>JAWNNX010000106.1:0-325000 GCA_035044505.1 Zaprionus lineosus | reverse complement strand
CATATTTGTGTGTGTGTGTGTGTATGTGTGTGTGTGTGTCTGGCACATTGCGCGCCAAACTTCAACTTCGCTATATGAGCCATTGCTCAAGTGGAATACTATTTTCCTCGCAGTTGCTGCGCACTACAATGCCTTTGGCAACAACACATGTGGCGGTTCAAAGCAGCTAATTATAGCACACACACACACACACGCACACACACACACGCATACGCACACAGGCATACAATTGCTCGCTCTTGCACGCTTCACACACACGCACAACACTTTCGCTGCACTGGCAGCGCATGTGGCCACGGCCTCTTGTCCGCATGTCCGCATGTCCGCATGTTTGGCGCCCATTCCAAGTGTCGACTTGCGCTGCAGAGCCCGCCTTTAGATGGATACCCTACCCCAGCCTGGGATCCCATGAACTGGGCATTCATTTCGTTCGCATTGTGGGAAACTAAAATAAATAAGAGTGACTAAAAATAGTTAAATTTTATATGCAAAAATATAATTATTAAATAAAAAAGAGATAATTTTATTTAATTAAATAAAATAAATATATATATTTATTTATAATAAATAAAAATATTAATAACAGTAAATAATGTTATACATTTGTCCAATTAATTTAATTAAGTACTTATATATTCACCTCTTAGTCCCTTTGGTACTGCATTCTAAAGTCGTCTTGCTTGTAAATTGCACTGCCAAGTACTGTTATGATTATCTATAGTCTAACGGAACTCTCTTGCTCTGCCTTTGTATGCCAAGGCTCATAACCGAGGACATAATCTTGGTATATGCTTGGCCTGTTATAAATAGCGCCTGGGAAAAACACTTTGCGGCAGGGCGCGCACAAACACACACAAACACACACAAGCATACACACACACACACATGCAGAGACGGCCGTCAAGAGAAATGGGCAAAGACGACAACATCTCCGTTAATGCCTAATACTTCTTCATATTCTTGTTCTTCCTCAGTTTCATATTATACTTCATCTTCTTCTTCCATTTGTATGAGCTGCGTGTCTGTGTCATTCCATGCACTTGAACTCCGCATTCACATGCTGCATGCATGGCTGTCCCCGGCCTCGCCGCACTACTCCTCTTCACTCGTCATCATATTATGCCGCTCGACTTGCACTCGCTCCCCTACCCGATCCCTACCCGCGCCCGCTTATCCATGCCATTCACAATCCCTTGCCCATTTCAAGTCTTTTATATTTTATCACATGCCTATAGCTCTTCAATTTATGTTAGTATTTTTGTTGTTGTTGTTTTTTTTTTGTTTTCTTTTTGTCGTTGTTGTTGTTACTTTTTGTTTGATTTTGTAGCTGACTTTTGTTTTAGATTGTTTTTTTTTTTTCCCCCCCTTTGCTTTTGTTCTCTATTTGAGCGTCAAGATGTTTCGGAGTGCACTTCAAGTGCGCTACAATTTGCATCTATTTTTAGCTACTTGGGAATAAGAGAGATAAGCAGGCAGCGCGGAGAGCCGCAGGGCGGCCCCTATACGAGTTTTGTCATGTAAATCAAATGTCGAACCCCTTGAAAGGGCAAATTAAATAATGCTTAATGAGCAACTACAGATATGTGATCCATGCATACAAGCATAGATGAAATCTAGACGTATGTATGTGTATGTGTGCGTGTATTAGTGTCTGCATGCATGTTCCCTCTCCCTCTCTCTCTCTCTCTATTGTGCAATGTACTTAGCTAAGCGTAGGGAGTTTTGCTATGGTAATTGACGATCTACGATGTGGGCGGAACAGTGGATTCAAATTTTAGACTCGGTTGTTAATAATTAAATCAATATGTTATTTCTTCGAAATGTGTTTTAGTTATAGTTTTTATCACTTTGTTAATAAAATCTTTTTTTTTTTTTTAAATTGAGAAATATGTAAGGTCGCAGTAAGAGTAATTATATCATTACAATATACAACTTTTAAGTTAATTATTACTTTTGAGAAGTTTACTTTTATTATAAATTATATTACGTATACGCAAAATTTATTTTTATAGATAATTTATATTTCTATAATATTTTCAGAAATTTTTATTTTTATTTTTTTAATTTATTCATAAAAACTAAAATACAACACACAAATTTGAATATAATAAAATTTTTTTTATTTGCTTATATGGGAATATATTAAGGATTTGGAATGGATAAAAAATATGGTTTAATTGTTAATATAAATGTGTTTGTTATTTTAATAATATTATACAGTAAATAAGGCAATAGTTTCTAAATAATTCAAAAGACTTTTTATAACTTTTGTTAAATAATATGTTCAATTTATGAAAGTCCTTAAAGTAGTTCTTAGTTTTTTGGCAAGTTTATTTAAATAGTTGGGTGATTTAATCAATTTATTTACAAGTTTAAGCTATAAAAATTTATTTATTATTTATACATTTTTGTTACACTGCAAGAAAATATATGATCAAGTTGAAAATAATCAAGGGTCCTTTTGTATAAGTAAGGATTTTCTTTGAAAGTTGGTCGATTTTCAATTCACTTATTGTTTGTCAAGCTTTGCTTCACTGTGGCTAGTCGATATTTGAGTGACTTGTTGCTTAAGATAATTGTTTTTTCTTATCTTATTCGTTTCAGAGCTTTACAATGTTTTCCATAATTGAATAGATTTGACCCACTGTAAGTAACTGTTATGTTAAGATTGTGGAGATATGCTTTAAGTTTATTTAAATTTTTCCTTACTTATGTCTTGCCATTCGTATTGATCTTTTTAATTCTGTTGGTATATACAAAGCTTGGAGACACTGTGCTCTCCTCTTTCCTTCTCTTCTCCTCTCCTTCTCTCCTTCCTTTCTTCAAATATATCTGAACTTTGAATCAATGCAGTTAGACGAGCTTCGTGCAAGGCCGTTTCGGTTTTCCTCGATGCGCGTGTGCGCCCGCCCGTCTGTCTATAGGAATGTGTGTCTGTGGGCTCAATACTGCCTGCATGTGTGTGTGTGTGTGTGTGTGTGCTCTTTAAGTGTGTCTGTACTTGAATTACATTTGCTGGCACTACAAACACACATATCCAAGTATTAAATGCCTTGTCGCTGGTTAAAACGTCTGTTAAAAATGTAATTTAAATATTTCCTTCCCTCTTGAAAATCGTGCGTCGCACCCCGTGGTTGAGGGAGGGAGGGAGGGAGGGGGAGACCCTTGAAAATTGATGCTGTTGTCGGTGGTTTTGGTGGTGCTGGGACAACCCTAAGTGACAATTAGCTCCAGAAAAGATTTCCCACAACTGGGCAGAGGACTCAATGAACAATTCATTGGAAAACCCAAACAAGTGCAGTTTTTGAACTGCGCCCGCTGAGTGGGTAATAAAAATATTCACTCTTTGGTCGTGTCAGGTCGGAGCTGATTGGATGTGGATGTGTGTAGGGGCGGGGATGGGGATGGGAATGGGGAAATGCATGGGGATGGGGATACGTTTCGTTGTGCTTCCCTGAAGCTAATCGATATGAATTGGAAGTAAATGCCAGACGTCTCTGTGTTTGGCCCTTCCAAAAATTGTGCATTACTTTTGGTCTATTTCAGTATTTCCGGCCAAGAGATCGCGTCAAGTTTTATTTTTGGCTAACGATTTTTGTAAACAAAGCCAAGCGAAAGCTACACACATTCCATAGATTGATTTCTATATATATTTATATACATATATATATATATGTATATATGCGTATAGATCCCGTTTCCCGCCTGACCCACTGACAATGCTGCAAGTGGGGAGTTAGACGTCTCTGGGGCGCCTGCGCGACGCCCAACGCGTTGGCCCATATCACTGAGCGGAACACTCGGTGGGGGCCACGGCCACCGGCTGTTCCTCAGATTGGCAACCTGACAAGTTAATATATATATACAAATATATATATCCCCATACTTGCATATGTATATGTAGCTCCTTTTGGTGTCTCCCCAATATACAATTTCTCACGGTCTCGCCTGAGTTTGCCAAAGTTCGAGGGACCCCATCGGCTGACAAGTTGTCAGCAGCGGTGTTAATGAGCCGCTCGCAGGGTGAACACAATTCAAACTTGGGGTCTCCCACTTCTCCATACGTCATATGCAGCTACACATATGCAGATACACATACACACATACATACATATATATGCGTATATATGACGAAGAATCAAAGTTGATCAAAATCTGAAAAGACTCTGAGCCAAACGACTATCAGCCTCAAGCGATGATTGACATATATCTGAGTGTGCGGGTCGGATCCATTTCCCCTCATACCCTACACACGCATCCAAGGGCTACACAGACATTGGGTGGAACAGTCCAAGATTAAGTAAAGGGTGTATGACGGTCGACTATTTTGGAAATGAGAATTTCGAAACTGAAAATTAAATTTTTTTTAAGCTTGCAAAGGTTTGGGCAAACTTTTACTAAGATCAAAATTGGTTCGACTTGTGGTTTGATTAAATTTTAAATATATATAATTTACACTTATTTTATCATAAAATATTTATTCTAAAAATATTGGGAAAATTGTAAGGAAAATTATTAAAATTATGAAATTATCAAATGATCTTTAAAATAAATTTATATATAATAAATAATAAATATAATAAAAATATTTATAATATATAATATAAATAATATAATAATAATAATATAAAATAAAAAATAATAACAATAATAATAAAAAATAAATTTTGATAATAAATATAAATAAATAATCATAATTAAAATAAAAAACAATTGATGAATAAAAAAATGAATGAAATAAAAAATCGTACAAACAAATATAATATAATAAATTATAATACAATAATATTTATAAATTATGCTTAAAATAGATATATAGTTTATAAAATTATAAAAATGGTACAATTTATAATTACATTTTTAAATTTTATAAATAAAAAATACATGTGGTTTATTTTATTAATTAAAATAAAAAATAAATATAAATTCTCAATATGAATTCTCATCGAGATTTATCATTTTTTACTTGTCTCTAGTCCACCACCAGCCTTGGGCTCGGGGCTCGATCATCTCCATCTTCTTAATTCAACTGATAGAAAATAAAAAAAATTTATTCAAAATTAATGCCTAGTCTGAATCGTATAATCAAGTACTTTCCAAATCTTAGACCCAATGGAGTAACCCTCAAGATTTATTTAAAATTCATGAGGAAAAAATTGCTTGAGATTTTTTTTACGTTGCCTCCGTTTTTTTTTTTTTTTGTACAGTCCATGGAATTGGCCATATGCCTGCGTCGGGCTACCCGTTGATGAGCCAAGAGACCCATTAAGACTCCCCATGTTGAATCTGTGGACTCTTATGGCACATCTTTAGTTGCGATCTTAAGTTTATAGCGCGTTAAAAACACAATAATTTGCGCACGAGCAAAAGGCAACAAGATTACAGCATGAGAGGCGCAAACATAGATGTTCAGCGGTGGTTGGTTGGGGGGAGCGAGTGGAGTGGAGTGGAGAGAAGGGCCATGGGTGGAACATATGTTAGGACGCCGCATTTCCCCCCTTGGCCGACCACCCACTCTCCGCATGTCCGGAGACTGTCAAGTGCTGCGGCAGAGCAGAGTCCCCAGCGGCAGTGGCAGGCAGAAGAAAAAAAAAGATAAAATTCCAAGAGGCTGCCCCAAGTTTGTCGCCTCAGCAGTTGTTGTTGCTCGCGTCGCTGCTGATGATGTTGTTGTTGTTGTTGTTGTTGTTACTTATACTTCGCTCGCGTGCAGCATTGGGGAGCGTGGGAAACTTTGCCCTGCCGCAATCTCAAAAGCCATTTGCAAAGACCGAGTGTTGAAAGAGCAACAACAGTAACAACAATGAAAAGATGAAGAAGAGGAGAGAAAGAAGAAGTACAACAACAACTAAAAACTATCATATAAACGTCTACGTCTGCGTCTGCGTCTGCGTCGACGTCACACTCTTCACTTTGCTATTATTTCAACTGCTCTTAACGCTTCGCATGATCGCATCCAGAATTCTGCGCAGCAGAGACTACGGCAGCAAAAGCTTCAACTGTCAATGCCAAGATATTGACAGCAGCAGAGGCAGCAGTAGCAGCAGCAGCAGCAGCACCGGCAACGGCACACGCGACTCCGTTTGATAACATCGTGGCAAGTCCAGTGACATAAATGACTTAAGCACAGGAAGGCGGAGACGCAGGGCAAAATGACGTCTTGCGCAATAGAAGGAATACCCTACTATTCACCACACTAAGAAAGTATGTGTGAGAGCAGGCTATTTGGAACGCCTTTGGAGGTGAATTGACCTACTCTACTTTAATTTGGTTTAGCTAAGACACAAACATTGAGAGAAACTGTACTATTCGTATTGTTTAAAATTATTATAAAAGTAATATAAATAAATAAAAACAAATACAAAATTATCCTACGCCTCTCAAGGCGGCAAAAGCCTTCTAATGCCAATTACTTACCATTACCGAATTCAATATGACAACAGGGTAGACTTTGAGAAACCAAAACAACAATTGCACAGTTTCTAATTGCACAGTTTCTGGTTGTAATCTGAGCTATGCATGTAATTCGAATTACCAATGCCCGAGCTCCAAAGGGGTAAGCGATTAATTGTAATGGGTTTAAGTCTCAGATTCCAGATTGGTGAGAAAAAGAAAAAGAATATAATACAACATTGCATAGAAGGAAACAGCAACATTGTCCACAGCGACAGCGAAGGCGAAGCGCAAACCGCGCTCTTGGCCAGTGGCCACCCAAAGCGACTTCGCGCAGTAAGCAAAAGCTTCGACTTAGCTTTGCAAGCTCTGCTGTACATTGGCATTTGAATGATAAACGCATGCGTCGCAGACGACACTTTTTCTCTGCCGGCAATTGCGACTGAGCAGCCGGCAGGCTGGAAATTCGAAGCGTTGTGTGAATGAAAAGGAGATAAAAAAAAAAAATATATTCGCGACGCGTCGGTAAAGTTAAAGCTGTTGTTGTTGTTGCTGCTGCTGCCTCTCAGTCTCTGTCTCTGTCTCCGTCGCTGTTGCCACCGCTGCTTTTGCTTTTGCCTTTGGTGCTACTGTTTCGCCACTTACCAGACCCTCAGTGATAATACAGCGAGTAGATAGTACAGAGCCACTGTCCACTCTTCAGACCAAGAAGATCAAAGTCATTATTTTATAGGTGATAATGTCAGTGCACAAACAGGAGATGGAGACGAACGCCGTATCGCGTTCCTATCAGTATCGCAAGGTAATGAAGCCTCTGCTGGAGCGTAAGCGGCGGGCACGCATCAACAAGTGTTTGGATGAGCTCAAGGAACTCATCATGGAGGTGGTGCATTTGGTAAGTTAACAGTTTGAAATTCAAAGAATGTCAAGCTTAGACAAATTTATCCTCAGGATGAGGCGACGCTAGCGAAACTGGAAAAAGCCGACAATCTGGAGCTGACGGTGCATTATCTGTACAAGCAACGATATGAGTCGAAGCTTCATCAGGCCAATCAACCAATTCCCGTGGCCTCCTCTCAGAGCTTTGAGCAGTTCTGTTGCGGCTTCCAACATTGCATTGTGGATGCCTCACAGCTCTTGGAACGCCACGATGTGTCCAGCTTCAAGTTCCTTCAGGTTATGAAACAACTGATACCAACACAACCATCCACATTTTGGAGACCCTGGTAGAGCGCTTATTATATACATATATGATGTATGATATATGACATGTGGTATATAGAATGTGGGATGTGAAATAGTCAGAGGAACTCTCCCAAGCACTTTCTTAGTCTTAGGATTAAAGCCTCCATATCAGAGCTTAGATTCAGGGTCTATGCTCTGCCAAATTCAAGTTTCCTTTTTGAATTTGGAAAATTTCTTACTAGCATCTTATTGACATATCCCAACATCCTTCAGCTTTCAATGCTTGTGTTGATCTCCAGTTCTATACCCACGCCTAAGTCGACTGCCTTAGCAGGAAAGGAACTTCAGAATCATCCACCAATACATAAGCAGCTATTTGCTTGTATATTATTAAATATTATATAGAATATACAATTAAAAAATAAATATCATAATATAATTAATATAATTAATATGATTAATATAATCAATATGATTAATATAATTAATATGATTAATATAATTAATATAATTAATATAATTAATATAATTAATATAATTTATATAAATAATATAATTAATATAATTATTATAGTTAATATAATTAATATAATTCATATAATTAATATAATTAATATAATTAATATAATTAATATAATTAATATAATTAATATAATTAATATAATTAATATAATTAATATAATTAATGTTATAATATAATTAAAATGTAAATTAAAGGTCGGTTGTTCTTACAGATGTTTCAATTTTGAAATAATAATTGTATATCTATATATATATATATAAAAAATATCATGTCATATAATAAAAAAAAAATAGTAAAATAAAAAAAAAAAAACAAATAAAATATAAAATATTAAAAGATTTTGTTCAATATGATTAAAACCTTTTTGCTTAGTAAAAAAAAATGCAAAACAATTAATTAAATAAAAATTAAAAATAAATTTAAAAAAAACAAAGATTTTTTAATACCGTTCCTATTTATTTTTAAATCGAATTAAAAAAAATTAAAATATTATTAAATAATCAAAATTAAGTTTTCAACTTCCATTAAAATATAAATTATAATTGCACGTATTTTTTTTTATATATTTTTTTACTGCTTCAATTTATTTAATTAATCAAAACAATTATTAAAGTCCTTAATTGAAATTATTTTAAGTTAAAGTTAATTTTTCACTGGGAAATAATATTGAAATTGTAGTTTTTAAAATTTAAAATATTTATTAAAATTTTCAAATAATTTAATGAATATAGATTTGAAGTCGTAACTTAATTAAGAAAAATTTAATCTTTAAATTAAAAATTAAAAATTAAAAATTATTTTTATTTTATGCAATAAAAAACGTAGTACTTTTAGTTGTTTTTGTTTTTATTGGGTTTTTTGGGTTTTTTTGAGTTTTAATTTTTTTTTTTTATTATTATAATTTCAAAAAACTTTTATGTTTATTTATTTAAATGTGTGTGTGTACGTGTGTGTGTGTGTGTGTGTGTGTGTGTGTGTTTGTGTGGGTTTGTATTGCGTGTGTCGTTTTGTATACAGAAATTTTGCTTATAGCCAAATTTGATGAAAAAATCAATCGTTGCATTTTGATTGGACTTTAATTAATTAATAATTAAATTAATTGCTTAACATTTTAAATGCTAAAAATATATTGCTTACAGTTTGAATTTATCGCACAAAAGAAATAATTGTTTATCGAATTAAATTATTCGATTTGAATTCAGAACTATCATCGAAATGTGTTTAGTTGTACAGTGGTGGAAGAAATAATAGTAGTGCAACATTAAAGAAAAGAAAAGCCTTTGTTTCCGATACTTCCAGTTGCACAATTTTAACAAAACTTTACAATTATTTAGAAAAGAATGTCTGGAAGAGAATAACAAAAAATTTCCGTTAGATTTTCATCCCTATAATTTGTTATTGACGATCTTTGACAAGTGTAACCAAATTTCGCATAGGAAAAAAATAGTAGTGCTGCACTTATTGTTAGGAAAACAGCTCGTTGGAAAAATTTAGCAAGTAATTTATATAAAACAAAGCATTATCAGTAAGTTTAATTTGTTATTCAATATTTTCATAAATTTTATTAGTTGAATTCGCAACATAATTTGAGTTTTAGTGGGTAGAGGAAAGCATTGCTTCGCAGGAAAAAGAGAACTGATATTAAGACCCAGAAAGTAGAGAAAACATACAAAGAAATCGAAAAACTTATTGGATGTTGACCTACCATGATATTTAATGCCATTAATATTAAAATTAAGCCAGAATCTCGTGGCAGGAAGCGCAAAAGGACCTCTTTAGAAGACAGACGTATCGCGCGCAATAGGCAAATTAACCCGTTAGTCTCTTCTAAATCTAATAAAACTGAATTAAATTTATCAGTCAGTAAAGGGCTGCTTGTGGTTGACTGTTGAAACAAAACATAAGTGCCAAAGTCCTCGAAAGGTACCGCTGGTGACCAAGAAGCACCTGGAAGCACGGCTCATATTTGCAAAATTTTTAAGAGAAGTTGCCCATAGAGAATGAATTAGACAGATGAAAGCAAAATTTATTTTTTTTTAGTTTTTTTTGGTGGCAGTGGGTCTAGGCAGTATGTACGACGCCCCCAAAATTCTGAACTCCAACCCAGGTACACAAGAAAGACAGTTAAGTATGGTGGTATGAGCATCATGGTTTGGGCATGTTTTTCATAGTCTGACGTACCCTTAACTTATGATAGAAGGTATCATGGACCGAAATGTCTATGTTGACATATTGACAAACTCAATGTTGCCATATGCCAGTTGGGATATGCCATCAACCTGGACATTTCAACAGGATAATGACCCAAAACATACTGGTAAGCTGGCTAAAGATTGGTAGGCATCAGAAAAGATTGACGTGATGCGATGGCCAGTTTAGTCCCCGGACCTCAATTCGATAGATAATTTATGGGGATATGTATAACGAGTTGTGGCAGCCACTAACCCTGCAGCCAAGCCCCAACTTTGGCGTGTAGTCCAGGAGGCATGGTTAAATATCCCCATAAAGCGTGGCCAGGACCTTATAGACTCCATCCCACGCCCCCGTAGTGCAGTCATAGAAAATATTGGCTTTACAACTAAATATAAGATCCATATAAACATATAGAGTAAAAAAATTAATCAAAAACAATGGGGTAGGCTGTTTTTTTTCTAGTTATAAAGGTCACTACTATTATTTTTGGATGCAAATTTTTTATGTATTCTTATATTTTCGTCCTTGGAGGGTAACTAATAAAGCAATTTAAAAAAAAAATTATATGAATTATAAAACAAATATGTATAATAAAATTTTGGATTAAAAATTTTTGCATATATGGTTTCTGTCTATAAGTTTTCTTAAGCAACATTTTGAACTGAAAAGCACTACTATTATTTCTTCCACCACTGTATGTGTGTGAATGTGTGTGTGTAAGAGTGTGTGTAAGAGTGTGTGTGTGTGTGTTTGTATATGTGTATACATATATATATGTATATATTTATTTATAATTATATTATTATTATTATTATATGTATGTATGTGTTTAGTAGGTACGAGTATTTATTATAATATTTTTTACGATATTCACTTTGCTTTGACCTTCTTATATTGTTGTTGTTGTTATTGTTGTTGTTTTTTTTGGTATATTTTTTGTAACTTATTTTCTAAATTAATTGATATATACAATTATTTAAATATATGTATTTTTTAAGTAGTCGAGTGTAAGAAGCGCGAAAAATTGATTGTTGCTGCAGTTACTTAATAATTTTCTTAATTAATACGAGATTCACTTTCTATTCTCTCTTCTCTCTCTTTCTCCCACCCACCACCTCTCTGTCTATCTCTATCTCTTTATCTTTCTCACTCTCTCTTTATCTTTCTCTATATATCTAACTTCCTTTCGTCCTCTACTCTTCTCATTCCTTCCCATGTCTCCCTCTCCTCTCTCTCTCTCTCTCTCCCTTCCTTGGGAGACTCCTTGATATAAGCAGCTTAGTTGCTAGCTAATTTTTATATTATAATTTATTGTTTATAATAATTACACATTTTATTAAGTTTTTGTTTTTGTTTTTGTTTTCCTTGGATTTAATATATATTTTATATTTAGTCACTTCTGCTAAGTAATTTCGGTGAGAATAAAAAGGCATGCAAACATTTTGTGCATCGAATGAAAAATTTTCTAAAACCCAAGAAAAAAAATATTTCGAATAAAATTAAAATTATTTTGAAGCCTTTAAATCTCTACTAAATATTGTGCAAGGGATCAGCAAAATTGTACACACACATATATATATATATTATTTGTATATATGTATATGTATATATTTATTTTTTTAAATCGGAAACCTCATCATAAATAGCAAATTTGTAGACATTTTTTACATTTAAAGTCGGTTTTTTATTTCACACTCTGCCACAAGAGAAAAATATTTTAGAATTTATTATTAATGCACTTCCTAAGATATTTATATATTTTTAAATTAATATTATTATTAACCCTTAGGTAAGTCCCAGCGCAGGTCCAAGCGTTTCTTACAGTAGAGGACAGAAAAAGTGACCTGCCGCCTCGTTAAATCTGAAGAAATTTCAAATTTTATCTCTAAGAATGAAAAAAAATTCCAACATACAGTGATGACTGAATTTAGCGAACGCAAACAAACTTTGATACTAGATAAAATAATTATTTAGTGTATTTAGCTGGTTCGCTGTATCGAGTCAGCACTGTAGCTACCAATACAAAAAGCAAGCAAGAAAAAAGCATTTATAGTGGAAAACCTTGAGTGCCACAAAAATAAAAATTAAACAGAGAGAAAAAAATATTGAATTCACATATGTAGGGGAAGTAAGAGATAATAGATGATAGATAACAGTTGATAGATAACAGATACCAGAGGACAGATACCAGATGATAGATGACAGTTGATAGATGATCTCTAGATATTCATATATAAAGCACAATCAGAGTCCACTTAAAGTTTGAGTATTACAATTATTTTTATATCATGTTTTATATTTAATGTATGTTTTTTTATTTATTTTTTTATTTATGTTTTTTTTTTTGTTTTGTAAATTTTTAACTTAAACTTTATTGATATTTTTGGAGGTTTACAAATGTGAGTAGAGTTTTTTTTTTTTGTTTTTTTTTTTATTTTCAGATATAAAGCTGAACCACATATAAGATAGAAATTATTTTAGCATGGTGATTGGATTGTAGAAGAGAAGAAAAAAAAAAACGAAAGCACAAGGAAAATGTGGAAAATACGGAAAATACGAAAATGAAGGAAAATAGAGAAAATGTAGAAAATTAGAAAATTTAGAAAATGTAGAGAAAAGGATTGAAAAAACGTTTGATTTAAAGTCTCAAAGAGAGTGAGAATATGTTGTGTGGCTGAGTATATATGTATGTGTGTGTGTGTGTATATGTGTGTGTGGGTGTACCAGAGAATTTCCATTCGATGATTGTAAAATGCGATAGTTCTTAAGGCATTCGATGTATTTACTCTTATATATGTAGAAGGTCTGGAGGTTCGCAAGCTCGAGTTGTGGTAAAGATTGCAAAAAATAAATCGAATCGAAAAATATGACATATATAGATATAGATATAGATATATATATATGTATATATATATAGTGTATAGATTACAGAGTTCGTATAATAAGGCATGCAGAAATATAGGGAAAATCGGTATAATTCGCTACTGAAAACCATTGGGAATGAGCTCAGAATAACTACAGGTGTCCGGGGACTATTTTAAAAAAAAAAGTAATTATAAATAAAATAATTAAAAAATAAAAATCAAATTTATATTAATTAGTATATATTGTATATATTAGGAAAAAGAATTTGGTATTCATTTTTTAACTGAGGCCAATCAATAAAATACCAAAATGTCGCTGAAATAAGGAGATTTTTAAAGTGACGAAATAATCACATTCAATATGGATTAATAATCAGTTAATTAATTTTAAAACTTAATATTGCTCTTAAGTTTCAGTTAAAAGGATATTGCATATATCCTGTTGCATATATATTTGGACCTAAGGCCAAAATCGGAGCAAAAGCAGATATAATTGAGAACCAAGTTGATTGTCAGCTATATATATAATATATATAGTACGAATCTAAGGATATCATGGATATATAAGATATATGTATATATATATATATATATATATATATATATATATATATATATATATATATATATATATATGGATTATTAAAGACAATCAGCCGTTAAACTGAGCTCATCCTGGAAGAAAGTGGAGAGTGTCAAAAGGATAGACAAAATCAAGTAAATAGTTTTTATATAGACAAATAATTGTATATGTGTTCATACACATATATATATATATAAATCTATATAATATATATATGCAAAAATATTTATCCATATATATATATATATATATATATACATACATATATATAAAGCCATGCCACATGCAATAAGCCTTGGTGTTCGTGTCTATTGAGTGTTTCAGATGTCATAGGACAGATATATGTATATATATATACATATATACATATATATATATATATACATATATATACATATATATATATACATATATATGTATATCAGATATATGTAGATGTTCACATAGCTACATATATATGCATATAAATATATTATTATTTAATTAAGGACTAAAATTCCTCGCGAAGACATTGGCTTTCGTTTAGTTAGTAACTTACTTAAGCATACACACATACTAGCTAGTTAATTAGTATTCAAAATTAGCTCAATAAAATTTCATTTAATTTAACTCCATTTTCTCTTCTTCATCTTCTTCATCTTCTTTATCTTCATCATCTTCGTGTTTATCGATTATCGATTATTTATAATCGATTCTGTTGCTGCTCAGCAAAAAGTTAAAAAAAAAAATATTTAGATGAAGAAGCATCTACACTTAGCGAAATTCATAAGCTTTGCCTTATAGCATATGTGTGTGTGTGGTTGTGTGTGTGTACTTTATAAGTAAAATTTATATATTCCTTTATTTTTGTATATTTTTTTTGAGTTACTTTTGCATTTTTATTTTAAGCTTTAGCATTTAAATTTTATAAATATTTAATTAATTTTTATTTATTTATATACTTTTTTTTTTTTGGCTTTGAGTGCTTTTTATTTAATTTTTTGACAAAAAAAATTCCAACTATATGAGTATAAATTTATATATATATATTTTTTTATATATATGTATATATATTTATTTGTATGTATATATGATTTTTGGGTGGTTTTCAAATTTGTAATTTTCTCTGGGCTTTTTTTTTTTTTCTAATTCCTTGCAAGCATTTCAATAAAAATGCCTTCCCAATGGGGCGATTGCCTAATGTATTGTATATGTGTGTGTATACATATGTATAGGTGTGTATAGGTATATGTGTGTGTGTGTGTGTGTTTTAAAAAAGCGCATTTATTTATATATATTTAATTATTTAATTGGTGTTCATGGATTTTGCATTTCTTCAAAATTTTTGCATAGTTTTGCGTCTTGCGACTTGCATTTTTTTTTGTATTCTCCTTAATTATTGTTTTTTTTTTTAATGCGGTTTATTTTTTATTTATTTTGTAATTAGTTGGAATTTCACTTAAGCGAGTTCAACATTCAATTTTATTTTTATTGATTAAATCCCATTTTCTGCTTGTGAATTTTCTATTTGCTTTTCAACCAGGCGAATGGCATATATTACATATGTGTGTGGCTGCGTGTGTGTGTGTGTGTGTGTGTAAGTGCGTGTATTGCAAAATTTACTTAACCAATATTAATTTATATATATATATATGTGTGTATATATATATATATAAGATATCAAACCATATATATAGCCAGAGGTATCTGAACAATGCATGGCTATATATATGCTTCTCTTTTTATTGTGCACGAATTCGTTGTGTCTGCCTCAGATCTTGCGTCTCATTCTCTTTCACAATCGGAGCTCTTCGCGCAACTAAAACTCTTGCGGTTAATCACCACCTAAACTTAACGCCTGAACTATACGTGGATCAGCTTTACTACCCTCTCGAAACTCCTCCAAGGTGAGGCGATCGTCGTGGTTCTTGTCCATCTGATCGAAGATCTTGTCGACGCGCTTCTGGGGCGTGTTCTCGTCCTCCGTTTGCGGCTGCTGGCCCTGCTCGGATGGACAAAGCAAAGGATGTTAATCGACGTGTACGAAGGATAAGGAAAAATTGAAAATAAAAAAATAAATACATAAATAAATCAAATGAAGTTCTTTATGATTATGTATTAGTTTGTAACTGAAATGTATATCGATTGTTATCGAGAATGTGCAATCGATATTTCCAAGTCATAGTTCCGAAATATTAGCTATAATTAATCGATAGTTTGACCATCGATAAGACCTACCACCATCTGATAGATTGCATCCACAATGTTGTACATTTCCTCTCGTGTTATGTAACCATCGTTATCGACATCATAGAGACGGAAGGCCCCTAAAATCGATAAAAAACACAGATTAATCAGATACTCCATAATAATATGTGTATATATAGATATACTTACAGTGCAGTTTCTCGTCCAAATTGCCGCGTGATGTTATCGATAACGCACGTATGAATTCCTCAAATTCAATGGCTCCGTCCTATCGAGATTTTAGATATTAAATGAATCGATTAATCGATAGATAAATACTTACATTATTCTCATCGAATACCCGAAACACCAGGGAGGCAAATTTACTGGGATCTCCATCGGGGAAAAATTGTTTATAAATCTTGATGAATCCCTGCGTGCGACACAAATCAAAGGATGTTAAAGGACATTGACAACAGATATTAAAATGGAGCTCCTTCCAATACTTTGGGAACTTTCGATGAATTTCAAATTTACATAATATATCGATAACTATGATTACGATATAATATACTGAAGTTTCTGATGGATTTAATTGATGCTGAATTCATGAAGAAAATGAATCTAATAACGACTTGGGTTTTTATTGGGTGGATCACGAATTAGTTCTTTTTTGATCAGAGTATTTTTACCTCTAAGATGCGAAGATCTAGGAATGAATTTCTACCTCAAAAGTTTCAGATTTTAATTTATATATAAAAAAAATTATTAATTTTAATTTATTTAATAAATAAAAAAAATATTTTTTAAATATTTTGGGGCTTCTTTAAGAAATAAAATTAGCTTCACTTAAATTTATTTATTTTTGAATATACAAAATTAATTTTTTTTTTTAAATTTATCAATTTATATTATTATTTATATTATATTATTTTATAAAAAATTAATTATTATTTTTTTTTGTTTTATTTAATCTGTGTTCTTAAAGGGAAACGAATTTTAAAAAACCTCAACTTGAAACGATCTCAAAAATATTTCCAAAAAGTTAAAATAGAGAATTAGAAATATTAAAAAAAATAATATTTATTTTTTAGTTTTATTTATAATATTTTAGTCATCCTGGGAATTAGCATATATATTCAAAAAATTACTAAAAAAAAATTACTTCCAGAACTATTTGAAAACTACAGGACAGCCGCTCAGCAAATTTCGAGTCACGATATTAAAAGGTCCTTGCGAACATCAAAAATAAATGTCCCGAAAATACCTAATTACACTTAACCCTAGAAAGGCAGAAATGTGCGTTTCAATCAATTTCTTTCAATGTACAGGATAGCTGTTGTTCGATATCCTTGCAGGCTTGTCCTTCATAGACTTAGGAGTCATTAAAAATAAAAATAAAATATAAAAAAAAAAAAAAATGGGAAAAAGACTGTAATAACTTTTACAGGATATCTCGCAGTCGATAGCTGCTAGAGTCATGTGGGGCTCGCATATTGGAGCCTTAGTTCCAATTAAAATGGTCAACGTCCATTAATTTGGAGGTAAGCATGCGAGGCACAGGACTCTGGACAAATATAAAGGAGAAAGGAAATGAGAGGGAAAAAAATGGAGTAAATTTTGATCACATATGCGATAATAATTCATAATGTATAACCCTATACCATTTTATGTATTCGTTAGCTATGGCAGTAAGGACTCGTCCTGCTAATAAGCCCATTCCCGGACGTTACGTGACCGGAGAAACAATTCCCAGAGACAATCCCAGAAACATTGCTTTTGGGGTGGGGCGGGGGAGACGAACATAAAGCCTGCTGCATTGGAGGCAAATGGAGCTGGGAATGGGGAACAACGGTATGAAAATGACAGCAACAACAACAACTACAACAACAACTACTACAACAACAACAAATATACTAACAGAAGGAACAACAACATGACCAACAACAGCAACAACAACAACAACAGGGCGAAAGACAAAGGCCAAGTTAAAGTGGCCAAAAACAAGCCACAAAACTAAAGCAACAAAAAAATTCTCATGACGATGACTATGTGTGTGTATGTGTGTGTGCGTGTGTGTGTGTTAGTGTGTGAAAGGCCAAACAAACATAAAACCAAAACATAAAATTACAAGTACATACAATAAAGCCAATGGAATGTAAATAAAAAACAAAAAATAACTTAGTAGTTTACAAGTTTTGCTTTTAATGGAATTCAAAAACAAAAAAAAAGAAGAAGAAGAAAACAATGCAAAAATAAAATAAAAAATGTGTTGATGTTTGAGGTTAGAAAACAAGCAAAAGTAATAAAATAAAAAATGGAAATAAAATAGAAATAATAATAAATATAAAAAGGAGACTCCACTTTGAGGATGGCTTATGGATTCAAGGATTTCGCTTGCGGTTGGAATGCGCGACATTCAAAATATTCGAAGCCTCAAATGGATATATAGATAAATATGAAAATACTGTAATACACACACACACACACACACACACACACTTACATAGATATATATAATAGTTGGGGTCAAAGGTTGTGGTACTTACTTGTTCGGTCAGCAAACCGTTTGGACAGTCTTTGAGAAAACCTTTGTGCCTTTTGTGTCACGGGTCAGAAGTCAGAAGTCAAAGATCAGAGTGTCAGAGGTTTTGTACGGATTGACGGTTGTGTGGGAGAGAGAGAAGTATGAAGAACCGGAAAGAGAGAAAGAGAAAGATAGAGAGGATGAACACGTGAAGGGGGGAGAGAGAGTGAGATGAAGACGCGCATCAGGATTAACGTAGCGCGGACATTAAACAAAATGAGAAAACAAAAAAAATAAATTATTTAAAAAGAAAAAATAGAAAATTTTAAAATTAATTAATAAATATAACTTTAAAATATTTAATATTAATATAAAAATTATAATAATTATATCAGGATTAACGTAGCACGGACATTAAACAGAATGAAAAAAAAATAAAGAATTTCAAAAGAAAAACTCTAAAATTAAAATTAATTAATAAAATATAAATTTAAAATATTTAATATTAATTTAAAAACTTTAAAAATTATATTATTATTAAAAAAAAATAAATAATTTAAAAAAAAAAAAATTTTAAATTAATATTAATTAAAAAAATTTAAGCTTAAAACTTTTTATTTTGATTAAAAAATTACAAATTTTTGTATTTAATTTATTATTATGTTATATATAAATTATATATATTTTTTAATTTTTATTTATTATTTATTATTGAGTTTTTATAATTTATAATTTATTATTTTTTATTAATTATTTATTTTTATAAAAAATAAAATTAAATTAAATTATTAAATTACAATATTAATTAAAAATAATCTTAATTTAAAAAATATTGTCCATAGCAAAAAAAGAAGCTTTAAATTAAATAAAATAATTTTATTTTTTAGCATTCAAATTAAAAAAAAAAATGCTTCGTTTGCCTCCTCATATTTCCGCCTTGGATTAATTTTGGTCCTCGAACTATATACTTATCGATAGATCGATTGTTGGGGGCATTTGGCAGCTATTCTTATCGGAGTGAAGAAAAATGAGTTCTTACCATTGACGTATTTCCTTTTCGGTAACTGAAAGACATAAGAAAGGATAAAAATATAGTTAATAAATTATTTTTTTTTAATTAATTTTTTAATTTTTCTTTTAATTAAAATAAGTTTTATTTTTTAAAGTTAATTAACAAATTTAAAAATCATTTGCTTAATATTTATATATCATATTTTACTCGTAATATTTATAAATGTATTATTCTGAAGCTTAGAAAGTCCTTTGGGATTAAGACTCGAGTTTGATGCTCCTTAGAAATCGGAGTAATTATAAAGTTAAGCAAAAGTTAATTTATTAAATATTTAGTTAAAGTTTAAGTTTAAAATAACATTTGTTGAGTCCTAATCTGTGGCCCAGGAACATGCAAGTTGTGTGAACCAACCCTGGCCGGGAGCAGCTGGAATTGGGTTGTGGGGAGGGGGAGGGTGAGGAAAGTAAACGTTAGTGTAGAAAGTGAAAGGACTAAATATGCAAGGAAGTAAGTTAGCGGGCAGGACTACGACTAGTTGTAAGTCAGAGAGAATGAGGAAGGATAAAAATGAACTCCCAAGGCTGAGTTGAAGAATTATAAGGATATGCAGAAAATATAGAAAAAGGAGTCAAATAGTTGGAAATTTTTGGAGGTGAAAAAAAGGAGTAAAAACAAAAAGGATTAGAATTGAAAGTGAAAATAAAATGAAGTAGAGTTGAAAGTGAAAGGAAGTTGAAAAGTGAAATTATAATTTAGGAGTTAAAATTAATTAAAATTGAAAAAATGAGCAAAGGAGCAAAGGAGTGGAATAATGAGGAGAGGGAGAAGGAATGAAAATGACGGAATGGAAAAGGACGGGATAAATGAAGAGGAGCTGAATTAGTAAAAATAGAAAAATAAAGAAATGGAGAAATGGAAATGAGTTGGAGCCTGAGAATGCAATAAGGATATATGAAGGATATATATTACAAGTAATTGTAAAGAGTGTAATAAAAAGGAGCTTTTATTTGCGAGTAGAAATGAAATAAGATATAAAAATAGGAAGAACTTAAGTGCCTCTGACTTCCACAAGGATCAGACGAAGGCGTAAGAGCGGCTGGGGGAGGGGTGAAAAAAGGGCGGGGAAGGGGGGGGATTAGAAATGCAATAAAACAAATGTTAGACTTAGAAGCGAAATCAGGCATTGGACAGGGAAATGTGAATGACGGTGGAAGGAGCAACTGGCAGGAGCAGAATCAACAAATGGAATCAAAGTGAAAGCAGGAACAAAGGACGAAAGAGGCTGTCGCAGAGGAGGAAGGAAAAGGGAAAGGGGAAGGGGAAGGAGGACTAACCTAGGCTAGATAGATGTAAATGTGAGTGTGTGTGTGCTAGAGCGAGTGTCTGCCCAAGGACATCACACCTGCCCGTTAAGTGGCTCAATTTATGCGGGAAAATCATTTTTATTCGAATTTTATTCATGAATAAAACTTCGGTAATCACGTAATGAACTTTTGTATTGAGGAAGCCATCAAATGCTAGTAAATTAATTCGATGTAACCTCCCGGTAATAACTCATTAGCTTGCCAAACAATTCACTCAAAGTATCGTCTGATCCTGGGCTCATCCCGTTAAGTCTCACCCTCCCCCTCCACACCCCGCCAACGCCTGCTGTCGGGCGGACAGCAATTGGCGGCCATTGGCAACTCAAGTCGGCAATTTGGCTAAGACGCTGATTTATGGCGGCTTAACTAAAGCTTCGGCCGGGTTGGGCTTTCAACTTGCCGCAAAAATTGATGACGTGCCATTGACAGGCTTTGGCCCGTGGCACCACTCGCTGTGTCCTAGACTTTGCCCCCCTGCCCCCCTCTCCTCTCTCTTCACTCTCCTTCCTATTATTCCTTCTGTTCGTGGAAGAAGAAGCACAATCAAAGTTTTGAAACTTGTCTAACATTCAAGTACTCAATGTGCGTGAGTGTGAGTGTATGGGTGTGTCTGTGAGTGTGTCTGTGTGCATGTGGGTGTGTATGGGTGTGTGTGTGTGTTTGTGGGTGAATGAGTGTGTACAGCTGCATAAAGTGCACATCATTTAATAAATCATTTAATTTATTACCAGGTAGCACTTGGGCACAGTCGAAGATAGTCAGACGCACACACACACACACTTGCATACTTATACACTCACACACGCACACTCATACACTCACATACGCTCAGATACGTTTACATACGCTCAGACACGCTTACAGCCGCTCACATACGCAATCTCACACACACACACACACACATACATACACACACATACATCCACTCACACAGTCTACCAAATTCATACACACTCTCACACACGCTCACACACGCTCACACACGCTCACACATGCTCACACACATGAACACACACAGCTCTGGCAAGGACAACAAACTAATGTAGTTACGTGTAGCATACTTCAAGGCGCGTACATGCCGCATGCACGTCTGCACTTAGAGGGCAGAGCAAACGTGTTTCCGTGTGCCACTTTACAAATGAAAAACATTAGAAAACATGAAAGAGCAGGGCACAAGTCCTGCCAAGGAAACCAACCGAACACTGAACACCCTTCCATCCTGCCATCCTGGACACTTGTCTGTGAAAAGTGAAGAAGAAAAAATCACCAAAAACTTGAAACTAAAAAAAAAAAAAAAAATTAATATAAGAAAACTGAATACACAGGACGAACGCTCGAAGGACTCAAAGGACTCGGAATGTGAAAGGGTAACTATGGCGTAATAAAAATGATAATATAAATGTCCTGTCTGACAAATTGTTCTACTTATATCATATTAAATCGGAGCTCCCACGTGCCTCACATATCCTTTTTTTCGGGACGACTCATAACGTGAATAATTGTTGCACATAAATTCTTAAACTTTAAGGCAAAACTTTTCGGCGCCCCATTTTGGCAGAGGGGAAACTTTCAACGCATAAGTTTTGGAATTTCTTCGATTAATTTTGAAAATAATAATCGAAATTTCAAACTTTATTTAATAGTTTATAAATAAACAAACTTGAGTTAACTTTTAATTTGTGAGTCGCAGGACTAAACTTCGACTTCAAGTATTTCGGAAAATAGGAAAATAGGAAAATTGGAAAATTTGCTCCCAGTTTTCCGTGAGACATGCAATTAAAAGTTTTACTTATATATTATAATTAAGATTTAATTTGTTTTGATTTTCTAAAATAAAAAAAAATTTTAATATTCTCAGAGCGAACTCAAAGGACACGATTGGGTGTATAATTGTGTAATAAATAATTAAAAATAAAAAATATATTTTAAAATTAATAAATAATATATTAATTTTAAATTTTTATGAAATTTAAATTTTTTTATATATTCAAACATTTTTGGCGTGTCAAAAAATTAAAAATTAATTTTTATTTTTTTTAAATTCTTAAAAAATTTATTTGGCTTTTAATAAAAAATAAAATTAATGCTTTGGCGTACATTACAAGAATCTCTGTAAATTTAACTAATTTAAAAATTAAAAATTAAGAAAAAAAAAATTCAAATATGAAATTTATTTTTGAATTATTAAATAAATTTAAAATTAAGCCGCAGTCTTAAAAAATCAACGCAAAAAACGGAAGTCAAATAATAATTAATTAAAATAAATTATAAATATATAAATATATAAATATTTATGTAAAATATAATTAATAAATTGTAATAATATAATTGTAATAAATTTAAAAAATAAAATAAGATATTTATGAGTTTGTAAATAAATAAATTAGTTTTTTTTTATACAAATAAAAAAGGATAATGGCAAAGCCTTTAATTCAAATAAATAAATAAATATTTGAATATTAATTAATTAAATTTCAAAAGACTCCAACTTATATAATTTAAATAATAAAATTAAATAAATTTATATATATTATTATATCTAAAGGTGCTCAGTTATGCGAGGGATACCTCCTTCTAAGCAAGCTTATCCTGCAGCCTGCAAAATGAGTACAGATATAAATCAATAAGCGGAACTGCAAACACTTTGAAGGATAGTGAAGAGCACGTATTTAGAGTGGACCCAGTTATCGAAAGGGTGGACCCATTTATCAATATAGTGGACTAAATTGCCAATAGAGTGGACCCAATTGTCATTTGGATGAACCCAATTGTCATTAGGGTGGACCCAATTGTCATTAGGGTGCAAATAATTGTCATTCGAATGGAGGCAATTATCATTAGAGTGGACCTAATTATCATTAGAGTGGACCTAATTATCATTAGAGTGGACCTATTTATCGTTAGAGTAGACCTAATTATCATTAGCGTAGACCTAATTATCATTGGAGTAGACCTACTTATCATTGGACTAGACCTAATTGTCATTGGAGTGGACTTCCCTGTCATTAGAGTGGACCAATATTGGGACTGTAAACAGGAGATTATCTCCTAATTGATATTTGCTAATTGCTTGACCTTTGCCCCGTCGATGGGCTGCAATTGCTGGAAAATTGTCAAGTCATATTTGTGGTGTTCCGGCAAGGTTCTTCATTAATCTTGATGGCAAGATCCTTTGACAATTGAATTGCTTCTGCGCTGCGCTGCGTTGTGTTGCGACTGGCCAATGTCCTTTGCGTGTGTACTGCATAGCGCACTTGTGAGTAACAAGGAGTGAGGACTGCGTTTGGCAGTGGATGGTAAAGTCAGAAAAGGTTGAAACGGAAGTGAAAGTGGGAGAAGGAAGAGTGAGAAGGGAAAGGTTAAGAAAGGGTAGGGGGAGGGGGAGGGAGGAAGTGGGGTTAAGGAAGACCTCGGCACGCAATGTAAGTCAGCCGCAACGCAACGCATTGGGCTCCCATTGAAAAGCTCCCCAGTTGCCTGGCATCAAAATATAACTCATTATAAGTCGAGCAAGCAGAAAAATGAACCCCTTTCCCTTGGGTTGATGCGCCGATCTACCGAGTCACCGACTCACCGACCCACCGACCCACCGACCCACCGACCCATCGACCCACCTACCCAGCGACCCATCACCGGCCGCCCACTCCCTTCGCCCATCGTGCGGCTGCCAATGAGCCACTGGCGCCCTTTTAAAAGTCTACGCACGCCAACGCGTCGACTAAGTTAGCTTTGGGGCACGTTGAATGTCGGTGGACTTTTACTGCGGCTACATGAATAATACATGTATCTGTGTACCACTGTGTATAGGTGTGTATGTGTGTGTGTGTGTGTGTGTGTGTGTGTGTGTTAGTGCTGTTAACTTGTATATGTGATTGTGTATGCAGCGCCGCCAGCAGTAAAGCAAATTAGTTCATAGCCAGGCGCATCGAGTGCGCTACTCAAAGATAACCGTCCCCCACCCCCCAACCCCCAACCGCCTTAACCCAACCCCCAACCCCCCTTAACTATGCTACTTAAGGCAGCAACGAAAAATATACTTTATATATATATATATATATATATATGTATTGGATAAATATGTATATACTTTGTATATAAATTTCGATTTAAATGTTTATTTGCTCAGGCGTCATTTTTCTTCCTCTTTTTTTTTCTCTTCTCATTCGTCGGCGTCTCCACCCCTACATCCCTCCGCCCCTCTGCCACACCCATCCCTTTGCTTTAGTGGTTCTCGATGTTTTTGTAAATAATTTTTGGCCGCTGTTTATGAAGGAGCAGAAAAAAAAATGGGCAACGGCTGCCGCCTTCTTTTTTTTTTCTTCTTTAACTTAATTTAATTTTAAACTGATTTAATTTAACTTTTATAAAAGAGCACACACACACACACACACACCTACACCTACAGTTACGAGACTTGCAAGGACTCGTCGCCTGGGAGTGGCCACATGCTAATTAATGCATGACTGCCAAAGGCTTTGCCTTCATCCACACATGAAAAATAAAAAAATAAAACACCTGCGACTTGAATGCGGGCTTTATGGGTGTGTGTGTGTGTGTGTATGTGTGTGTGTTGGCTAGGTAACTTTTGTAGCTCGTAGGTATGTCCTTCACGAGTTTCAATGAGCTTTAAGCTAATTATGAACATCCTGTGAACAGGCAAGGATTTTGCAATTTCGCAATCAGTTTATAATTCCAATTAAGTCGATTATCAGAATTATCGATATTTAAATGGTAACTCGAGCGGCTTAAGAGTGCAGCAACAACTTTACGTAATTCATCGCATTATAATTTCATTTATCGAAAGCTGCGCCAGACACTTTATATAACTGCATTTTTATCGGCTCTTTTTATTAATTTGAAAAATGTTTTCCGTTCGATTAAAGAAAAATAAGTGATAAATTAAGTGGTTAAAGATATCGATATATCTGCTAGCCATGGGTAGATAGACAGTGTTATCGATTGTCATTAATAATACGTGAAACATCTCAATATAATCGTTCGTATGTAGTGCCAAATACTGTATATATCTGCATACTTATCGATAGGCGATAAAATAATGTTCTTATCGATTTTTTGCTATCGATAATTTTATATTCATGGGTTGACAGAAATTTATTATTGATTACAATACATATAAAACGTAAGCTGTGCCAAACAATGTTTATAGCTGCACATTTATCGATAGCCCGAATATTGTACGAATTGATTTCGTTGTTATCGATAGTTTTATATTCATGGGTTGACAGTAATGCATTATTGATTACAATATATAAGACGTAGGATGTGCCAAGCAACGTTTATAACTGCACATTTATCGATAGGCCGAATATTTTACCTATCGATTTTGTTGTTATCGATAATTTTATATTCATGGGCTCGCACAAATCAACCATTTATTGATTATAATATACAAAACAACCCCCAAGCTGTAAATCGATTCTTTCGATAACATGTAATTACTTCTAGGACCTCCCCTCAATCCATCAAGGACTTATCGATGTTTTAATTAGCTAAGAGAATATATCCTTCAGAGGATATATCGACAGGGTATCCCAATTACTATAATTTGTCGACTTTCCTCCACAATCTCTTGGACATCTACGAAGCCCCCAAAGACTCGGCCCCGAGACGAGACTTAATTCTCGCTTGGATGTCAAGTTTGGTGGCCATGGTTACTGTGTGGGAAACTTTTGTTTGTTGCAAGGATGTGCCGTGAGTCCGGTGGGGCAGGCGAAAACTTTGCGAAACTTTCGCCGCATATCCTTACGCAATTGTTCACCAGCAGGACTGCTGCACTTTATGAGTCAAATTCATTATGTGAACCCCCAAAGAAGTTACCTATTCTGTAATTTGCGTTGTCCTGCGACTCAAGGGACGCACCGAAGCAGCGACGTCATGTGGCTGATGCTTTTTTATTCCTTGGCAAGGATAACACGAAATCCTTTTTAATCTACACATTTTCTATGGCTGATGGTTGATGGTTGATGGTTGTTGGTTGATGGTTAATGGGCGTGCGGTGAGCAATGAGGGGGGAATGAAGGATGGAGGATAAGGGATGGAGGATGAAGGATGGAGGATGGGCGGGCGGGCAGTTAAGAACTCAGCGAGCACCGTCACTGATCATATCTGAAATTAGTTTAAAGCGGATAAACGTGCGCACGGCAGGTGCACGATTAAGTACAGAAAATGAGAGAGAGGGAGAGGGGGAAATAAGTGAGGCAGAGCTGACGCTGTGAAAGGAAGACTCGAATTGCCGTCGGGGGCTTAAAGTGTTTTTCTTATTGTTATTTTTATTATTGCTGCTACATTGTTGTAACGATTGTTGTTGTACCCGTTACATTTAGTAATCTCTTTGCTGCTGCTGCTGTTGTTGTTGTTGTTGTTGTTGCTTACATTTCAGAGATTGCCGTTATGCTTAAATATCGCTGCCAGTTAAAGTTGACTCAAAGCACATCATAATTTTACTTCAATTGGCAATTTTCTAATTTTGTTGTTTCCTTTTGCTTGTCAATTCCACAGCCCCATCCATACCGTTACAAGCATCTCCCTCTCTCTCCCTCTCACTCACTCCACCCCACTGCTTGTTGTTGTTATTGCCTTATCAATTTTGCCTTAGGTCGCCAGAGCGAAGCCAATGCATTGAGTGGTAGTCCGGGGAGTTGCATGACTGACTGAATGACGAGCGGGCCAATGGACTGACAACACACACACACACACACACATATATACGTGCGCATAAATACGTGAATGTGTGTGTGTGTTTGCCTTTACCATTACCGTAACCGTTAGGTTAGAGAGCTTCAGGCCTGAATACCAGCGAGCGTGTGTCTGCTCAGTAGTTGCTCTTCGTGCCGGCGCCATTAGCAAATTATTTACAACATGTGCATCATGTTTTGGCTTGGGATTCGTTTTCCGAATGGCTCTGTGTTTGGTCCAAAAGACTCATTGACTCATTGCCTCACAGTGTGACCAGAGCGATAGAAAACTAAGTAAAAGCCATTCATTTGAAAGCTCAATGCATTTGTCATAGAAATAAATATCAAATCTGGGCTTACACACAAAGGGGTCACATTTAAAGCTTAAATTATTTTATTTTTATTTTATTTATTTTTTATTTTTATTATTTTATAAATAATATTTATTACTATAATTGTTTTTTTATATAGTTTTTTATTATTCTTTATATTTTTAAAACAAATAGTACGATATTTTTTACTAAAGAATAACTTAAAAAAATGTATAAAAAGGACTATTGAGTAATTGAAATTACTGAATTGAATATGTATAATATTTGAAAATTAATATACTTAATATATAATAAATAAATTTATAAAAAAAATAAATTAAATTATTTATTGAGATGACATTACATCTTGAGTGTCAATATTTATATTTTTACTGGCTAACTTGTCTTTGTTTAACATAAAGTTTGCGAGTTCAAAATTGTTTTAATCTAACTAATAAATTTTCCAAATATTAAAACTATTTTTTTTTTTTTTTTGAATAAATGAATAAAATAATAAATTAAATTAAATTATTTATTTGCTCTAAATTAGAGATAAGTATAATATCACCTCAAAGTATGCTGCCTTTTTCTTTACCCAAATCTTCCAGCAATTTTATTCTTAATATTTATTTATTTATCAAATCTTCAAGCTTCAATTATTTTTTTATGGACTTTAAATATTTCTCACGCTTGTGAAGTCTTGTCCCACTGTGCGGACTCTACTGGCAATGGGGAAAGCAGTAAACGGCACAACTGCTACAGACATCAATGGCAGCAGCTGCTACAGGGGGGGGGCCGGGGTCTGGTCTATATGTTGTGTGGGTATGAATGTGTTAATCTATGTGTATAAGTATGTGCGTGTGTGTGTGTGTGTGTGTGTGTGTGTGCTTGGGAATGTGTGCGTATGTATTTGCATGGTGATTGCTTTGGTTGCTTGTTGCTTTTACACGTTTGATTTCCACTGCTAAATGCCAAACAAAATGTCACGACGAGACAAGCTGAGTGCCCATTCACCCACTCACTGATACACACACACAAACACACACAAACACACACACACACACGCACATTCGAATGCACATGCTGAAGCACACAGGGAGTATAAAACATAGCGTGACAATGAATCGCTACCCAGAGGAGCAGAAAGAGTATGGATGAGGGAGGCAGAGGGTGGGGCAGAAAGGGGCAGAAAGGGGTAGAGGGGAAGGGGGGGCAGCATTGAACACACATACAACAAGTGCAATAATAATTTCTACATTGAATTGAATTTTGAGTGCCAGAAGTGAGTGGATGCCACGGCGTGCGAATTGAACTGCCAAACGAGTTGAGCGGTGGAAAACGATGCAGGACATGGGACATATTCCACCCATGGGGATCATCACTATTTTCCATATTCACTGACTGTGCCTGTGCCTGTGCGTGTGCGTTTCCATATGTCTGTGCTTATGTGTGTGTGTGTGTGTGTGTGTGTGTGTGTGTGTGATTGCATGGAATGTGCCAAATGAATGCAGTTTAAATGACATTGCGACCAACAGACATCCCATCGGTTGGTGGGTCTGGCCCAGAGTCTGGCTTTGAGCGTGTGCCTGTGCTTGGGTCTGGCGACAGGTCTGGGTCTGGGTCTAGGCCTGGGACTGGGTCTAGCTCTGGGTCTGAGTTGGGGTCTGGGTCTGAGTCTGAGGGTGAGTTGGGGTCTGATTCTTGGTCTGGGTCTGAGTCTGGGCCTGGGCCTGCGACTGTGTATGGGTCTGGGTCTGGGTCTGGGTTTCGGACTGAGCCTGGGACTGGGTCTAGGTCTGGGTCTGAGTCGGGGTCTGAGTCGGGGTCTGAGTCGGGGTCTGAGTCGGGGTCTGAGTCGGGGTCTGGGCTTGGTTTTGGTTTTGGGTTTGATGCAGAGTCCTACTCTTTGTCCTGGCGCTGTCTGCATTTAAGTTTCATAAACGATTTGCCTGTGAGTCGAGGCGTAACACAAACAGAAATTGACATGAGTACGACATACACACACACACACACACACACGCGCGCGCTCACACATGTACACACATGCATAAGTTAGAAGCACAAAAATGCAGTAAAGGAACAGGACTCGTCTGCAAGGACATAGAAAAGAGAAAGGGGAAGCAAGACGCCGGCAAAAAGTAATCAAATGTTGGGCACATTTCATCGTGTTTATCCTGTGGCGCACTCTAATGCGTCCTTATTGACTGAAGGAAATAACGAGCAAGGAAAACGAGCAAAAAAATGCAGAAATAAAAAATGAAAAATAAAAAATGAAAAATGAAAAAGGACTCCACTTTATTTCAATACATGTATCTGCAGAGCTAATGTAAGCCTTGGCAGTTATTGGCACAAATTCGCATCAAGGATCCAAGGGGCAGACCAAAAGGACTACAGAACTACAAATTTGCAGTTATGTCTTATTGACGTAATTCATAAATGTTTATCGACTCCGTGGAAATATCGATATGTTGTTTATTGCCAAGTCGTGATTATCTGAAGACAATCTGGCAACGCCAAATTGCACAGAATTTCCTATAGAATATGAGATGGAAAATGAAAAGGATGAACGTATCCTTCAGGTGTTGATTGCCTTGTGTAAAAAGAATTTAATATTACAGTTATGTTCTTTATGGCAACAATATATTAATTATATTTAAGTATGGCAACGCTTGGCCCATCAAAAGGAGTATCTTAAGAGAGTATCTTAAAAGACAGGATATTTTTTAGTGGCTTTAATTTTGAATAAATAAAAAAGGAGAGGGAAATTTTTCGTTGCTATAATTATAATTTTTTAATTTTTAATTCTGTATTTTAAATTATTGTTACTTTTAAATAATCAATTTTTATATTTTAATAATTAAATACCGATCTGGCAGCCTCGAACTAATATATTTAAGCAAAAATTATCTAGAGAATTAAAAGGACCTCTTCGAGTCTCCACGACTCGATATTTATAGATGCTTTACAAGAAGTCAACTCATGAACCTTCAAGCTATCTTTAAGATGTGCGGAATATGTAAACTTTCAGATATTAAAAAAGTATCTCAGAAATTAGCAAAGTTAAATGTGAAATTACCAAAAGTATCTGCAACTTCAACAGTTAAAAATAAGCTGTAAGATTTTCGGAAAAAGATAGTTTCTATTTATTGACCAAAAGTATTTTTAATTAAAGTATCTAAGTTTTAAGTATCTTTATTAGCTAAGCGCATTTTAGTTGAAAGTATTTTGAATGTATCTTTAGCGGAAGTATCTTTAGCGGAAGTATCTTAAGCGGAAGTATCTTTAATGTATGTATCTTAAAAAAAAATTTAAGTTTAAAGTATCTTTAATTGAACGTATCTTAGCTGAAAGTATTTAAATTAAATGTATCTTTAATGGTAGAATCCCTACTGAACGTATCTTAGCTGAAAGTTTCTGAGCTAAAAGTATCTTTATTCAAAGAATCCTTTTAAAACGTATCTTAGCTGAAGTTTAGTTTTGAAGTACGAAGTATCTATAATTGAGATATCATATACGCAATAGAAGATTCCTGTGTAAAGAGTTACTTTATTGGAAGAATCTTAATCAAAAGTATCTTTAACGGAAGTATCCTTACCAAATGTATCTCAGCTGATAGTTTCTCAGTATAAAGTATCTATATTGAATGCCTCTTATAAAACGCAACTCAGTAGAAAATATTAGATAAGAGTATCTTTAATTGGTCGCCAAAAATAACTAAGATGAAAGTATCTCAAAGTATGTATAATGTATGTATACTGCAAGCATCTCAGCTCAAAGTATCTTTAAGCTCCCAAAATAAACCCAAGCCTTGTGTTTAAATTTTTTTTATTTTTATAGCTTGTTTGAAGGACTCTAAACGAAATCCCTGAGGACTGTGTGTCACTATCTCCAAGTAACTGTATCTTATTTTGTTCAGTTCTATTTATAATAAGGATGGATAAAGTACCTAAAGTAAGGAGAAGCTGTCTTTAAATTCCTTAAGCTATGTTTAGGACTCTCGAAATAAAATGGCTATTTTTGATCTTAATTGAGGTTAGAAACGAATCACAAGTATTTTTGTTGAAAGTATCTTAAATGAAGGTCACTTCAAGCTGAAGCTGAGCCAAAAGTATCTTCGGTTTCAATAAGAGTCCATCTTCAAATATTATATAACAGGACTTCTCACCTTTGGCCACTTTTGATCACCATCGAGCAAGTGTGAGTTAATAAAAACTTTTCAATTTACAAGTTAATATTTATTGGGATTACCCAAAAGCCTCAACGTGCTCCACAGATACAAGGACTTGGTCCTGCGAAGCGTGAGACTTGATCAAGATACTGTCACCTTTTCCTCTTGTTGTTGAGGACAAAGCCGAAACTTTTGAGTGCAAAGTGGATTCAATTTCAGTCCAGCTGGAGCCTTTGGCTCTGGGTAAGGATGTTGGTGCGGTGGATTAAGTAAAGGCACAAAAGTGGGTGAAGAGAGGGGGTAAGTCAAACTTAGATGCATGCCCCATGTACATGGCTTCATTTTCATGTATTTATCTGCGGAAACTTGCGCACGTTTAGGCTGCCAAAATTGCTTTCAAGTGGTTTTTAATGCTTGGCCCAATAATTTATCTGGAGTTCAAGGCTGGAGCGATTCCAACATGATTTGTGGACAGGCCAGGACATGGCCTCACTCTCGCACTCCTTGTATATCCTTATATCTTATAAACATATATATATATATATATACAGCTGTACATCTCCCCATACTCACAGTATGTGTCTGTTGTCAGACGATCGATGGTGTCCTGCTTCAATTTGGAGTTCTTCTTGCCCATTGTTTGGCTGCTGTGTACAAGGCGGCTAAAGGATATTTACGCGTCTGTATGCGTGTGTCTCGTGTACTTGTGTGTGTGTGTGTGTGTGTTGGTGTATTTGTATTTGGGTGTTTGATTTGTTTGTGTATCAACCGCACAGCCGTTGGGTCAATAGCAGAAGTGACAATGTTAACAGGTAATTGGAGGCGCGTGTCTTATCCCAATTCGTCCTCGGAACGATCTGAAAGTACAAGCGACAAGAGATTAAAGATATTGTTCATATCCGTCAACGAGGCATCATCATGGCCACCGAGCAGCTGCTCTGGCGGCCCATTATCAAGACGGCAATATCATTCATCATGCAGTGCACCTGCCACGGTCAGAGCCCAAGCGTCATCCGCTTCCCCACGCTTCCTCCTCGTCTCCACCTCCTTACCACCCCCTTACCACCCCCTTACCACAGCCCTATCAGCTTCTTTTTCTTGCCATCCACTCCCTTGGGCGGCAAGTCCACTGATGAATAGCAAAAGGTACTTTGATATTTAAGAATGTCAGCGCCCACTTTTTTTTATATTCTGAAGCAGCCAAAAATAAAAACAAAGACGACGAGAAGGAGGACATGGACAAGGACGTGGATGTGGACGAGGACAAACATAAGGACGAAGACGAAGACGAAGAGTAGAACAACAAGAAGAATGGCGATGATGACGCCGACTGCAATATCCTGGAACGTGCTGAGGTGATGGCAAAGAAAACTGCCTCCGGTTACTCAGTCAGTCAGTCAATCAGACAATCGGTCATTCATTGACTCAGTCAGTCATTCAGTCAATCACTCAGTCATCCACTCAGTCATTTAGTCATTCAGTAAGGCAGTCAATCCCTTAGTCATTCACTCAGTCAGTCAGTCAGTCAATCAGTCAGTCATCAACTCAGTCAGTAAGTCATTCACTCAGTCAGTCATTCAGTCAATCAGAAAATCGGTCATTCATTCACTCAGTCAGTCATCCAGTCAATCACTCAGTCATTCACTCAGTCATTTAGTCATTCAGTAAGACAGTCAATCCCTTAGTCATTCACTCAGTCAGTTAGTCAGTCATTCAGTTAATTTGTCAATCAGTCAATCAATCAGTCATCCACTCAGTCAGTTACTCATTCACTCAGTCAGTCATTCAGTCAATCAGTCAATCTGTCAGTCATCCACTCAGTCATTTAGTCATTCAGTAAGACAGCCAATCACTTAGTCAATCAGTCACTCAGTCAGTATATCATTCAGTCAGTCATTGAGTCAGTCATTTAGTCATTCAGTCAATCAGTCAATCATTCAGTCGGTTAGTTAGTCATTCACTCAGTCAGTCACTCACTCAGTCATTTAGTCATTCACTTAGTCAGTCATTCACTCAGTCACTCAGACACTCAGTCAGTCAGTCAGTCGCTCAACTATTCCATCAGCTTTTGTGCTTGTACAAAATGTGCTATAAAATTCAACTACATATTTTAAGGGCAAACACAAGTGAGAGTCCTGGCAGGAGCGTGGGCGTGACACACTGCAATATACCCTGGGAAATGCTTGAAAGGACTTTAAGGAAATGTTAATAAAATATTAACTAGGATGCCCGAAATAAATTGTAAAAGTAAAACTTAGCCAACAGATGCCCAGGCCCGAGATATCCTTGAGGTTGTCTAAATACGAGTCCTTTTAATTTTATATGTGGAAAGCGTGCTTGAGCGATCCTGTGCCTTAGTCCTGCATTGTGCGACTTTCTTTCTTTCCCCATTTCCCTCTTTGTTAACCCATCTCTTTCCTTTCCCTTCTTTTTTTCGTTTTCGTCCTTTTCATATCCTTGAAATGAGACCACAAATGTTTACGCTTGAAATTCATACGGAAAACCCTTTGTTAAGGAAATTTTCCTTTGGCAACTTAAAACTCACCTCAGAGAAAACTACACTCACTTCCCAAAGGGTATAGTGACTTTTCCTCCACTTTCATTCTCTCCTTCTCTCTCTCTCTTTCTCACTTTTTTTCTACTCTCAGTAGGGTATTCGCGTTGTCGGTTACAAAGGACATGCAAGGATTTTATGTACCACTTTTTCTATTTGTGCGCTTTACCTTTGTGGCTTCCGATGGGACGTTAAGGACAAAGCTGATGGAAATGTCGACAAGTTTCCCGTGGAGTTGGGTAATTAAAATTTTAATAAAATTTTCCTTAGCGGAGTTTTTCCGAGGAAAACTTTTTCAATACGTCCATCCACGCAAATGTCGTGCGGCGCATTAATTGACTTTCAATTGGCAATTGAAACTATGCAACCTTTTGTAGCACGTAAACAAAAGTGGAGCCCCTCCCTCATCCCCCATCCCCCATCCATTATCCCCTGCCATCCACTGCCATCCTTTGCCCAACTCCACACAATCGTCTCGTGCAGCCTTGGAACTTATTAAGGGAAATGCCATTAAGCAATTAAGGACTTTGTAATTAGAAACTGCAGCGAGGATCATAAAAAACATTTTAAGCGAATGACAAATTAGACAAAAAATTGCATAACGAAATCATAAAACAGGCATTGTCCTCCCTCCATCCCCCATCCCCCATCCGCCCATCCGCCCATTCGCCAACCCCTGGTAACCCTTTCCCTTCCTCCTCTGCCGGACTCCTCACATTTTTTGATTCATTTGTTACTCTTCTTCCTGGAATCCGCCAGGACACACGCTACCTGTTTCCCTCTCTCCTTCATTCTTTATCTCTATCTGTCTCTATCGGTCTCTATCTATCTTTCTCCCCCTCTCTCTTTCTCTGTCCTCCCCCATCTCACTTCCAGGCATTCATATTTCATGGCGTATCGGACGCCTCGCGTTTTACGAGTTGCGGACAAATTTGATGGCCATGTCAGATGCCGGATACCGGATGTCCCGAAAAGATGAGCGGCACAGAAGGAGCAGGAGACGTAGCAGAAGGTGAGGGCCAGGAATATGACGAGAATGGTGGATAATGCTGGCTATGTGGGGTGTGGTGGGGCGGAGAGGGGAGGGGAGGCGCTTGACACAGACGGCAACTTTTGATAAAATTTGTTGAGGCACGGACTGTCAACGTGTGGACACCGCGAATGACAGCCACACCCACAGCAACTGTTGCAACAACAACAACAACAACAACAACATGAAAAGTATAAAACAACAACAACAACAACAGCAACAAATATAAAAAGCAACAACAACAAAGCAAATGACAAAAACAAAAATGATTCCCAGTTGATGTGACGGAAAGTTAACAACCGCCCGGGGCGTTTTCCTTGCAGGATACACGGAGCGACGGAATGGCAAATGGTCTAGCGCGAAGGAATTGGCATATAAAACAGGATTATAAATATTGAAATAACGGGAATTCCTAATAATATCGATAAACATCTGCGAGCTACAAGGCTTCGCCGAGGCAACTCATCGCGAGGAACGCAAATTATTTCATATTTCGATTTTTCATTCGATTGACGTCCTTTCACAGCTTCAATCAGCGTCATCCTTAATTCTATAAAGTCCTTACTGAGCTCGATTGTCCTTCGGCTAAATTAAAAGTGTAACATTTGCCAGGATCAAGAAATAATGAAAATGTGGCAGGAAACTGAAATTAATATCTGATTTTTAAACGGATGAAAGGAATGCCATTAATATCCTTAGGTATTCAAAGGACCTTGATAAACATTAGATATAAATGCACATGTGGGAATATCCTTTAAAGAATTGATATCCAAATCATGATATATATTATATTTATATCGTAGCTGCAAGGATAATTGGAATAGTTCCATCCACAGTGTCCTTTGCTAGCGAGAAAGTAGCTTAAAATGTCCTTAGCTACTAAGAGGCACTTGTTAAGGACCTTCGATTTTCATAGAATTGCCTGTACATTTTCAGGATTATATTTTCCCTTAGTTGCCCAGCAAAATAAAGCTATTATCCTTGCTCTTATTTCATTCATTTCTCTCAACGTGCGCATCAAGTATCCTTAGTTATCCTTGACTCGAGTAAATAAATAAAAGTGACTCCCTTCCAATTTTATTTGCAATTGTGTCCGATGATAATTTTAAGCTCCTTCGATTTTGCAATTTTAAATACGTGTATGGGGATGTAATAGGATTTTCTCCTTTGTCCTTTTTGCTATCCTTATTTTATTTGAAATAAAATATGTCTTCCAATGCCTAATAATTAATCAGAGTGAAGGCTGCAAAGGACAACGAGGGGAGCTCAACTTTGAATGATGTGAGAGTGCATTTTATTGTGGTACATTTCAAGGATCATTGGATACGTGCGCCTGATGTCCTTTGTACAATATGAGCAATGGAAGCTTTGCCACTTGGTGGCTCATCCTGACCTATCCCAGCTTGTGGTCGGTGGGCAGAAGTGGTCAAATGAACCGGAACAAAGATGTCCACAGGCAGAAGCCAGAAAAGGACAGCTACAAGGACGAAAACAGAGACGAAGATGGCTTAGGGATGAAAGTGGGAGAGGGAGTGGGCGTGGAGATGGAGGTGGACATCGGCAGTCCGATGGGCAGAGCCTATGACTGTGTCTGTGATGCAATTCCTAACGAGCTGACCGAGCATTGGCCATCACTTGGCTCACGGATGCCGAAGGAAGTTGTCTGTGTGCCAAAGGCTCTGGACTCTGTGGTCCTGTGGTCCTGTGTCTGTCAGTCTAGGAAATTGAAAGGAAAGGACATTGAGGATGGGGCAATACTTTAAGAAGGAGGCGTCCAACTGCGTTCAATTGCAGGTGGACCCAATCCCCGGATGAGTGGTGCCCGGGGCAGCCATTACGCGATTTCCGGACAGCTCTAAATGCATTTCAACTTTTTCCTGCTTCTTGATGCGTTCAAATTACATAAAAGGTGGATCTGATGCGGAAAAGGGGGAGGGTGGGGAATAGGAAGGAGCTGGCGGGTCTGACGTGTCTGACGGGTCTGACGGGTCTGGCGGCTGGTGGTTGGTGGCTTCTGTCTGGTAACTGGCGTATGGAGTCGAGAGCAGTTGGCGTCTCCGTTTAATTGAATAATTGCCAAACGACTTGTAAACAACTTGGAAGACATTCTCACAACTTTACCCAACGACTTCTATTGCCAATTTGTTTTGGCACACACACACACACACACACACACACATACACATTCACAACGGACGGAGCCAAAACGTTGTTCACGTTGACTGCCCAACTAATTGCCTTACGAAGCATTCAAACATATACGACCCACTCATCACCCTGTGCATATGTATGTGTACACTCACTCACACACACACACACACACGCGTTCCGGTCTTATGAGCTATCGTTGCTGTGGTTAAGCTCCGTTAAATGCGATTCGAGCAAATAACTCAAATGCCAACACAACTTGGCCAAATCATTGAGCCTTATTATCTGCTTGAAATGCTCGCAATTCTCATCAAGTGTCTCCCCCCAAGTGCAAATCAAAATATTTCAAAAACTTTGCAACACTCAATTTGAATATTTTCACGCTTTTAAACACTCCAATTTACCGCTCACTTTTGTTCATAAATTCAAGGCGAAAGTCAAATGAGCAGCACAAAAAAAAAAAGGGAATTTCGAATTGTTTGGGAAAATGAGTCAAGGATTCTGAAATAATAAAAATAATAAATAAATTTTAAACTTTAAATCTGAATTTAAAAAATGTAAAAAAAAGTATTATTTATTTAAAATAATTTATAAATAAAATATAATTTATTAATCAACTTTTTAACTTGAACTCTAAGAGTTTTTATCGGCTTTTAATCTCTGACTGTATACAGTGCTGGCCAAAATAATGGGAATGCCTTTGATTTCTCTGACTTTGAGTAAAAGTAAGCCTTGAAATTTATTTTTATATGGATATATGTTTATTTATTTTTTTTAATTTATGTATGTTTAATTTTTTTTTAATTTGTATATTTAAATTTTTTAGTTTCACATTTAAATTAAAAAAAAATTAAAATACATCCATATAATATAATAATTTTATATATAATCTTTAAATATTATATTTATGTATGGAGGAAAACTAAGATTACTTTTAAAAAATATAAGTTATATTTTAAAATTATTTATTTAATATATTTTAAAATATTTTTAAGCTTTTACAAATATTTACTCTCTGCAATAAAGCAGCCAAAGGGAAGCACAGATTTATTGACTTTCGATTAGGAGGACATCCAATCGAGGCCAAGTGTCGGTGTATGGGTAGGTGTATGTGTATAAAACGAAATCTAAAATAGCAAAGAAGTAATTAGCAATAATTTATAAACTCCTCTGCCCATTATCCTTTTTAAATGGAACATCGAATTTCCTTTTGAGCTCCAATTCATTGCGCAAAGAAATTTGAGGTAAAGGAAAGAAAATTAGGATTCAAATCCAATAAAAATCAGCTACTGGGATTAACACAATTTCACTGTCATTGACCAGTAAAAACATAATGAAAATAAAAAAATTAAATTTTAGTATTTCTTAGATATTTATTTTTTAATACTGCGAGTTTAAATAATTTTTAAAAAACACAAAATTTCAAACTTTTTTCTACTTAAAATTTAAAGATTTTACTTAATAAAAAATTATTCTTTTGGTAATATAAATCATAAATAAAAATCTATATAAATTAAATATATATTAAATTAAATATAGCCCACAAAATGATATATATAAATTCAAAAAAAAAATTAATATAATTAAAACTGATAATAATTAAAAAATGACTTTAAGTGTTAAAAAAAAATATTAAAAGTTGCAACCATTAAAAAAAATCCTATTAAATATTTAAGACCACAAAATAAATATATAAATCTATTTAAAATAAATTGAAACATTAAATTATATTTTTTTTAATGCAAAAAATATTTCCAAATTTTAAATTTAAATTTATTTATTCAATTTCAAAGGACGATATTGACATTTGCCGAACTTGCAATTAAATGTTCCTTGCGTTTATTACATTTTAAAGGTCGCGGTCGCCTCAGTGCTGAGCCGATTTTCCGGAACTCTACAAATCAATATCCCCAAGGACCCTTAGAAGTATCCTGCGAAGCAGCCAAGTTGCTCCTCGAAAAAATGCACGTTAAATAAAATGTCTGAACAAACAATTATACACGCTTCCTAGCCGAACGGAAGGAAGCTTCCTTTTGGCGGCGGGGAATTCCCTGCTTGCTTTCTCTCTTTCTCTCTTTCTCCACTGAGCCGCACTATATCTCTGTCTCTGCCCAACACATCCGCCCCCCCATCCCCTGCTCCATCACTCACGGCTTACAACTGCATTTTTGGAAGTTCCGGCGTGGTGCTGGGCAAAGGTTTATGACGCTTGGCCGAGGGGTATGCAAATGCCGGATCCGTATCTGTGTTTGTGTTTGTGTTTGTGTGTTTGTATTCGTGTGTTTGAGTGTGTGTTTAGTATGTGTACATGTGTGTGTGTATTTGATATGTGTGTTTGCGTCGGTGTCTCTGTCCGTGTTCCTGTCCCTGTCCCCTTCTCTGCCCCCTTTCCCCTCCGTGGCAGAAGCCGCATTCTGATTGCGCCGCCTCAAGGCAGTTTTTAGCTGTGATTGCACTTTTCAGCTTTTTTTTATTAAGTTTTCTTCCTGCTTGTCTACTTTTTTTTTTTGTTTTGGTATTTTTCGGACTTTCCCCAAAAACATAAAGTGCAATTTTTTAAACTTATTTAAGAGTTTTTCGTTTTTCCAGCTTTTCTCTGATTGCGGCTCTTTGTTTGCTTTGCCTTTTTGATTGATTTCTTGTTAGAAATTTTTAGCTGCCGGCGGACTTGTAACTGTCTGTGCCTCTCTGTATGTGTATGTCACTGTTCATGTGTGTGTGTGTGTGTGTGTGTGTGTGTGTGTGTGTATCTGGGTATTTAACAAAATAAACAGCAGGTCGATATGACCGGACAAGTTTATGGCCATGTTTTTGTCCAAAAACTACTTTGTTCCCGCAACTTCGTGTAACTGCCAAAAGTTATAGCATTTCAACACACACACACACACACACACCACACCACACCCACACAATTATACACCCATACACATACACATACACCAATAATCCCATAGAAACCTAAAGCGCCCATAGATAAAACGAAATACACTTTCAGTAAAGCAATGGCCAGTTTTTGGACACCCCCGACCCCCGACACACGACCCCCGACCGCCACCCTGCCCCTCCCCCACGCCCTCCCTACCAGCACCCCTAGCACATGCAGCTCCTCCTGCAAAAGGCTTCAGCACATGTGTTTTGGCTATTAACTTGCGCTGTGAATAATGCAAATTCCAACAACAAGGCAATTTCAATGGCTGATGGGTGGGTGGGAGTGTGGGATGGGGGTGGGGTGGGGGATGTGAGGTCCAACAAGGACTAGAGACAAGTAACCGTTATGACAGAAACTTGCCCCTTGGGCTGGAGGCACACAGCATCCGGCAAAGGCTAGAGAGCAGACATTGCCACTGAATGAGAATGAGAGCAACATGCACACCCACACACACACCAGCACACACACTCACACACTCCCACTCACTCACACACACTCCCACACAGACTTCATATACAAATAGAAGCGAAAAATTTACATAACCTTTTCCATTCTGATTTGATTATATTTCTACATTCATACAATTTTGCAGGCGGCCACGCGAGTCCTGCGACTGAAGAAGGCGCAACAGAGGCAGCCGAAAGGACAGCTGGGGGAAAGAAGCATGAAGTGAGAAGTTGGCAGCGAGAAGCGTAAAGCGTTAAATGCCTAAAGGCCCAAGGCGTCGGTCACACAGCCCGAGAAATTCTCGGACACCTTTCCTTCTACGGGGGAAAAATAACAAAACGACCAGCAAAATGAGACGTGTACGGAAAAAATTGAATATTTTATCACACAGAAGGAGTTACCCACTACGCTTCAATCTATGTGTGTGTGTGTGTGTGTGTGTGTAAAGGTGAATAGGCGGCTGTAAGCGACTGTTACCCTTTATGTCCTGGTTGGACAGTCTATTAGGTTGTCTTCTGACTCGACGACTCGACGACTCGACGACTTTTCATCTCTCTCTTTTTCGCTTGTTCTCAATTACTGAGTATTGCCTATCCGCTCTCACTCAAACTCCCTCTCTCTCTCTCTCTCTCTCTCTCGCTCGTTCACTCCGTCTCTATCCTCGTGGTATCCTTTCGCTCGCCGTGTCACCCACTCGTTATATTTGGGCAATGTTATTTTGTGTCCTCGTACCTCTCTATTTGACTAAGTAAGTCGTTAAGTTGTCAGACTCGTTTTTCAGTGTGGTCTCCCTTCCTTCCTTGCCGCCTCTTGTCTCCTGTCTCCTGCCTCCTGCCTCCTGCCTTCTGCCTTCTGCCCCCTGCCTCCTGCCTCCTGCCTTTTGCATCCTGGCAACCCTTTCTGCCGCCCATTTCCCACTACCATCCAACTGTCCGTCCGTCTTTTGGTCTGTGTGTGCATATGCCTTATAATCTCATATATATATATGCCTATGCATGTGTGTGTGTGTGTGTGTGGGTGTGTGTGGGTGTGTGCGGTTTGGTTTTATCAATAAGACAGCCGCGTCCTTTGACTGACATCGTCTGACATCAACTTCTGTTTATTTCTTGTTTTCTTAACATTTCTCTTATTTATTTATTTATTTCCACATCTTTTATCATCACATTTCTTTCACACACACACACACAAACACACACACACACACCACACACACACAGTTAACTGACCATTTGATTCATTATTTTCACAGCAAAAAAAATATAGAAAACAACAACAACAACAACAACAATGAAAATGCAACAAGAATCGTTTTTTGATTGATCGAGAATATATATATATATATACCTTATATCCTTTTAGACTAAGGATCCAGACAGGATGCACAATTGATAGATTTTGGATTCGGATTTAGTTCTGGTTTTGGTTTGGTTTTGGTTCTGATTTTGGTTTTGATTCTGGTTCTGGTTTTGGTTCTGGTTGTTGCGAAAAGGATGTTTATGGGCCTAAGAAATACGCTGCATGCTTTTGGGCGCTCGCTCTTGACTCCGGCAATCGTAGCACTTGTGTTCCGTACGGGGCACGGTCTGAAAATCAACTGAAAAGCTTCGGTGCGCAATCAACAGTAGGTCGAATGTCCTTGTTGATACCACACAGACGAGGACGAGGACGATTCAACTGACGATGAGGAAGCTTAACACCAACACATCAACAGATCTGCCTATATGGCAGCACTCACACACACACCCACACACACACACACACCCACACACACACACACACACACACACACATATGCACTCGCACATGCTGAAGTTGAAGAGACGTACGGAAATGCTCCTGGAGCGAGCTTTCCGAAAACCGCCTTCACCAGACTCGGGCCCCACAGCAGCCGAAGTCAACGTTGCCATCGCCATCGCCGTCGGCGTCGGCGTCGCAGTCGACGTCAATGCCCGAGTTCAAGTTCCGTTAAGTTGCCATACGAATTGTCGGTATGTTTTTAAGCAAATAAATAAGTGAATAAATAAACATTTTAAAATTAGATTTATTTTTATGTTTTCATGCACAGCTGGTCACACTGGCATCTTAAGTGTGGCCATTTAAATTGTTGTTGCTGGCAGAAATCAACTCACAAAATTCCTCCTCAAGAATTTCATTTCTTATTATTTTTTTCTTTAAAAAACAATTGATATTTTTTAAGTTTAAAAAAATTTATATAAATTATTATTTTTATTTTTTAATTCTGATAAATTTAAAATAATTAAATTTTTTTTCGAGAAAAATAAATATGTTTTCAATTAAAAAAGGATTCACTCCTTTTGAATATAATTATTTTTTTCTTAAAATTTAAAATAAAAATTCACTGGCTTAAAAAGTAATCAAAAAAATTAATTGATAACCCATAAATAATTTTAATAACTTTTAATTAATTAATTAATTAATTAATGACGAAAAAAAAAATAATTAAGGATGTTTTGCGGTTGGAAAATTGTTTCAAAATATATCCTCTTCGCATTAATTTGAAATTTGAGTTACGTTTTGCTTTAAGGACCCTTCAAGGATGTATGAAGCGAGGAATGTTGAGCAGTCCTTAAGAGTTGGATGGTCGCCTAATGGAATTTCCAGAGGCAACGCCTGCGGCACTCTAATTTCAAAAATCATTCATTTCCATTAAAAACGTCGCTTTGATGGAAGAAGCGGCGCCCAAGCAACGGCCTTTTAATTATGTTATGCAATTTTTTATATTTTCATTTATCATTTTCATTCGTTGAAATCCTCTACCTGAGCCACCCAGCAGCGGCGCACACAAGCCACACCAAAAGTAAAGGGAGAAATAAATAAAATTTTATAAATAAGAAAAAAAAAAAAAAAAAAAATAAAAAACCGGGTAAAAAAAATAATAGCCAGTTGCTTATGCGGCGTATGCGTAATATTATCGCATTAATATGCCCGCAGAGTAAGTCTCTGTGTGTGTGAGTGCGTGTGCGTGTGTGTGTGTGTGCCTGTGCGTGTGTATGTGTGCGTGTGCACTTCTTTGTCTGGGATGCGAGCGCTAAGAAAAGGCAGAGGCTTAAAAATATTGCACACACAGAGTCTTGGAACAGAAGCAATTGACATTACGAGCGTTAACTCCCACGCAGTTCACCTCCCCTCCCCTCCTACCACCCCTTCTAACCAAGCCCCTTAGCCCTTAGCCCAGAGACTAACCCCTCCGGCTCCTTGCTTTGAGCTTCGTACATTTATGTAGTGCTCTCTCTTGCCTCAAGTCAATGGCTCTCTCTCTCTCTCTCTCTCACTCTCTCACTCTCTCACTCTCTCTTTCTCTCTCTCTCTCTCTCATTCATTCGTTCGGTTGCCGCTTTTCTCCACTTTTCTCATTTTCCTCTTGCCTTTTGGTCAGTTAAACATTTCTCACCACAAGCTTTTGTTAAGGGAGAAAGCTTAAAGCTTTGCCTTCGGTAGCGAACGACGACTTTTTTTGGCGCCTGCCCGCGGTCACAGATGTAATAAAGCAACAACAACAAGAACAACAAGAAGAACAGCAACAACAACAACAACAATAACAACACCAGAACAACAGGACAACAAGGAACAAGAAGGACAGATATAGCAGGAACAGGAACAGAAACAGGAACAAGAACAAGAACAAATCTCATCTAATCTAATCGCATCAAATCAACAGCAACCCAAGCAAGCCACCACCCAACCACTCACCACCCACCCACCCACTATTCACCACCCGCACCGCACACTCAAAGCTGCCACAGTACACGCTTCGCGGCTCTTAATTCGAACTTTGGTGGATTTACCACGCGCGGTTGTTATTCCTAACCAAACACATGCACGCAACAGCAACAACAAAAACAACTGCAATAACAGCAACAACAACAACAACAACAACTGCAGTAACAGCAACAGTCACAACAACAACAACAACAACAACAACAACTGCAGCAGCAGCAATTGTAAATACAACAAGAAGAAAAATGAAACCATTGCAGCTGACAAAATGTTCTTCATTCACGGGTTTTAAAATGTCCTTAAATGGCAATAAGAGTCCTGCTCCTGTGGGTGTCCTTTGGTCGATCTATGGCCAATAGCTGTAAATGTAAAGGACTGCTTTGTATATAGCCATTCGGGAGCTCAATGACCCGGAGATCAATGACCCTTCCCTTCACGCCTCGTTGAGAGTCGTTCATCAGTTGTGAATCGAAAGTTTTCGTTGTTCAAACCGAAGGTCGGTCCTGCCAGGACTCTAAATATATATATGTAGATATATAGAAATATATATAATTGAAAGAAAATATGAAATCATTTTATTTGCAATCCTTGAAATAATATTTGTTATCCATTCATGGCCCAGAAGTACAAAGAACTCCCTCCCTTTTATACGAATTATCCATTTAATCCATTTTATCCGTCGTTTGTGTTTTATAAGCCTTATCCGTAGTATCCGTGTTATCCGAATAAACCAACAAATTTTTTATTATTTGCCTTATGTGTAGGGCTCATGTTATCTACTTTATCTAAGTTATCCGAACTATCCGTTTTATCCGAAATATTTGAATTATTCAATTTATCTATTTTATCCCTTTTATAAGAATTATCCAACTTATCCGAACTATTGGAATAAACTCATTTATCCTGCTTTTCTGTCTTATCCGTTTGATATTGATGAAGAAACCTTTCTTATAGTCAGGACTAACAGGACTCCAACTTGGAGCTCCCTCTAAAGTTCTGAAATATTCAGAATTTCTAATAATTCTTATCCTTTTAAAAATAACTCTACGTTCCCCACGAAGAAAAGTCACTGACACCCCAATATAACCTTTGTCAACCTTCACACATATTTCGTGGAAGCCTTTGAGCTGAGAAAGGGACAAGGATCATTTAAAATTGCTTCAGTCATGTCCTTATATTTAAGCAATGCTGTGATTCAATCCTCGCGAGAGCTGAGAAGCTAAAAAGTGCTCAGTCAGCACAGAAAAACAAGCAGTCAGTCCTTTAAGGGACGGGCAGGCGTCTCAGAGACAGGCTAAAGGAGGGTTTTAAGGACTCGAAAGGTGAGCATAAATCAGGAACTTCTGTTCGATAACAGAAGAAGGGATTGAAAATGAAAATTGAAACATGAAAGAAACTAAATTAATAAGTTTAATATCTCAAGGAAAAAGGAGTAAGGCGTGGAGTGACATTTATTTTTAAGGATGAAGAAATATTGAATTTAATCCTGGACAAAATTCAACGTAGCCTCAAAAATGTCTGGGAAAACTTTGTGAGTAAATAAAATAAATTTAAGTGTAACTATTTTCAAGGAACTTCTTTTAATGCTCACATCTTTCATTAAAGGATATTACGTTACGAATTCCTTTCCTCGGATCAAATGCACAATTAATTTCAACTTAACCTCAAATCTAGCCCCAAATTTGTTGTACCTTCAGAGCAGTTCATTCAAATTTAATGATACTGTTTCGATGGCGTCTCTGTGCAGGATGGCTATGAAGTAATACCCAGCGATACACACCCACACACACACACACACACACCCACCTTTAGGTGTGCATGGTGTGTGGCAGGTGCAGTGGCTTTTAGAGTATGCGCATAAGTCGGTCAACTCTGTACTGTACTCTGGTCTCTGATTTCGGCTCTTGACTCTGACTTCTGGTCTCTGGTCCCAGGTTCCTGGTCCCTGGTCGCTGGTCGCTGGTCCCTGAACGTCCTTAGTCTCTGTTCCCTAGTCTCGGGTCCTAATTATTTTCTATAGGATATTTGGGCTATGTGCTTTGGGTCCTTCACTGACGTTCGCTGGGCCATGTTTACGCTGTTCTCAAGGCGCCAGGTCCGTCCTGAATACACCCCTATTTTCTCCAACCGCCCCACTTGAAGGGTCCACCTTGTCTCCCCTTCCTCTTTCTCCTTCTACTCTCTGTTCACTTTGACCCCCCCTCTTTTCACACTCTGTTCTTGTTTCTATACACCCTGTCCGTGCTGTCCATCCTGTCTGCCCTGTTCTCCTGCTTGCACCGCTCACCTTGTCCGCCCCGTCCACCCATCCAACCCACCCGCCTTCATCCGCCTGGGCGTCACATCGTTTAGCTGCCTCAAAGCCATTGTTAATTAGTGCACCGACCTTGTCGTAATTAGTGCGCACATCGTACATCGCACATAGCACATCGCACACTGCACTCTCTGCACATGGCCCACAAAACAGATCCCAGTACTGGGCCCCAGGCCAGGCCAGGACAGGACAGGCCTCCCTCCCCGACCGCCTCCAGCGACTATCGCGCCAGGCAAAGCCGACGAAATTTCCGTTGTGTTTATGGCAAGTGCCGCCGGCGGCAAAAGCCCGACTCTGACATAGTCTGCTATGCTATGGCAGGGTATGGCAGGATATGGCAGGGTGTGGCATGGGTATGGCAGGGTATGGCATGGTACGGTAGTGCATAATATGTTTTGGTAGGGTAATGTAGGGTCTCTTGTGGTCTGGTCTGGTCTAAGCTGGTCTGATCTGGGCTGGTCTGGTCTGGTCTGGTCTGGTCTGGGCTGGTTTGGTCTGGTCTGATCTGGGCTGGTTTGGTCTGGTCTGGTCTGGTCTGGACTGGTCTGGACTGGTCTGGACTGGTCTGGTCTAAGCTGGTCTGGCCTGGTCTGGCATGTTCTAGTCTGCTCTGGTCTGGTCTGGTCTGGTCTGGTCTGGTCTGGTCTGATCTGGGCTGGGCTGGTCTGGTCTGGTCTGGTCTGGTCTGGTCTGGTCTGGTCTAAGCTGGTCTGGCCTGGTCTGGCATGGTCTGGACTGCTCTGTCCCGAACAGAGCAGGGTCTTAGATGTAATGTTTGGTGATGGCAGTGGTGCTGATAGTCCTGGCGGCAATAATACCTCGGCTAAGCTCGTAAACCCGCAAATTCGCATAATAAGTTTTGCATTAAGTGTGGACGAGTAGCTTGGGCGATGGCAATGCAATTTTAGTTTTTCTCTCTAGCCCCCCTCCCCCCTCCGCCCTACCACTGCGCACTCTCCTCTCAACTCATCACTATTGGCTTTCCATTTACCACTTTTTGGCTAATGTCGGAAAATGTCGGTCTGCGTGCAGCGGGCGCAACTGTGCCAGTGGGCGGGGCAGCTGTTAAGTGCTCTAATGAGCACATGCTCGAAGGTGGCACTGGAAGTCGAAGTGTGGACAGGACCACAAGCAGGGTATTTGGGCAGCGGCTAGAGCTGTTCACGATGTAAGCAGTGGGCAAAGAGGAGCACCTCAGGATTCGATAGTTTTGCACGAAGGTCCTTAAAGCTCATGTGAGCTGTGAGTTCGATGGCATGTGACAAATCTTATTACATATCAACTGTCTGGCTTTGATACCTCGTGACACGAAGAGGCACGATTACTCATTGTCAATTGCTTCTATTATTAAATTAATTTAATATTTTATTTATTAGAATTTTAATATTAATAAAATATATAAAAAGGCGTAAAATTATGAATTTATTTTCTAAGTTCATTGAATTGACGTTCAAATAATGAACCTCTGTTTAAGACATTCGTGACACGAGCAATCAATTTGTTGGTTACTTAAGCGATGAAATTCAAAAAATTTCAATTAAAAACTATTTCAATTAATATAAAAAATTAATTTATATTTTACTCGTTGTGCTCTAAATATAATAAATTATTATTATTGATTTGTTCCGATAAATATTTTTATTTTCTATTCGTGACACGAGTCACATCTCCACTTTAAATGCTGCTGCTGTTTTATTTTTATTATTCATTGATATTAAAAAAATGCAATTTAAATTATTTTTTAAACTAAGAATATTTTATGAAATTGTTATGAATTAAAAAAATAAATCACTCGAATTCTTAGACCTGCAATCAATTTCTCTTATAACTGTCTGTCAATTAAGGACTCATAAATTCATTTTAAATTCAAAACTGAGTTTATTTTTTAATTAAATATCTGACACGAGGAATTTATATTTTTTTAGTTTGCATTTATTTATTACTTCTTTTATATCTTATTTATAGTTTAATATTCAATAATCCTTTAAAAACTAAATTTCTATTTTTTAAGTATTTTTAAGGCTCTAATAGAACTCCCCGAAAGAAAAGTGCGCAATTTAGGGTTTAAAAAAAAACACATATTAAAGAAATGAAATTTATAAATTTACAACTTTCGTGTCACGAGCTGAGCACTAAACTCCCATCCCTAGCGTGGCCCTGAGCACTGAACACATGGCGAAGCGTAAAGTCGCTTCGATGAGAAGTTATCCTGCCAGAAGATAAGTTAAACTTCGCTTGGCTGACTGGCGGCTTGCCTCAATCTTCTTGAAGGTTCCGAGACTTAAAATTCCCAACAAGTTTAGGCAAAGAATCGCGCATAGACGCGGTTTCTTCCCCTACTCTTCCCTCCTTCCCTCCTCCCTTTATAGACACATCGATTTTAGGGGTAATCTAGTTACCGAAAATAAACCCAAATCCAATAGAAGCCAAGAAAAAATACAAAGAAAATAGAAAAAAAAAACTTTGCTGAAAGGAAAATAAATTTAAATAAAAGCCAAAAAAAAATGAAAAGAAAGAGTAAAAAGCAAAAAGCAAAAAGCAAAAAGTGAAAAGTGAAAAGTAAAAAGTCAAAGCCACAAAATGTCAAAAGTGAAGTGCAAATAGAGAATTAAATTGACGCACATTTTTGGTATACACACACACACACACACATACGTAGGTATATCTACATATATCGGACTCTTCCCACTCCCATCAACATCATCATCATCACCATCGTCATCATCATTAGCCTGATGATCATCATCTGCTTTCATGCTTTCTGTTTGTGCATCCAAAATTTGGCTGCGAATCAATTTACCCGCAAGAGGATTAAATGCTTTTTCTTCCCTCTCCCTCTCCCTCTCTCTCTCCATCCCTCTCGCTCACTCTCACTCTCTTTCTCTCTTTCTCCCTCTCTCTCTCTCTCTCTCTCTCTATCTCTCTACTCGCACTGTTTGGTGCGCGCTTATTGTCTGTTTGTCTCTGCCTGGAATGTACAATTGCCATCAATTAATCCTGCGGCCTGAAAACGTCCTGGCCATCTGTGTGTTTGTCCATCATTTCGAATTTGATGAAATTCAAATTAAAAAACAATTAAAGATATCCAAAAACGCATCAATCCCAAAAACCTAACCCCAGCAAGGATACCCTCGGCAGATTGCAAATGTAACCAAACATTAAAAATTACGTCCTGGAATTAATTAAGCGCTTAATTATGTAATTTAATTGTAATGGACGCAAGGAATTTGTGCCAAATGCTTTCAAAAATCTAGACAAGAGTCTGTAAATGTGGGCGTGGGCGTTGGCATGGGCGTGGCCGCATTCGTCTACAAGCATAATTATTGGGATATACCCGGGAAATGGAAATTAATGGATGAACGAACTCCAAAGTCCTTTCAACCCAAAGTCTCAGCGTGTGTAATTGTATTTATCTGTGTGTGAGTGTGCGTGTGTGTGTGTGTGTGAGTCCTGTAAAACAAGTCGGAATATATGACAGAAAATGATGGTGCCCATGAAAAAAGGAACGGAAAACAGTGGGCCGGGCAGGACGGAAGGGGAGACGGGAGACGGGGGACGGGGGAAGGGGCGTGAAGCGCCATGGATGAAGTGACCATCGAATGGGTACTTGACTCGAAAGACTGTCCAGGGGCGACAGCACAGACACTTGCCAAGTGCCGGCGCCAGACACACACAAGGAGTCCTTTAATAGAGCTGAACGTGGAGCGTTAAACATGGCGTATGCGTAATTTGCGAGTGCTCCGAACTCAACGGGGACGCCATTTGACAGCCCAATCAATGAAACAGTGAGTATTATTTTTTTTTTCCCATTGTCACGCCCCTAATTGGAGTGACCCTTGAACTCGGCAACATTGAAGTTCTCAACGATGAGTACATGTGATTCATTGGATGCAAAAAAGAAAAACTGTAAGGATATTCAGCCCCAAAGCGTGAAAAAGTGTGTGCAAAAATATTACAAGTGTCCTTAAGCTGTGTTTCAAACAAAATTCAAGTTATCCTTCTTTTCCAACTGCAGGAGGCTGGATGTCATTTTGTGCTCCAAACTTCCGGCTGAATTTAACCGATTTTCAATTGCAATTCAATTGAATATCGACTAAACTGCAGCAAGGATCTAAGCGGACATAAAACCCGCTTCGATTGGGCCATAAATTTATTTCAAACACTTTTTCTAGTTTTTGTGTCCACAGGCAAACAATCGATTGCCATTTGACCCACATTTCATCCACTTTCAATCCAATTTGAAAACTATTCCGAAACTATTCCGAAACTATTCCGAAACTATTTCAGGTAAATACGAAAGGCACTTGTAAAGTGGAATTTATTGAAAAATATTGAACTTTTATTCCCACTTTGAGATTTTCTTAAACTCTGACTGAGCCGTCGGATGATGCTTGTACTTAAATAAAAAAAAAATATATATAAATAAAATTATTAAATTAACTATTTATTATTTTGGCCAGCTGATGCTTATACCTAAATAAAAAATAAATATAATAATATAAATATTAAATTAACTATCTATTTTTTTGAGTAATATTTTAATAAATATATTAAATAAAAAAACAATTTAATTTTCTTTTATTTTAAGTAATATATAAATGAATATATTAAAAATAAAATAAAGTTATATTATATTATTAAAAATAAATTAATAATATATAATAGTATTAAAGTAATAATTAAATAAGTTCAATAAAAATAAAAAATATTTTATTTGATATTATTTTAAGTCACATTTAAATAAATATATAAAAAATAAAACAAAAACTATTCATTTTTATTTAAAGTAATGTTTTAATAAAAAAAATTAAATTAAAAAAATAAATTATTTTATTTCATATTATTTTAAGAAACATTTAAATAAATATATAAAAAATAAAACAAAAAATATATATTTTTATTTAAAGTTATATTTTAATAAATAAAATTAAATTAAAAAAAAGAAAATGTTTTATTTGATATTATTTTAAATCACATTTAAATAAATATATAAAAATAAAACAAAAACTATATATTTCTATTTTAAGTAATATTTTAATAAATAAAATTAAATTAAAAAATAAAATATTTCATTTTATATTATTTTAAGTGTTCCTCAGTATTTCTATACTGATATAATATTTTTATTTTGTATTTTTTCTCTTTCTTTCTCTCTCTTTCTTTTTCTATTTATATATTTTATATTTTACTTCATTTAGCTTTAACTTCAAACACTTTTAAAATTAATTTAATATTATTATATTATTATATATTATATCAAATCATTTCCTACTTAACTGTTGATTTTTTAATGAATTCTCGTTCTAATTTAATTTTAAATGAATTCTAAATTATTCTATACTTGTTTACTTTCAAATCAACCACTGCATTTTTAATTGTAGGCACTGCTTGAAATGACTTCTTTTAATTCACAGCATTAATTGGATATATAATTTGGTTTCTGACATCAAATAAAAATTAAAAATGAAATCATATAAATTCTAAATGTCAATTTGATTAACTATTAAATGTTAATATTTGAAAATCAATAAGCAACAAAGTGAATCAAAGTCAGAAACAAAGCCGCAACAATAAAGCGCATACCAATTGAAATGCATTCGCCGTTGGTGCGAATGAATAAGAGGATTTCACTTGCATTCCCTCTCGCTTGCTTTTCCCCAGTGTTCCACTGCACTGCAGTTGGGATGCCCCATTGAAATGATGCATGGAAATGCTTAAAAGGAACACGAAAATTTACCGCTTATTCGTGGTCAGCAAACGAAATCGTTTCGTTAAGTGACAGCTGTGGTCGTTGACTTTGTGTTAGTTTAACATCAACTGCATGCGTGTATGTGTGCATGTTGGTGTGGCGTGGTGTGGTGTGATGTGCATGTGTCAGTTTCATACTTAAGCTCCATTTAAACCACAATTCATACTTAATTCGCCGTATTAATCATTTAAATACCTAATGAATGTTTCTTATAATGTGAAAATTATATACAGCCAGCCGAAAATTTACTATTAGCAAATAATAAATTTGTCTTGGGAGGCATTGCAATTCGTGCACTTAATATTTTCTCTCTTTTGCGTCTTTGTCCAAGAGCAAAATACAATAAAAACAACTGTTGAATTGAAGTGCATAGACTAGAAGAGGACAGCAACAAAAGGCGAGTGAGAAGAATAAGAATTCCATTTGCTTTTCGAACACCTGCAAGCTTTCATTATCATGTGTACGTGTGTGTCTGTGTGTGTGTGTCTGTGTGTGTGTGTCTGTGTGTGTGTGTCTGTGTGTGTGTGTCTGTGTGTGTGTGTGTGTATGTGTGTGTGCTTGTGTGAGTATGTGTAGCTTGTACTGGTAAGAAAAGCAACAATAAAAATGGATTCTGCACCAACCGCAGGCTTTGAACGTTGTGAAGCTTGACTAAAGAGAGAAAGAGATGCACATAGCTTGTGGTTCGGGTCTCCCTTTGTGTGTTTTTCTGATAGAAAAATTTGATAAGAAATACGCAAATATTTCAATTAAATACATAAATTTCTGTAAAAATAAACAGATATTTATTTTTGCAGGAAAATAATAAAGCCAATAATAAAATCTTATAGATAAATGAAGTATTTTGTATTTATCTACTTTATTATTTATTTATTTATTTAATTGTCTTTTTTCGGAGGTGAGAAATTCTCAAATCAATGAAATAAATTGAATTTTCTTATTTATTATTTAATTAATTAATTAATTTAGTTATTATGAATGCATTTTTAACACATATATATATATTTTTTTTTTAATATATTTAATTTATTTTTATCTTTAAACTGTATTCCATATGAAATACGAACTCACTGGGTTCACAATTATTTCTAACTGCTGATATCCTCAAGCTGTAAATATCCTTAAAATAGATTGAAGGTAATATGAAAGCCAAGCATTTAACTGAGAAAATGAAAAATTACGCTCCACTGAACTACATAAATTCTTATTCAGCCACTGAGGCGATGTACCCATGTCCTTCTGTGCTCCCCCCCTAAATGAACGCAAGGATCTCAGCGACTGTAAAAAGTAAAGTCCTTAAGCTTGGAAATTTGGTTCAATCTGCCGAGTTTATGCTTTTATTTTTCATATATGTGATTTTGGGCTCAGGATATACTATATTTGAGCATATTCAACTAGAATGTCCTTACATGTTTTTCATTTAATTTTCCAGTGAGTCCACAGACTGACTCACAAACAGAGACGACCCAAATGCCTCTTTAAGCCAAATAAACAGCAATGAAGCCAAACTATAAACAATCGAATCGAATCGACTCTGAACAGAACATAAAGAAAACACAAATTTGTTTATCGATAAATTTGTAGGCTGTAATTTTGGGATCTTATAGAATTTTCCATTTATTTTGGGACCCTTAAATTTTGCAACTGATGCCGCAATCTGTATAAGAATTTTCTTTTGTATATTTTACACAAATTTCTCAGTACTTGTGGCCTTTAAATGACCACAGGCCATAGCCACATACCGTATACCGCATACCGCATACCGTATACCGTATGCCACATGGCATATGCCACATGCCACATGCCACCTGACCCTAGTCAATTGTGGAAGTAATCAGGCTACTTATTTAAGCCCGCGGCGCGTAAATCAGGCAAGAACAAAGTCTAAGCGTGTATAAGTGTGTGTATGTTTATATGTCCTCGTTTGAATGTTTTTGTATGGGTGCAGATGTGCACACACATACACACAGCACCCCTACATCTACCTCTACCTCCGCCCACACACACACCCACACACACACACACGCTGCCGGGCATAATGTGCCTTCAGCGAGAGTCTGTTAATGGCATATGAGCCAAGTAGGCTAACCTAAGGTGGGTTAGGCACAGGAGTGGTGGGGTGGCGAAGGGGGTGGGAGAGTGAGTGGGAGACTTTTGGTAGGTATCAACTTGCGGCATATTCACTTGCCCTTTCACCTCGTTACTCGGCCGTTTGGTCTTTGGGTCGCCCTTTTGCCGTCTCGTCGTCTCAACCTCAACCTCAGTCCCCCAGTCTCTCAGTCCCCCAGTCTCTCAGTCTCCCAGTCTCTCAGTCTCTCAGTCTCTTCATCTCTCCGCATGCTCAGCCACCTCCCTCACACCTCCTCCCCCTGCTTGGCACCACTCCGCTCCAAGTAAACAGTATTCGAGTGTAGTGTAAACAATCATTGACCTCGTTCATATTTCTTGGGACGGGCGTTCGCTCATTTGCCTTTGGCCTCACAAATGATGGGAACGACGCTGGCGACGCTGGCGACGCTGGCGACGATGGCGACGATGGCAACTGCAGCAACTATGGCGGGTATGACAACGTAAGCAGTGAGAGATGAGATGCAGGGGATGAGGGTGACGTCCACTTTGCTTGGGAGCAATTAAAAATTGTTGTTTGGTTTTGTGTTAGTTTTGTGTTTGTCTCTCGTGTTGTCTTGTGTTTTGTTGTCCATGTAGCTTCCATATTCCATGGAGGTGTCTCGCCTTTGGCCGGTCTCCAGTCCCCACAGCATCCCACGACTGTCAGCCAGTCAGTGAGTAAGTCAGGCAGTCAGTCAGTCAGTCAGTGAGTAAGTCAGTCAGTCAGTCAGTGAGTGAGTCGTGCAGCTGGAAATCAATTAGCCTCGGGAACAGCAAGCAACTTATAAGCTCTCCGTTAGGGCAATCAAATGCCACCGATGGGTTCAATGCTTGGCCTTTTGGCAAATGATGATGAGGACAACAGCGATGATGCTGGTGGAAGGGTGGATGGGGCAGGGCAGGTCTGGGGCGGGGCGGGGGCACTGAGAATGTGGCACTGAGCGCTCAAAGGCCAAGGGGCAAATGAGATGCGGGATAAGGAATAAAAAGAGAAAAAAAAAGAAACCAAAAGAAAAAAAAAATAAAGAAAAAATGAAAATGAAAATGAAAAAAGAAAAAAGAAAAGCACAAAATCACGATAGTCATATAAAAAAATAAAAGCGAAGAAAAGACACGAAAGAAAGGAAAATGTGGAAGAAAGGAAAATGAACAACAAAAATGTTGAGCGTCTTGTTTGCAGCCGCCTCATATCCTTCTATCGGAGCAGGCAATCAAGGATAACGCGAATTATACCTCTCACCCGCACCGCTGTTTTCCAACTTTCAATCACACACACACAGTCACACACACACACACACACACACACACACACACACAAGTAGAAGCGTATACAGTCATGTGTGTGCACATGAGCCTGGTGTTTGCGTCCTTCTGTCGCCAACATAGCGCTGGTTTAGCATTTTTATAACCCCGTAACTTCCGCCCATCCCACCAATGAGCCCCCCTCCTTTGGCCTACCTCCCCCCTGAACCTCCCCCCTTTTGCCTACAGAGACATTATGTAGTTGGCTTTATCGCAAACGATTTGCCAAACACAATATGACGACGACCAGGACCAAGCCAGGACCCGAGACAAGGGACAATGCCAATGGGCATAGCGACCACAGAAGCTTCACCCATGCGCTGATAGTTTCCAGGCGACAAATATGTCGATTTCGATACCAAAAGACAGGCACAGATTATGGGAATCGGAGGACAGCTTGACTTAAGAGATAAATATATATAGGAAAATAAAAATATAGAAATTAAAATATAAATAAAATATAAATATAAAAATTTCCCCTTTAATTTAATTAAAATTTTAGTATTTTAAATTTCAAAATAATGAAGAATTAAATTTCAATTTAATTTTGATTTATTGAGAAATAATTACAAAAGAAATAAATCTCAAGAAATTCAAGTGCTGCGCCATTTTTAGAGATTTCAATATGTAAATTATTTCAATATCGAATATTGCACTTTTGTCGGGTGCACCGTATATTTTGTGCCAGAGCAGCAACCGTCGTCGAAGATGTTTTCTTGTCATCGGTGGGGGGTGCTTTGTTTACTTGACGCCGGTGACTTTTAGGTCTACCGTTTATATGCTACATAAAATGGGAGACAACAACAACAACAACAACAACAACCATAACAACAACAACAATAGCAGAGAGTAAGTAAAGGAAGAACAACTAACCCTCTGATGGCCAAAGGATAGCTGCAGGAATGTGTAGCTTTTGACCAAAGAATGGGATTAGTTCCTAGCCAAGACTCCTACACACCCAAGGAGCAAGTGAAACGACAATTCCCTCCACCCTTAACCCCTGGCTGACTTTGGATTTGGGGGGGTTTGAATGGGAGGTAAAAACTATTCTTTCTATTTGCTGATTTGACAGAGAAATTGATTTCGTAGCCAGTTCCAGGAATACTTCCTGGCCCAGAACGTGACCGCCCAGATTTATGAAAGATTTTCCAAGCGCAGAGCAAGCATAAGTTTTCCACAACTTTTCAGCAATTGTAGGAGGGAAAAAAAAAATAAAAAGAAAATTGCAAAAGGAAAAACTTTGATAAACAGAATGTAAAGGATTTATTTGGAAGCACAATATTTGAAATCAGAGACACACAACAATTCAAAGGACGAGATAAAGCAAAGGAAAACAACATAACAGTAAATTACAAGGTATCAATTTGAGGATTTCAAATTTTTCTATTTTTTTTATAACTTTTTAACTGCCTAGAAAAATGTGTAAAAAAAATTAATTAAAGAGAAATTGTTATTTGTCATTCGGAAACTTGAGACCACAACCCAAGCAGACACCATATATCCTTGGAGCATCAAACAGCCTTTTATTTATACACATAGATTTTATATGAAGGACAGCATTGGGATAAACTTCAATTTTGATTTCCCACTTCAAACTTCACAAGTTTTGAGATTTTTTATAAAAAAAAACTTTCCGCTGCCCCAAAGCATCATTGAATTTTATTCAATTTCGATTTGGTATAAATTTTTGAATCCCGTATTCAGTTGGAGTGCAAACCGTTAAATGGATCGTGTACAGTATATGCATCTGAGGGCCACGGAATTGGTGCGCGACCTCTACGAGTCCTTGCTCTTTCTTAGCCTGGGCATATTGGTGCAATGGAACCAATGGCATCTGGTCAAAATGCTAATCCCGAATGTAACGGACGAGCTCTCCGGCCAGATCATAGATCCCCAAGCCGATGAACTGCCCAAGGATCTAACCGATCCACTAACTCCCAGTTGGTCAACGCTCCTCTTTACCAGCGGCCTCCTCTTAACCCTCCAACACTATCGTCCAAAGTGGAGGAAACAATGCCCGATGCCATGGCGGAAGCTGCTCCTGATTGTGGAGATCTTTGTAGTGCTCTTCCTGGTCGACTATGCACTGTTCACCGTATGGCGGCCGGCATTCTATCTCTTTGACTTGGCCCTCTACACACTGGGCCACTCCGAGTGGCAGTCGGCCAAGTATATATTTCACTACTTTCCTGCAATCTCCGTGTGGCTGGTGAAGGATGCCTATTATTTCGTTCGCTTTGTGGTTTCCATGTCGTGGTTCATATTGGCCCTGGATGCAGCAGGTAAGCTCCACCTACACTCTTCACCCCTTACCCTTTACCCCTTCCCACCCTCCGTTTGAGTTGTGCAGCTCCCAAATGGCGTTTGGCTATTGACTTTCTGATGTTTGGAAAATTACCGGAGGGAAATTGCGTGCGATCCTCACAGCCCAAGCGTCACCGGATCAAGTGTCAGTTGGTCAAGAAATATCGTATTCGTCAATGATCCTTGAGTCTTCTAACCGATCCTTTACACTTCAGGCTTGCATTGGGATGAGTAGAGCCTTCAGAGATATCTGAAAGCCTGTGTCTAAGCTCAAGTCTCTAAACGCGCAGTCCTTTAAGGTTTCGAATGGCATTCAAAATTCTCTTACGTCAGGTTAAATTGACAAACAAGGGACTTAAATTTTTCTTGATGAATAAATTCTTAATCTAAATAATAATATCGACAATTTTTTATTAATTATGTTCAAGAGTTTAGAGTTCAAGGGAAAGGGATGGCAACAATTCTGAGTAAGGTTGTTTCTTACTAATTTATTCATTGATTATTTACCATTTCATGTATTGATTAATTAATAATTATTTACTTAATTATTAATTATTAATTAATTAATTAATATTTTATTATGAATCTATTTTTAATTATTTATTTATTAATTCGATATATGTATTAATTATTAATTATTCATTAATTAATTATTAATAATTTAATAATTAACTGTTAATTATTTATTAATTTTTATAATAATTTATTTATATTTTTTATTATTTTTTTGTATTAATTAATTATTGATTAATTAATTCTTAATAATTTATTAATTAACTATTAATTATATATTAGTTCTCATAATAATTTATTTATTTTTATAATTTTTTATTAATTTTTATAATAGTTTATTTATTTGCCTATTTATTTTTTTTTTTTTTACTTATATATTTATTTATTTGCCTATTGACTACTTATTTATAAATGTATTTGTTTATTTATACTTTATGTAATTATTTATTTAATTAGTATTTATTACTTATAATTTATTATATTTTATTTTATATTAATTATTTTATTAATTTTATAATTGCTTCTATATTTATTTTAATTTTTATTTATATCTTCTTTTGTTTATTTTTATTATTTATTATTAATTATTATTTTTTATTAATTTTAACACCATTATTATTATTAATAAATATCACTTTTATTTTTAAATTTTTTTTTTATATCTTTTTATTTATTATTTTTTAATATTTTCTTAATTTTTCACTTCTTTTATTTATATTTTTGTTTGTCCTTATTCTTTCCTTGCTTCTCCATTCTGACTTCCTTTTATTGTTGCCTCCTTTATCCTCACTCACTCAATTCGTTTCATATTTTCCATCCTTCTCCCATTCTCTATCCTTCTTCTTAGCTATCTCTTTCTCAATATCTTTTTCTTTGTCATTCTATTTCTCTCTCTCTCTCTCTCTCTCTCTCTCTCTCTCTCTCTCTCTCTCTCTGTTTCTACCTTTCTCCTACTCCCACTCTTTATTCTCATTGTAATGTCTTTTTCTCATTTGAAAAGTTTTCTTTATCTTTTCTTCTGTTCCTCGCGTTTCTTTTTATTACTTTTACTCCCTTCTCTGTCTTCTAATAACATTCCATTTACATTTTGTTTACTTTCTTGCTTTTACTTCATGTTTCTCTTCCTCTATTTACATATTGAAAACTACTTTGTCTTTTTCTGCTCTCTCTCTCTCTCTCTCTCTCTCTCTCTTTCTGCCTCTACATATCTTTCTTCTATTCTGCTTCTTTTCTTATATCTCATATCTTGATTCCTTTTCACTTCCCTCCTTCATCTTAAATCAATATTTATATTTGGGAATTTCTCCAGTTACTCCTTTAAATCATGTGCCAAAATTCTTGTATTTAATTAACTGCCCCCTCCACCAGGCTACACCCCGCCTCGACCCACCACCGCATTAATATTAAAAGGCAGTCTGATCTCATGCAGTAAATCCAATTATGATATCATGATATGTAAATCGACAAATTACAATTTTAACAGACTGCATCACATCGCTTAAGCATCAAATGCGAATAATTTCAGACCGAGACCGAGACCGTGGCCGAGAGAGCGCGCGGGGATGAGTGGCAGGAGGGACGCAGGCAGCTAGGAGGTTGGCCGAGGGAGTGCAGTGGAGGGGGCGTAAATGATTGCTTGTGGTGGAATTGTAAAAATGCATATAATGAATGTTCTTTATATTTTTATTTTTTTTTTCAATTTTTTTATTTTTCAATTTTTTTATTTTTTATTTTTAATTTTTTTCATTTTTTTATTTTTTATATCTTCCATTTTTTTATTTTTTTATTTTGAGCCCATTAACATACCTGAGTTTAATTAATGGCACGCCCAGAAGCCAATGTTATGCGCCGATGTTTTTATTGAAGTCCTTGCTCACTTTTTGTTTCTGTTCTTGTAATGTATTTTTGTTGTTGTTGTTGGAGTGGCTGTTATTGTAGTGGTTGTTGTTGTTGTTGTTACTGCTACCGCCAGGCAGCAGACAGTTGAATAAAAGCCACTAGAATCGTTGATTGAAGTTAAGTAATTTTATTTCTAGCTACAAATTGGCAATCACACACACGACGAGTTAACGCTTTCTGTTATCTATTATCTGTTATCTGTTATCTGCTATCTGTTATCTGTTATCTTTTATCAATTATCTACTATCAGTTATCAGCTGTCAGCTTGCAGCCTTCAGCCTTCAGCCTTATCCTTAACTGCATCAAGTGGATGTCCATTAAAATCATTTATCATACACAAGGGCCACGGGTCGTGGTGAATAACTTAACGAACTTAACGAAATTTGCACGGCACCACAAAACAAAAAAAAAAAAACCAAAAAAATGCAAAATACAAATTAAAAATTTTAAAATCGAATTCAAAATAAGACAAAAAAAATGTGCGAGAAAAAAAGAATTGAATAGAAAACGAACAGAAATGAAAAGAATTCAAATTTTAATCAAAAAAAAGTAAAAACAAAAAAAAAAGAAAATTTAAACGGAATGAAAAGCCAAAGGAAAAAGATTGAAAACAAAATGAAGCAACAACAAAAACAAAAACCGTAATTTAAAATATGCACAACGCACGCGAGCCGAAAATAAAATAACAACAAAGCGAAGGCAACAGCAGAAGGCGGTCAAATATCGAGCCCAACATGCAACTTGTGCGAATGGCAAACGGCAACCGAGTGGCGGCCAAGCTACCAACTAGCTGCCCACTGGCGGCGGGCAGAGGCGTCGACAGCCGAAGTAGCGGCAATGCCAGCAGCAGTAGCAGCAGCAGCAACAGCAGCAACAGCAGCAGCAACGGAAGAGCTTGGCAGTTGGCGTGACGCCGACGTCAACGTCAAAGTCAACGGCGACGTCTACTTCAACGTAGGCGGAACTACAATAAGCGAATTTCGATTGAGAATCGAGAATTTACAAGAATTTACTTTGCATTTTTCTGCGGGTACCAATAGTTGTTGTTGTTGTTGTTGTAGTTGTTGTAGTTGTTATTGTTGTTGTTGTTGTTGTTGTTGTTGTTGTAGTTGTTGTAGTTGTTGTACTTGTTGTAGTTGTTGCTTTTGCTGTTGCTGTTGCTGTTGCTACTGTTGCTCTAAGTGACTAATTGTGACAAACCAGCAAAGCCGACATACCCATGAGCAATAACAACAACAACAACACAAACAACAACAACAACAACAACAACAATCGCTATACGATTTCTATGAACAGTTTACTCAGCTAGATTGAGGTATTGCCCGCCTAAATATAGTAAATAATTAAAGCCCCAACCAGTTGATTCATTGCCCCAACGGCCCAATTGCCCCATCAAGGGGCCACACAGGGGCAATGCAGTAAATAAACAATAAAACTCAACAGATAAAGATAAAGCGCAAATTTGTTTGCCATAATCCAAGCGCACAGCACAGCCAATGGGCATCAAGGTTAGACGACTTGTCTGGACGCTACGCGACAATAGATGGCGCTGTGTGTATGTAAAAATCTACGCTGCAGCTTAATTAATTATTAAATTGACGCAATAAATATGAAAATAGAAATTTTAAATTACGCTCATATATAAAATATTAATATTGCTTATACAATTTTTAATTATATTTTTCTACTATGCATTCAGAGTTAAATAAAGATTTAATATATTCAGAGCATGATTAAAGCATTCAATCCATACTGAATCACATGTTAATTAAAATTTCCACTACCCTCTTAAGTATAAATTTGATAATCCTTGCGGTTTATTTATTTTAAAGTATATAATTTGATTCTAATTAATCTGAAGGCGGAATGAGTCAACAATTGACTGGCTAATACATTGATTTTTCGAAGGGAACGTGACTAAAAATATCTGCTACTTATTTAATGCTTTTAATAAATAATTCGATTTAAGATGTATTCCGATTTGTAATGAAAGAGAAGATATTAAAAAGAAATAAAATTTATATATTTAAAATTTAATCTGGTTTTAATATATTAATATATAAATGAGCTAAGAGCAGTTGATATTATAAAAAAATATATATTTTTTTTTTATTTACTTAAATAAATAAATGCATTTTAATACTTTTTAAGATTATTTAATTTATATAAATAGTATGAATAAATATATAAAAAATATAAAATTATATACTATAAATTAAAATATTATTTTCTTGATTTTTTATTATTTTATAAATTAAAGTCTTTTGAGTCGATGAATTATTTTTAATAAAGTCTTTGGAGCTTCGATTATTATTATTTAATTTTATTTATTAATTAAACTGTTTCTTTGATAATTATTTGCCATTATATAAATATTCAGTTATTACATAATATATATTAAATTATAACAAAGTGCAAACATTTCCGCTGATGGAACAAGATGCAAAAATGAGGATTCAACTTTGCCTGCAAATTCTTGATAATTACTCCTTGATGGCTGCGAGTAATGTTGTTCGTTTTCCAACACTGTCGCCATAGTAACTCCGACTATAAGTTAGTTATTTACAAACTTACGTTTGTGGTGAAACGCCTTGGAAAGTTTTTCATACTGTTTGTTTTTTTTTTTCTTGTTTTTTTTTTATTTTTTGTTTCCAAGTTCTCAAGTCTAATTAAAACTTCTCGCCTCTTAACTTATTAAAAGTTTATTTAAAGTTTATCAATAAGTTTTTGCTGCCAGAGTCTTTCGCCTTGGCCAGCCACCCGCTAATCACCCAGCATATCAAATTTTGGATCATCATCATATATATAGATATATATATGTATATATATATCTGATATGGGGACTCCGTCGTAGAGCCCCGAAAGACGAACGCGCAGCGCATAAATTGCAAATTGCGTACATAAGAGGCGCATTTAATGGGCGGCAATCGACGCACCTAAGCGGACGTCAACGGCGAACGTGTGGACGGTGTCCATAGCGGGCTCGCGTCATTGCCGTTGCCGACGTCAAAGTTAACGTCGCCGTCGCCGTCGCCGTCGACGTCGACTGCAGCGTGGAGTAACGGAGAGCAGCGTTGGCAATAAACGAAACGCATAAATGAAATGCCGACGAATTGAACGCAGTCGATTATTGTTTATTTGTTTTAGTCGAACGGATCGACGGGTGGCTGCTGGTTGGGTGGTTGGGTGGTTCGGTGGTTGGGGGTGGCACAGAATTAGGTGCTTTGCAGGCAATGCTGAACTGTAAAATTGTTAATTTGAATTTGTACATCGAGAGAGAGTGAATTTCATGTACGTGGGCTTTGTTTTTGCATTATAGCAACTTTTTATCTGTTCGAGAGTCGACGATGCTCGGTCGGCAGAGCTCTTGGCAATTTTATAGATACAAAGACAGCAACAACAAAATAAAAGATACAAAAAAAAAACAAAAAAAAAAAGCTATTTTCGTTTTTATTTGGCAGCCTTTTCATTATAAATAGTTGGGCTGCCTAAATAAACAGTCGTCGAGCTGCTCGCAACCGAACACCGAATCGACACCAGCACCAATACCAATGCAGCAATCAAACACACACACACACACATATATATAGAGAGAGTGAGAGGGTGAGGGTGAGGGGGCGACTGAGCGTGTATCTGGCAGATACTTTTGCCAATGTGGCACATTAAATTAATTATGCACGTGGTGGTTGCCACAATGCACTCGCACATGCAAAGTGAGCCACCGCAACGCAAGGCCGGAGCCGACACTCCGCTTCCATTTATATTTCATGTTCAATTTGCGGGGGGCTTCAGTGAAGTGGAGTGGGCGTGACCGCAAGAACGAAAGGTAATTAAACACCCCCACTCCCAGGTGTACCGCAGCAGAATGTCAACAGTTAGTGAAACCCGATGCGTCACTTATACCCACAACCCCTACACCCACCCACCCACACACATACACAGGCTGCTCCCACTACACACTAACTGTCACTTAAGTCTAGCTCAAATTTCATATATGTACAAGCAATTTACTCAGTCCTGGGAGCATCTAAACCGCCTCCGGGATTGCTGACAGGACCCAAACTACTTGACCAGTTGACAGCTGCAGCAGTTGAGGCAGTTCAAGCAGTTGAAACCACACACACACACACACACACACATACACCACCGCCAACCTGCCGCCAAATTGGGGCAGCCAAGTGTACTCCATGACCCCAGGTGGCAGCTTAAACGCAGTCCACAGGCTCGAGAATTTAATTAGGGAAAATATTACCCATGTCCCCCATTAGACCCGTAACTTATTTTAAATGTCCTTAAGACCGGATGGAAATGAGCACTTGAGCTCTCGAGCACCCGAGCAGCGGTTATGCAGCTCGTCACATGATTTCTTGTAAATGTCAAAGGTCAAACCAAGTCCCAGTCTCTGTTTAGCTTCAAAATATCAAAGACAAGGAAAAGGATCTGACGCATGTCTAGGATATCAATGAGTTCAGCACATTATTTAAGATTGTCTGAAGGCTTTGGGAGTTTAAATTAATGTTAACTTAAGGATGAGTAGATCACTAAGAAGAGGAAGATGAAGATGAAGAAGAGGAAGGGGTGGGGGAAGGGTAAGAAAAAGAAGAGGAGGAAAAAAATTAACCATTAATAAATCAACAATTTTTGTCATTTTGTCATAATAAAAAATGGGGAAAACATTGTTTATTAAAATGTATAAATTTAAAAATAAATATAATTTTTTTTTTGTATAAAAAAAATCAATAAATTTTAAGTTATAAAATTCCTATTGAGTTATAAAAGTTTGGAATTTAAAAAATTGTGTGCTTGTGCTTAAAAAAAATAAAATTAAATTAACTTTAAAATTTATTATTTATTGAATTTTTCTGCACTTTGAGGCTTTATTTAAATGTAGGAAAATTAAAAAATTAAATTTTTTAGTTTAAAAATAAATTTAAGATTTAATAAATTGCCTGCAAAGTTTATAAATGTAGACGGAAACTCAAAGGCAGATATAAAGCAAGAACTGAAAGCCAATGAAAGACTTTAAAGTATTAAAAATATCGAATATAAAAATAAAAAAAAAATTTAAATAAAAATAACGACTATTTAATACACTTGTATAGGGATTAGCCTAAAGTAAGTCGAGCCTCCAATGAAATATAGACAAAACCTTCCCCTAACAATTTTAAGTAAATTTTAATTTAAGAAAAAATATAATAAATATAAAGTTATAAAATTCAATAAATTAATTTATGATTTATTAATTTATAAATTATTATTTTTATTAAAAATTAAAAAGACTCCTTTTAAATCGAGCAACAACTGAACTTTAAGAAATTCTCGGAATGACTCTTTAACATTAGTATTATGTTAACTAATAGAATAGTGCTCGTTCATGCTATGTTAATTAACATTATGTTAGCTTCCAATGTTTGCCATCCTTTGCAATAAAAGATGGAAAATTGTAGTAAAATGTTGACTATAAAATAGAAGACTTTTCCTCTTATTCTAAATGAGAATTTGTTATATATATAATTTATAATAACAATAAAATAATTTATAATTTTTTAAAATTTAAAATATTTGAAAAAAACTTAGTGTTAAAAATAAATAATTAATAATAATAATAAAAGATTTTTTAATATTTTAAAATTAAAAATGCTTAAAAAAATTTTAAGTGTTAAAAAAAAATAATTTATAATAATAATAAAATAATTTATAATTTTTTAAAATTTAAAATATTTTAAAAAATGTGGACTGTTATAAATAAATTTGTTATAATTTTTTTTTAAATTTATAAATAATTAATTATAATCATGATTTATTCAGCTTAGCTTTGTTTTAAATGAAATCAGAAGTACTTAAAATTTGTAATCTATAACTTAAATATTTTATATATAAAATATTTAAATTTATAAATACGTATATATTTTTATTTTTAGTTTTCTTTGTCTTCCATAGATTTCAATTATTTAAGTGCCTCTTGCCGGAAAAGCGTATCAAGCGCATTACTCAAAAGACGAGCTTAAAAGTTTTACAATTAAGGTTTTTCTTTTGATTGCGCTCTCGATAATTTCTGCATTTTCCGGCCTGGTAGTACGTAGATGTTTGTACTTACCTGAATGTTGAATGTAGGTCTCCAATAATTTATGGGCGCTTATTGTTGCTTTTTATTATCGGGCAATCGATGCAATTGCGAATGTAATTAACGAAAATTGCGTATACGCAGTGTAACCGCTTGTGTTTTATTGCTCCAAACGGTCGTTAGGGAATGAAGCCTCAAAGGAATCTAGAAAGTGGCTCTTGGTGGACGAAGAGTGGTAAAGTGTGTTTGGAAAGGGGGGTGGGTGGAGGGGGGAGGGGCTAGTCTATTGAACCACCAAGCTGCCAAGTGCTGCCTCCCCCGAGTTCTGTCCATTAAAAGCCCTGAGCCCGAGTACACACATTTCCCCAGAACAGCTGTTCGGTTCACAGAGGCTCGCAGTAAGGTTCGAGGGAACGGAGGGAAGGGAGGTGTTGCGGGTAGGTTGGGAAGAGTTACGAATAATCGTAGTTGACATAGTTTCTAAATATTTGTGGTCCAATTAGGGTAATTAGACCGCAGGGGGTGGACCTGAAAGGGGGATTAGGCAAAGGAAAAAGGACAGCAAAAAAGTGGGATAGTGGATGGTTGGATGGGTGGAAGGCTGGAGGGGTGGCTGGTTGAAAGGGGGGAGTGAAAAGTAAGTGTACGTATTTGGTTTTTCATATCGTTTTAAAATTTTTATTTTTATTTGAAGTTAAGTAATATTTCTGACAGTAACAAGATAAATTTTCCCATTTCGATTGCTTCTCCTCATCCTCTCAATTGTTTTTTATTCATTTGAGTTACGTTTTTATTTTTATTTTTATTTTTTTTTTTTTTAAAAAAAATAATAATAATAATAATAATAATAATTATATAATAATAGAAGATAAAAGAATTTGCATTCTGTGTGGGTTTTTCTTTATAAGTAAGTATGTATATAAGTATGTGTATACATATAATAAATAACGGTAAATAGTTATATAAAAAGAGAAATGAAATTACAAATAAGAAACAAAAGGGAAAACCTTTGAATAATTTTCTTCTGTTTTCACTTTCTTTCAAATTTATATATATGTTTTTCTTTTATCTTATTTTCTTTTTTCATATTTTCTTTTTTCTTATTTTCTTTTTTCTTATTTTCCCATTTTCTGTTTATCTGTACTTCTTTGTTTTTCGGTTTTTCTGTTTTTTCGGTTTCTCTGTTTTTTTCGGTTTCTCTGTTTTTTTCGGTTTTTCGGTTTTTCTATTTTCACGTTTCTCAGTTTCTCGGATTTTTTCTGCTTCTTCTTCTTCTGCTTTCGGTTTTTCTTTAATATTAAATCTCTAGTTTATCCTTTTATTCCTGCGCCTAATATTTCTTAGCAAAGAAATCAGATTCGAGTTTCCGCTAAGGATTATCACTAAAAATATGTTGTATTTTATTTAATGTATCATGTATGTATAATATTATTATTAATAATTATTTTCCCATTTTATTTATTGTTTTCTTTAATTTTAATTCTTTAATTTCAATTTATTTATTATTTTTTTTTTTTTCTTCATGAATGTAAATGTTGCGTTGCTCAGACATTGCACATAAAATAATTATTGCAATATTTGATTTGTTATGCCAATTTGCCGTATGAATGTATATATATATATATATACATATATATATATACATATGTATGTATGTATGTATGTATATATGTATACATATACACATATGTATATGTTTATATTAAATTGTAAAATATTGCTTGTGAAACGTTTAACTTGACATTCGTGTTTGGGACTCTCCTTGTTTACTTTTCGCATACCACGCATTTAGTATAATTTTCATTTGTGGTATCTTATCTAGTATATTATTATTTTTCTGGTATTTCGATTTACTCATTCTTTGTTTTACAATTGACTTGAATGACTTTGCTGGTTGCCAATGGCGCCACAAAAAAAAAACAAATTTCTTACATTTTACTTTTTATTTATTTTTAATTTATACTTTTTTAATTTTTTACTTAAGACCCGTCAAAATTTTGGTGTTAACAAATTTTATTTTTCATTTTATATTTTATATATATTTTTTTTTCTTATTTTGTTGTGTTGTGTGTTGTGTGTGTGTGTGTGTGTGTGTGTGTGTGTGTAATTTGTTGAGTGTTATTTACAGTTTGCAATTGTTAAATTAAAAAAAAAAAAATAGAGCAAAAAGAATTATGTGAAATTTGTTTTTTGTTTGAGTTTTTTTTTAAATATTTTTTAATGCTGGTATTTTTTTATTTTTATTTTTATTTTTTTCCCATTACGTATAACTACTAAACTACAAACACATTTCTTTTATTTTATTTTTAATTATTTTTATTTTATTTTTTTTTTTTCTTTTGTCTGCTATATCACCTTCGAATTAATTAATTATTGATTAAGTTTTCCCTTCAAGATTTTCAACTTCAATTTCATTTTCATTTGCCTCCTCTTCATTTACTTCCAGCTTCATTTGCTTGTAATAAATATTAATAATTGTATATATGGTATTTATTTATTTTATGTTAGTATGTATATTAGTATATAATAGATCTCTGGTTTTGCTTTAGTTTTAGTTTAGTATTTGCTTTTTTTATCGAAGAATTTCAGTGAGGTTCTTAGAAGCGTTTGTTTGGTTGTAGTTATTTTTGTTTTTGTATTTGTTGTTGTTGTTGTTGTTGTTGTTGTTGTTGTTATTCTTTTAGATTGTTGTGCTTACTATAAGTATATATTTTAGTATATGTTAGTATATATAGGCATATATATATATATATATATGTATATATAGTATTTCATATATATAGGTATACATATATTTAGATGTATATATAAATAAATATATACACACACATACATATATATAAATATATATATATATACTATATATATATGTGTATATGTATATATATATGTATTATGGGTGTGAATATGTTTTGAGCGATGCCGATCTTTATTTTCTTTTCTTTTCTTCTTTGTATTTTGCATCTTTGATTTGCTTTGCTTTTATGATTTTGGCAGAATTTCGTATCGTTTTTCTTTGGGTCTGTTTTTTTTTTGGTTTTTTCGTTTTCTTTTGAGTGTTTGATGTTTTGGGAATTTAGGAAAATTAGGAATTAAATATTTTTCGGAAAACGTGTCGTCAGGATAGCCAATTATTGATGCTGGTGCCGCGATAGAGAGAGTTGAGTCTTTGAAGCGTTTGCAAATATGGAGCTAAGGCCACTCATCATTAAAGAAGAAAAGTTTGCAAAATATAAAAAAAATTTATGTGATATGATATGAGGGCAATGTCTATGGGATGAATGGTATGGGGTTTGTCTATAGGGAGGGATGATGGAGAACTTTATGTATCGTGTGTCTAACGATAATCAATATCGTATTGGTTTCAATATTTCTATTTTCAGGCTATGAGTCCTTAAGGCCATTTCCGACCTGAAGAATTTGAAAATCGAATTTTGAACGTATTCTCTTATTTGTATAGATATCGATTTGTTATTGATATCGATATTATTTGGTTCTTTAATGCCGTGAATCTATAAATTATGCCTGGACTTGAATTGTGTACTATATTTGATATTCAACATGAAGCAAGAATTCGAAAAATTAAATTTGAGTCTAGATTTAGATTTCGCCAAAAGTTACAACAGGCAATGTCAATTAACGGTAAAGGTATCGGTGAGGGTATCGATTATGTCCCTCACAGGATATTTTCGGTTCTTACAGCAAAATGTAATCAATTTTTAATGGTTAAACTTTATGCCAAAGAATAGCAGAATTCAAACTTGCTTCGTGCTTGTAACTCTGAATATCGTTATTTAAGTATTAACAAGAGGCATAGCTTGAATATCGTACAAACTAAGTTATTTTCAGTTCTGCTTTGGATACCGACTTGCTATCGTTCATATCGTAATGTAAGGCCTTGAATAAGCATTGCATTTTATAGCGATGGCTAACGATCTGATGGTTAGGCATGTAAATTGCGAATATCGTATTGGTTTTATAAACGAGATACGAGATCTCGTTTTGAATGAATTGTAAATCCAATGAATATTGCTTGCGATATCGAAAATGAATGGTCGAAAAGAGATTTCACTGGTGAATTTGAATATCGTAAAGGTATTATATCAATATCGTTAACATATCGGCATGCTTAAGCAGATAGAAACGGCTGTAAGAGTCGCTTACGGCTGCCTACGGTATTATCTTAGGAGTTCAAAAGATCAAGCGGTATTCGCGTCGTTGTTTTGAATATCGTATGTGGGTATTTGTGTATTTTATGTTTGGATATTGATTGACTGTGGAAAGGAGAGAAAAGAAATGGAAAGGAAAGAAAAGAAAAGGAGCTCTTTATGGATGCCATTTGGATGTGATATAAAAACGATATTATGAGTGTATGTGTGTGTGCATTACCAAGTATCTAAGCGTGTATATAATTCACTATAAATACAGGAGCACACACACATACAAGCTATGCGTGTGTGTGTGAGTCTGTCTATGGGTGATGACAAATTCTGGTGTCTTTCTGTCCATGTGCATGATAAGCCATATTCATAAGAAGTAGCAAATATGTATTAAATATATATAAAGGTGTGTATATATATGTGTATATATATATATATATATATATGTATATATATGTATACATATACATGTATATAAGTATATATATGGTATTTGTTGTAATAAAATTGTAACGGGATTAGTAAATCAATGCAATAATAAAGCTGAACCGCATATAGAATAGAAATTAAATCGTATGATGGATTTGTATTTTGGGCTCTCCAACGGGTCTTTTGGTCGCACAGAAGGATTGAGATCCATGGGAGGAGCGAGAGAAAGAGAGAGCGAGAGAGAGAGAGAGAAATAGCGAAAGAGCAAAGGATATAAATATCTATGTATATATATCATTGAGCGATAGAGAGAGAGAAAGAAGAAGAAAAAAAGATAGACAGAGAGAGAGAGAGAGCGAAGAAAAGAGATAGAGAGATAGAGAGAGAGAGAGAAAAGGGAATATATGAAAAGAGAGAGGCAGAGAAATAGTGACAGAAAAAGAGAGAGCAAGAGAGTGAGAGAAACAGAGAGATAGAGAGAGAGAGCGAGAGAGCTAGAGAGTGAGAGAAAGAGACAGCGAGCGAAAGAGAGAGCAGGAGAGAGCAGACTATTGTTGTTCTTGTGGTTGTTGCTGCTGTTGTTGTTGTAGCTGTAGTTGTAGTTGTTGTTGTTTCGATTATTACTGTAGTTATTGTTGTTTTTGTTGTTGCTGTTGCTGTTGCTGTTATTGTTGTTGTAATTTATTATTGTTGTTTATCCTCTCTGCTGTTGCTGCTGTGCTTACTTTATTGTTGCTGTTATTGTTGCTGTTTTTGTATTTGTTTTTATATTTGTTTTTGTATTTGTTTTTGCATTTGTTTTTGTATTTGTTTTTGTATTTGTTTCTGTATTTGTTTTTGTTTTTGTTTTGGTTTCTGCTTTTGGTATTGGCTTTGCTTTGCCTTCGTCTGAGTTTTCAGTAGCAATGAACAGCGTGTGTTTTGTTGTTGTTGTTTCTCTGTTTATTTTTCGATTTGTTGTTGTTGTTGCTGTTGTCGTTGTCGTTGTTGTTGTTTTTGTTTCTGTGTTTGCTTGCATTAAATTCCATTTGGGTTTTCATTTTCATTTCTCATATAATTGTTAATAAAAACTTTATATTTATGTTCGGGCAACTATTGTCAAAAATTTTGCCTACTTACGAATTATTTTCGAAATTTCAAAGAAAATTTTTTTCAAAAAGCCAAAAAATAATACCAAATTTCAAAAATTGCGAATATTTTTTTTGGGCGCATTCATCGTTTGCGCTGGGAGGTGAGTGTGCGTAAGTGTGTGTGTGTGTGGGTGTTTGGGTGTTTGGGTGTATGTGTGTGTGTGTGTGTGCGTAAGTTTGTGTTTTTATGTGTATGTGTGTGTGTGTGTGTGCGTAAGTTTGTGTTTTTATGTGTATGTGTGTGTGTGTGTGTGCGTGTGTGTGTGTGTGATAAGTGTACTTCGGTTTGTGCGTAATTGCAAATTTTGCGTTTGATTTTGTGCGGCTTTTGCGCTTGTCATTGATTAATGCCTCGTTTTTAGTTAATTAATTAATTAATTAATTAATTGCATCTGCGCGAATTGTTGTTGTTGTTGTTGTTGTTGTTGCTGTTGCTGTTGTTCCTGTGACCGCATGTAATCCGGTAAAGGTTTATTTCAAATAAATATACTATATATATATATATATATATGTATATGTATATGTATATGTATATGTATATGTATATAAATGAATATATATATACTATATATATATTTATATATTTATATATATGTCATATATATATATATTTATATATTTATTGTATTTATTTTTTATAAATTTAATTTATGCATTTTTATATCTCGTATCAACAACTCTGAGGTTTATTTTAAAAATTTTTATCGCTTTATTTATTTTAAATTTTTATAAATATTTTGAAGGCTGCGTTCGTAATTTATTTTTTTTTTTTAATATATTTTTTTTTTTATTTTTGTGAATTTAGTTTTTGCAATTCTTAAAAATTTTTTAATTTTTTTTTTTTTTAATTTAATTTATTTTTTTTTTTTATTTTATTTACTAATAATTGGTGTATGCTCGAAAAATTGTTTTACGCATTTGTTTTTTTTTTTTTTTAATTATAATTATAATTATTTTATTTTTTACTTTTGAGTAAAGTTTTTATTGCTATGAACTGCGTTTTGACTACGCCACGATTTAGATTTAAGTCATATCGTGTATACACATATAACGTACAGTTATATATATATATATATGTATATGTATATATATGTATATATATCCGGATATATATATATACAAATATTCTTCTCATATATCAAAAAATTATTATCATTTTGAATGTTAATCGACGCGCGAAATCGGGAAAATAAATTTTTGCTGCTGAAAATGTAATTAATTTTGTATTTTATTTTTTTTTTATTTTTTTATTTTGTAATTAATTTATTTATTTCTTTCTTTAATTGTTGTTGTTGTTGTTTTTTGTTGTAGTTGAAACTTTCGACGGTTTCTGATCTCTGATTGCAATTCTAATTACGTTTTGTAGCAGAATGTAAAATTTAGGCCAAAAACCAAAAGCGCTGCTTGTAATATTTTTTTTTTAATTGTTGATTTTTTTTTGCAATTTTTTTTTTTTTTTTTAATTATGTATTTATATATATGGTTTTTTTTTTTAATTTGGCAGAAAACTTTTAGCTGCGTTTTGTTCATTTTTTGTGCTGTTTTTTTATATTCTTTCTATTCTCTACTTGTTGTTGTTGTTGTTGCTGTTGTTGTTGTTTGTTTTGTTGTATTTGTTTGTTGTTGTGGTTGTTGTTAATTATGTATTGTTGTTGTTGTTATTGTTGTATCTGTTGTAGTAGTTGTTATTGCTTTTGTTTGTTGTTATTGCTGTTGTTTGTTGTTGTTTGTTGTTGTTGTTGTTGTTGTTGTTGCTGTTGTTGTTGTTGCTGTTGTTGTTGTTGTTGTTGTTGTTGTTGTTGTTGCTGTTGCTGCTGTTTTAAGTAGTCGTTGCGCGATTTTTGGTTTCATGGATTTTGGTTTCTGCTTTTCATTCACTACGAAGCACGAAGAGATTTAACCACCACCTAAACTTAACGCCTGAACTATACGTGGATCAGCTTTACTACCCTCACGAAATTCTTCTAATGTTAATTTTCCATCATGATTCTTATCCATTTGATCGAAGATCTTATCGACACGCTTCTGGGGCGTGTTCTCGTCCTCCGACTGCGGCTGCTGGCCCTAAACAAAGGATATATCATCGAACATCTCAATAACTCGTTGCCACAATACCAATAAAAATAATAAAAATAGTAATAATAATAATAGTAAAAATAATAATAGTTATAATAATAACAGTTATAATAATAACAGTTATAATAATAATAATAATAATAATGATAGTAATAATAACCATCAGGGTCATTACTTTAGGGGGGTCGCCTGGGGGGGCGCCGCTACTTACCACCATCTGATAGATTGCATCCACAATGTTGTACATCTCCTCACGCGTTATGTAACCATCGTTGTCGACGTCGTAAAGACGGAAGGCCCCTGAAACGAGTCAACAAGCAAATGGGAGAAATGCGCCGGATTGGGCCATTAATTGAAGTTGAGTCCAAAGCCAATGGAATTGGCCAAAATAATTTGATTACTATTGACCAGAAAACTTACACTGCAGTTTCTCGTCCAGGTTGCCCTTGGATGTGACGGATAAGGCGCGTATAAACTCCTCGAACTCGATTGACCCGTCCTGAGGGAGGTGGCGACCACAGGCGAAGCGGCAATAAACGAAGTTCCAAAATGAAGATGAAGTTTGCCGAGATGAGGAGGGAGAAGAGGATGGAGATGCGGATGGAGATGAGGATGGAGATGCGGGTGAAGATGAGGATGGAGATGCGGGTGAAGATGGAGATGGAGATGAGGATGGAGATGCGGGTGAAGATGAGGATGAAGATGAGGATGGAGATGCGGGTGAAGATGGAGATGGAATTGGAGATGCGGATGGAGATGGTGATGGAAATCGTGATGGACATAAAGATGGAGGAAAATGTATATAATACCAAGACAAGCCAATGCAGAGAAAAGGATGGCCGGACAGGCTCTGGGGGCGTCTCCACTACTTCCACTGCCACCTCTGCTCCCACTTTCCCCCACTTGCACCACTGCCACAGCCACTTTCACCACCGCGAGTCATAAATAATAAAGTGAGCGAATCTTTATGAGCCCCCAGAGAGGGAGTCCCCAAGTGGAGGGGCATTATAACATGCTAATGAATTGTGTATGAATGCCTCATTGGATAACTGACTCAACTTAGGGCTATTTACGTCTGATATGCATTATACATATACACGGCCGATCCAAGGAGAAAAAAATAAAAAACCAAAACAAGTCCTTCCTTTAAATAATAAATAACTCGAATTTATGCAGGATTTGTTTTCCCCTTCGCAGGGCTCAACTCCAATTCAACTTGGCTAAGTGGCTCCCCCTCTCTCCCTCCCTCTGCCGCCCTCTCAAATATTGACCCAACAGAAAGTCAATAAAAACTTTTCGACTCTATAGTTTTGCAAACAAAAGATGTCCTTTTCCAAACTTTTCGATATTTACAATTCGATATTTTTTAAATACACAAAAATCTTATTAAAATTTACATTTCTGAGAAGAAGTTTGTAAATTGTATATATTTTTTTTATACATGCGAATTCTCGGATTTCATTTTACTCAAAAAATTATTGATTTTAATTTTAATATTTTTTTTTTATTCTATTTTTATTATATTGTAATTTAATTATTAAATTAATTAACAATCATTATAGGTAAATGTTTTTTTTATTTTCAAAATTAATCGTTTTTAGCGAAGTTTCGAAAATCAAATTTATCGTCAATTTAAATTTAACTGAATGTAATTTTTTTTTTTAAATTATTTGAGCTTAATATTTTTTAAATTTAACTGAATTTAATATTTTTTAAATTTTATTGATGTTCATTTTTTAAATTTTTTAAATCATTATATAATTGTCTATGGCCATAATTAAAACAAAATAAAATTTTGTAATTAATTAATTTTAATTTATTTAATCTAAAATTCAATAATAATAATTTTAAAATATTAAAATTAATATTCATTTTTTATTTTTTTCAATGCTATCATCTGGTAAGAATAAAAAATGGTAATAATCAATACTATTATGTATTAATTTTTATACTTCTTTTTAAAAATTTAATATTAAAAATATTATTTAAATTTTATTTAAGTTATTTATAATGTTATTTATGTATTAAAAAAGCTGTCGAGTGGCAAGTGGATCGATTTTCAAGTTAATTTCACTATTCATCCTTCATTAAGGACATGACTGTTTAAGTACCCGTAAATATTGTTTATATTATTTAAGATAATTACTTCATAGCTGCTTAACTATTTTTTATTTATTTAATTATAATTAATTAAAATAAATATAAAATAAAGAGAGAAGAAAAATCTGCCCAGAGTCTGGAAAATTTGTCCTTTTTTAAGTTAGACCTAAGTTCATATTGAAACCATATTTGTCATAAATTAATTAAAGCAATTATCTCAAAATAAGTGTGTTTATTAAATTTAAATAATTAATTAAAATTGTATTTATAATTAGCCTCCTAAATTGCAGCTAATTTGTTGGGGGCGAATGCCAAGAAGCTGAGGAAACTAAGCGAAATTTGGGACAATTAGAAATTGGTGGAAAGAACCATTAAGGTACCTAAACCCTCGGCATTCTTAGAAGGACCTCAATGGAGGGTATTCAAAATTCGTCTTAGCAGCTAATTGCCTCACTCCACTGCAAAATTGCTGGGCTAATTGGCCCAAATCGTCAACTTTTGCGCTCGAGTTACGTACAAATTCATCAATGTCAATGAGCGACTGCCTAACAAATGCGTTTACAGCTGGCTGGCAGTGGGGGGAGGGGCGGTAGGGGGGGTCTGAATGGGAGTGGGGGTGTGGTGTTGGCTGAAGTCAGGGTGGCTGAGAAGCGACAAGGACATGCGTTGACTGCCTTAATACTCACATTGTTCTCATCGAATACACGAAACACAAGCGATGCAAATTTACTGGGATCGCCTTGCGGAAAGAATTGTTTGTAGATTTTGATAAAACCCTGCAAAGAGATGATAAGCAATTAGATGAGGGGGGCGTGCCACAGGCAGGAAGCAGATAAGTGTGCCTGCGTGTGTGTGTGTGAGCGAGTGCCGATGTGTGTGTGTGTGTGTCTGCTCTGTGTGGGTTCCAATGAGGCGCACATTAATAAATTTCATTACCGGCAGCAGGCGACATCAGCAAAAACAACAGCAACAACAACAACAACAACATCATCATCAACATCAACATCAACATCAGCGCCCGACGCTGTCAACACATTGAAAATGGGCTGCCATTCATTTTGGTCGTCCGCAAAGGACGACGCACTCTGAGCATCGGATGGCGGTCGTAGACATTTTTCAGTCACTGTATTTGCCTTGAAGTTGTTCTAGCAACTGTTGTTGTTGTTGTTGTTGTTTTTGCTGCTACTGTAGTTGTTGTTGTTGTTACTGTTACTGCTGCTGCTGCTGCATGGAGAAATTAGTGTTCACATATTTAAGGCATTAACTTAATTAACTGTATGACTTCAATGAATTGAAGGCACTTCGAAATAGACGCCAAAGCGGGAAACCTCTACGTGTGTGTGTGTGTGTGTGTGAGTGTGAGTGTATCGGTGTATCGGTAAGTTGGTATATCAGTGTATCGGTTTATCGGTGTTTCAATGTCTCAGTGAATCGGTTTATCGGTGTATCGGTGTATCATTTTATCAGTTTATCGGTTTATCGGTTAATCTGTTTATCGGTGTATCGGTGTACCGGTGTATCGGTTTATCGGTGTATCGGTGTATCAGTTTATCAGTTTATCGGTTTATCGGTTTATCTGTTCATCGGTGTATCGGTGTATTAGTGTATCGGTAAATTGGTATATCGGTGTATCGATGTATCGGTGGATCAGTGTATCGGTGTATCGATGTATCGGTGGATCAGTGTATCGGTGTATCGATGTATCAGTGTATCAGTGTATCGGTGTATCGGTGTATCGATGTATCGGTCTATCGGTGTATCGGTGTATCGGTGTCTCAGTGTATCGGTGTATCGATGTATCGGTGTATCAGTGTATCGGTGTATCGGTGTACAGTGTTCGGTGTATCGGTGTCTTAGTGTATCGGTGTATCAGTGTATCGGTGTATCGGTGTATCGGTATACCGGTATATCGCGTATCGGTTATCGGTGTATCGGTGTATCGGTGTATCAGTGTATCGGTGTATCGGTGATTATGTATCGGTGTATCAGTGTATCGGTGTATCGATGTATCAGTGTATCAGTGTATCGGTGTATCGGTGTACCGGTGTATCGGTGTATCGGTGCCTTAGTGTATCGGTGTATTGATGTATCGGTGTATCAGTGTATCGGTGTATCGGTGTATGGGTGTATCGGTGTATCTTTGTACGGGTGAATTGGTGTATCGGTGTATCGGTGTATGGGTGTATTTGCATTTGTATTGCTTGTACATACTTGCTCTGTGAGTAAACCATTCGGACAGTCTTTAAGGAATCCTTTATGCCTGTTGTTGTCGGCATTGCGAATAAATCCAAAATTAGAATCGAAAATTTATGGCCTTTCCACATACTCACCATTGACGTATTTCTTTTTCTGTAACTGAAAATAAACAATTAAAGGCGTCTATTAAAATGCATGAAAATTTAATGATACAAATTGGAAAAATTTTGAAATGCCAAAAACAGAATCCAAACACACACGCACACACACACACGCACAGGGGCGCGCGAACACCTCAGAAAAACAAAATATTTTCTGTGTTTCCCATAAAAAGGAACAATTGCAAAACGAAAACAAAAAATGGACAAAACGATAAATTGAGTCATCGAAATGTGTTAAGGAGATGAGAGGAGAAATCGAAGCCGCACATTAAATACCCTGCCAATCGACGGCAGTTGTCATATATCAATTATTATCAATTTAAATCAATAACAGACACCTTCCATACATCGATAGACTAAGCTTTGGGTATATCGATAAATGCGCTTAATCGATTCATCGAAATGTGTTATAAGGGAGAGAGAGAGAGAGTAAAAATCGAAGCACTTCCAGTCGCACATTAAATACCCTGCCAATCGACAGCAGTTGCCATATAGAAATTAATTTAATTTCTTATCGATAACAGACGCCTTCCATCTATCGATAGACTAAACTTTGTGCATATCAATAAATGGGCTCAGACCACCCATCGATCTTTAAGCAGCGGCACTCTTAAGCCTTAGAGCCCAAGCCCTGTAAGTCGGTTCCATGTGCTCACAGTCAGAAGCTGATTGCTATAACAATTTATTAGTCTTGGGCTTTGAAATGGAAACTACTGCGAATGTTCCACAAATCAAATGAATAAAATTCCAAAAAAAAAGGGAAAAAAAAATTAAAGAAAAAATAAAAAAAAAATAAAAATACAAATAAAAATAAAAAAAAATAAAATAAAATTTATAAATACCGTAAGAAAAATTCAGGGGAGAACCCGAAATTCCGTAAATAATGCACACTTTATTTGTACAAATTTCTAATCGTATTCTTCATTTGATATAAATCTTATCCCAAATATTTTAGTCTTTTATAGACTCCAGGCACACACACGCACACACCCACACACACACATACAAATATATGGAATCTTTTTAAAGTAAAGCAATTTCTAATACACCCAAATCCCTTATTCGACCCATGACCTATGCTCCCCACATATGAGTATGTGTGTGTGGGTGTGATTGCGTATGTGTGCGTGTGTGTGTGTGTAAGTGTGTTTGCGTCTAAATGGTTGATACTCGATGAGTTAGAGTCTGAACGGTATTCCTTTGGCCGCTGCAGCTTCCCACACTTCTGACCATTGGGCGGTGACCACGCCCATGGCAAACAATTTGTTGCCTCAATGCATTACAATCTATGGTGCTGCCTGTATTTGGTCCTTGCTTGTGGTTTCCTTCTGTGTTCCCTTTTTGTTATATATTTCAGCTTCTGTGTTCTGTTTTCAGTGCTTTGTTTTTTTTTTGTTTTTTCTCTGTTTTTGGTTTTTTTTTGCTTTTTGGTTTTGTTTTATTATTATTATTTTCGGCCATGGCTGGCAGTGGCGTGGCCTAATGGCCGTTTACAAAACGTTTAAGCTACGGTCTCCCGATCCCAGGCCGTCGTCTGTTGATCCCATTGTGACCGTTATGGGCGTGTGAATGGCGCACATGTAACGCCACCCGCCAACGCCTCAGGCCTTAGGCCTCAGACCGCAGCTGCTGCGGCGGCCAAGCAATCACGGGGAGCCAAGCTGTGGCAAGGCGAGGCGAGGCGGGACGATGATAGGTGGTGGGTGTGAGGTGTTTGAACTGAATGATAATCTTACAGCAACAAAGTTGGAGACCAAAGCATAAATTCACGCAAAATTACACACATTGGAATTGCCGTTAAGCGGCGGACAATGGCTACAGCCGTGCTCCCATGGGGCTCCTCCAGGATAGGATGGGTAGGATACCAGCAGCAGCAGCAGCAACGGCAACAGCAACAGCAGAGGCTTAGGATATTGACTGTCCTGATCAACCTACAGGCAACCCGTAGGCTAACCATAAACATTTTCCACTCATTGTCTGCAACGTGTCCTTAGATCATCATATCCTCGTACGTGTCGCTTCACCTTTTGCACTCGCAGTTGTTGTTGATGTTGTTGCTGTTGTTGTCAACACTTGAAGCCGCTTTGTGTTTTAATTAGCAATTCATTCCATTCACGCTTCATTCCCCATTGAAGCCCAAAGGACCAATGGAACACGGGACCGCAGGACCGCAGGACGGCAGGCCACGGGCAACATCAACTCAATGAAGTCAACAATTGACATTCCTGGTCGAGCATTGATTGGTATTCGATAGTGCGTTTTACAGCCACGGACTGACAGACAGACAGACAAGACAGACAAATGAACAGATGGAAGGACGGACAGATAGACAGAGAGACAGACTGGGACACATACTGGGAGACAGAATGGGAGACAGACTGGGAGACCGCCTGGGAGACTGAGAGATAAAGGAACAAATGAATAGATAGTAAATCGGACAGACAGACACCCAGATAGACAGTCAGACCGACAGACAGACAGACAGACACCCAGACAGAGTTAGACAGACAGATGAGCAGACAGATACACAGAGAACACAGATGGAGGGACTGGACTCTGGGGTGAAACTCATTCCCGCCTGTTTACCCCATTGATCGGCCCGTCTGTCCGCTTGCATTCGCTTCCCCCTCCCCCTGCACACATTATTGGCGTGTGGCATGTTAAAATATAACGGCTTTTGTTTGCCCCAGGGCATGCGTTGCATGAACTGTAAATAGACCGACCGTACGACTTGTTGCCCGTCGCTGCTGTCGAGGTTTGGGGTCGGGGTCGGGGGCTTCCGATGACGCTGCCACATCTGACACATCTGACTCCTCCCCTCCATTAGCTATACTCTAACTTGGCAGGGACCGCGAGCTGAATCATTGAATTTGCCTTGACTTGGAAATTAGCTGTCCTTTTTTCTGTGTGAAAGGAGTCAAATTCCATTTAAGATTATTTATGGTTTCATTCTTTACGTAATACGTCGCCTATTTTTTTACGATATTTAAAGACACCCTAAGATTCAGATCTATAGACTATTTACCAAAAATACTAACGGTATATTTCATACCCTCTTTAGCCTTATACTCTTTAGCCCTGCTTAGAAAAGATTCCCTAAGAAACGTTCAGAGCTTAGTTCATTGATTTTACGATATTCATTACTGCAAATCGAACAGCAACTTTTCATTTTTCAATAGAGAAAAACATTTTTAAACTTCTTTCAAAAGTTACTCTAACTGTAAATCTCAAGTCTTGGTATAGCATCAAAAAATAGTATAAAATATAAGTAAATATTTTAATCGTCATTTATTTATATTTTTAATTATACGATATTCGTTTTTATATCTGAGAAATTTCAATGCTAACTAAACGATACTTTAATTTAATTATATTATGATAATATTTTTTTTATATTTTAATTTTTTCATTTTAAATTTTTTTACTTTAATAATTATTATAATAAACACTATTAAAACAAATCTATTAAACCCAATTAGTTATTAAGAGAATTGAACATAATTTCATTTTTATTTTAATTACTCTACTTAATTAGTTAATCAATATTATTTAGTTATTAAATTGTATTAATTTAATTGCCATCGGCTGTTATTATACGATATTCGAAGGAGGTTTAAACTGAGATTTGTATTTAACTATCTAGACATATGTATCCGTATACCATCTATATACTCTCTATATACTCTCTATATACCTTCTATATACCTTCTATATACTCTCTATATACTTTCTATATACTATATATATACTCCCTATATACTTCCTATATACTCTCTATATACCTTCTATATACTATCTATATAATATCTATATATATATCTTTATATCATTTTTTATTAATTTCTTTGCATTTTATGCTTTACTTTAAGTATCGATACCTTTTTTGTAACACTAAATTAATTCCTCAAATAAATAATTATATTAAAATTTCTAAAAAGAAAGACTTAATTTTAATATTCTTATAATTTAAATATAATTTCCCTTCAGACCAAATTCTCTGATCTCTTCCGCCATCCTCCAATTTACAGCTAAGTCTCATCTGCTCCGCCCTTAAGTCTCTTTGATTATAGATTTTGATATCAAAGAGCAGAAAATAATTTCTACTCGTATCTCAGATACTGTATCTTAGCCTTGGTAGGGCTCTATTTTTTATCTCATTTTTATCTTCCAGTGTGCCAATAAAATCTATTTCCATTTTCAGTTCATCGTGTGATTCCACTTTTGACTTTGGGCTCTGCAGTTGTTTCCAAGTTATTATAATTATCAACTTTTCGAATATTTATGACTTATAAATAGCATAAGAATTCGGTTATTATAAACAATTCAAGACTCTAACAAAACACACACACACACACACACACATAAACATGAACATAAACATAAACATAAACATAAACATAAATGTATTTACTGCTCTTTTTGTTTGAATTGGCGAAAACAAATAAAAGCTTCACGATAATTACTTTTTTTAATTACTTTCCCACCTTAAATGAAATATGAAAATTAAAATTAAGCTTCAAAATCTTTTTAAGGCATTTAAATATTAATAGTCATTTAATACTAACTGAATTAAAATACTATTTAATTTTACGTTATTGGAAAATGCAATTCATTTATTTAAAATTTACTGCCATTCAGGATATTATGAAGTTCAATTTAAAAGTTGTATTAATTTAGTATCTGGTAATATCGTATTATAAATATATATGCTTTTTTTTATTTTTTACTTGATATTCTTCAAAAAACTTAAGACAACTTAACAAATTTTAAAGAACAACCATAAACTTAGAACAAAATTTGAAAATTCATTTTTTTAATTTTATTTTATTGATCAATTTTAATACAATTTGATTTACGATATTTGCAATAAATGATAAATATACGATATGCGTATTCAGTTAGAGAACTACGTTATGCGTATTACGATATTCGTTATAAATTTTAGAATTGCGACAATTTGAATTTTTTTAAACAATTACGATATTCGTATTTAAGGCAAAATTACGGTATTCGAACTAATTGATTGATTTTTCATAATTGGAATAAGTTTAGGAATTACGATATTCATGGCGAACGGCAAGAGATTGATTATAAATATTTGTAGTAAATTACGATATTCATGTAGAAGTTACGATATTCATGTAAAAAATCAAGAGATTATATATTAACATTCATGTCAAATAGCAAGTGAATGTATATAAATATTTGTAGTAAATTAAAGAATTACGATATTCATGTCATTCATTCATTTGATATATTCACAAAGATTTAAATGGAAATTCAAACAATTAAAAATAATAAAGTGAGCGCCGCCACCTGAGCACTTTTTATGGCAACCTCGCAATTTGGCAGCCTCGACAAAAAGTGCTGCCAACTTGGGTCTGTTACGAGCAAAAAGAACGATAGCCGAAGTCCCAAGATGATTTCATTTAATTAAGGCTCAAGGATGTGGCAGCAGGCATTCAACTATCGATAATCAAAATGGGTACCTGGAAGAGCTTTTTGCACTAAACTGAACATTAATAATTAGCTGGCATAAATCATGGGATTGGTCAGCTTGGGTTTCAGGAATGAGAATGATAAGTGCAGTCATGTATCATCTAGTTAAATGCACATCTGAGTTGTGCATAGTGTCTGAGGGACAGCGCCTGATGTGCCACATGCAACGTCCGCTTGCCGCTTGCATTTTGCATATTCGATGGAGCATCGAGTATTTGCGGCAATTGTCGCTGCAATTCTGATTTCAATGTACGTAATGCACAATGCACACACACAGCGAGGGGTGGGCGAGGGGGAGGGGGAGGGGAAGGGTCACTCGTGGGTATGCGTTCACATGTTTCATATGCACAAACAATGCCATGTGGCAATACGGACGATGGGCATGTCAGTCCTTCCATTGACGCCGGTCACGCCCCCCACTTTCATTGGACTGCTTCGATGACTAAGCCCATGACAGCGGATGCAACTACGACTCCTGCCATTGCTCCTCCTCCGTGTCCTGTCCCAGCGACATGAAATATTCGTGTAATCGCTCCCATCAATATGTGTGTTTACAACGCGCATTTAATTGCATTTTGTCTGTGCGCCGTGCGAAGAGCTGAAACGTTTCCGATTCGGCTTTTTTCCAGTCACCCCTCGTCCTCTTTTTTATTTATATTTATTTCTTCTGGGCCACCCTTCATCCTTCTCCCACCCCTTTTAATTCATTCATTTATTCATTCTTCTCACTTGCATCGTTTCAATGCACTCGATTTTTTGGAGCATGTCGAGCAGTTGGCAGGTCAACAGTTTACCTGGTCTACGGAGCGGAATCTCTCTACTCAACGTATACAGAAGTGCAGACCAGACCCAGTACCCAGAACCCAGAACCCAAAACCCAAAACCCAAGCCGAAACCGTAACCGAAACCGATTACGGATTCAAAGCCAAAACAGAAGCCGATTGAGGATTAGAAACAAAAACAAAAATAAAGCCGAAAAAGGACCCTAAACATATCCGACGGAAAAACCAAAATCTGAAACAAGAAAATTTAAAATGAAAACGAAAATAAAACCAAAACAGAAACAGAAATCAATATCAAAAGAGAAACCGAGATAAGGACAAATTTAGAAACCGAAGAAGAAATCAAAAAAGAAATCGACAGAAAACCGATGCAGGAACTGAAATATAAGCAGAAACTGGAGAGGAATTAAGAGAGAGAGAAAAACAGAAACCGAAACAGAAACCAAAAGAGAAACCGATAGAAAACCGATACAGAAACTGAAATGAAAGCAGAAACCAAAACAGAAACCGGCGAAGAATTAAGAGAGAGAGAAAAACAGAAGCCGAAACCAAAAGAGAAACCGAAACAGAAACCAAAAGAGAAACCAATACAGAAACTGAAGCTGAAGCCAAATCAGAAACCAAAGAGAAATGGATAAAGAGAGGGAAAGAAAAACTGAAACAGAATAAAGGACCAAAAAAAAAAGCTGATAAAAAATCGAAAGAAAGCAAATGAAGACCGAAGAAGAAACCAAAAGAGAAACTAAAAGAAAACCGAAACAGAAGCCGAAAAAGGAACTAAAAGGAACCCGAAATAAAACCGAAACAAAGTCAAAAACAGAAACCAAAACTGAAACCAAAGCAGAAACCAAAACAGAAATCAAAATAGAAATCAAAAGGGAATCCAAAATCGAGACCAAAGATGAGACTGAAACGAAAACGAAAACGGAAACGGAAATGTAGCTACGTTCCGTCGGGGGATATCGCAGGGGGGGAGGAGTGGGGAGAGTTTTGTTTTAAAATTGAAATTTGAAATTTTAGAAGCAATTGAAATGTTCACCAAATGAAAGTCATTTTTTATGCATTGCGATTAAAGCGCTTTAACGGTTTAATTGATGATATTTGAATGTCCTTTTCCATATCAAATATTACTTTGTGCACCAAGGGGCGGCTTAAAAAGGATTTCAGTTCAGGCTTCTAATCTCCAAAGCGAGCACAAAAGGAATGCAAGGAACACAGCTATGTAGCCAGCTTCAAAAAGGAAGTCTCAACCAAACGAAGGCATTAATGAAAAGGACACCAAAGGCTTTAGTTATTTGCCAGCTTTAACAGTTCCATAAATATATAGAGAGAGAGGGATATCCTTTATAAATAATAGAATATTACCTAAGTGCACGAAGGAGTTCAAAGAGCGAGTCATTATATTCGGAAGCTTTTAGAAATGTCCTTGTAATCATAGCTAACCTCAAGTCTTTTACTTAAGCTCTAAGGACCTCATCAAAAAAGGTAGCAGTCAGGAGTGATGAAGAAATGACTAAGTATATATTATAATTAATTTTTAATTAAACATTTGATTAAATAAATAATAATAATGACAAAAATACATTTGCAACTTCAGTTGATCCTTCGAATATCCTTAGCTCTTTTATACAAGTTCTTAAACGACCCTCGGTCACACAAGCCGCTTGTGTGCTATAGTGGCAGGTACATGTGTTCACCTTTGGCATGTGTGTCGCTTCAAAACACTTGGCCATCGGATGTGAAACGTGTAATCCTTTAAGCCATGCCATCCAAAGGACTCTCAATCCAAGCACAAACTTTGAGCCAAATGAGCAATGGCAATCATTTTATCTAATGCCCAGCATAGATTATCTTTCACTTTACTCTCCTAATGACCATGTTGTTTTATGGCTTGACAAATTGGACACATCGCCAGCTGTGTGCGTATATGTATGCATGTGTGTGTGTATGTGTATGTATGTGTGTGTGTGTGTGTGTGTTTGTAATTGTGCCTGTCGCATTGTTTGCTGAACAATTTTAAAATCAATTAAACTTGCTAATTCACTGGACTCAGAGAACATGGCCAAAAGCAAACACCTGTGCACCGAGAGAGGAACACAGACAGATAAATGGACTGTCACACACACACACACACACACATGCATACCAATACACATGCACACAGCTGGCATTTAAAAGGCCGTTTATTTATTGAAGATTGCGGCCTGCACGATGACCCCCCTTGATTACTGACCCTTTCCCACCCTCCCACCACCCACCCACCACACGGTGGACCCTAATTTGTATTTATTTTATACACAGTTTGGGATTTGCATTTTATTGCTTGGGTCATTCGATTTTCGAAACTCATCCGAAACTAATCAAATTTCTAGCTATTTATTTATTCATTCGTTTTGGGCCTCCCTTCGGATGATGCTGCACAGTGGGGAATGCACTGTACAAATGCAGATAAAAGCAGCTAAAGTGGCTGCAGGAGATGGGGGCAAATGAAACTGAAACTGAAACTGAAAGGATGCCACTATATGCGTCGAAGGATCTTCATGCTATTCCCCCAACGAGTGTGCCGGGTAAACATTTCAACGGACAGCATAAATGGGTTAGCGCCCGGCTTGGGGCAGGGACGGGCTAGAGACGTTGGCTGCTTGGGTTGGTGGCTCGACTAAGCAGCTCGGGTTGGGGGCTCGACTAAGGAGTTAAAGGTTGGGTTGCTTTGACTAAGGGCTTCGGGCTGGGAGGTTCAGGTTGGGCACTCGGGTCGAGAGTTCGAGTGAGGGGCACGAGCTAGGAGTTTGGGTTAAGGACTCTGCTTGGGGACTCGAATGGGTTAAGCATTTCAGGCTAGAAGATATTCCATATTGCTCATACGACCCGTTGTCGGCGGTGGCTCATAAATTGAATTTTAGTTCATTTGTTTGGCGAATAAATAAAGTTCATTTCCTCGCTGATATTATTGTAAGTGCAGGGAATGGAGTTGCCCCCCCTCCCTCCCCCCTTCCCTACTCACCCCTCCCTCTCTCTCCCTCTGTCATCAGTGTATTGTTTGCGATTTCAAAGGATGTTGTTTGCTGGAAAGTTTTGTAACGGAAACTTTAAAGCCGAACGAGCGTCTTATGAATCAGAAAACTTGGCTGTATTCCGCAAGGAGATTAGATACGTTCGTCCTGGAAATGAACTATGAAATTGAAGGGCAAACTTTGTTCATATTTATCCTTGGGCCATAATTAAGCTGCTTATAAATATATTTGAATATTTTGAATCTAATTAAATTGTTTCTACCCCGAAACTCATCTCATTTCCCCCGGCAGACTTTATTATATTCATTTGAGTTGTTTATGTCCTAATTTATTCGTTCATTTCAAGTTCATAATTGAAACTTTGAAAAAAATCACATTCAATCAATGAGAAACCTGAAGGCTTCAAATCATTTGAATATCCCCATAGAATGAAATCACTTCGTTTCCTTGAATCCCATTCGAACTCAACATTCAAGTAGTTCATTTGAATCCAAATGATTCAATCATCGACTCGTTGCTTTTATCATTCAAATGACTTCAACTTTATTCAACCTATTCGAAAACTGAAGAAGTGAATAATTTCGGAGAATTGAACTCTCAGATAAAACGTGACTCCTTGCAGTCATCTAGATTACAGGGTAGATTATTTAGTTGCTGGGCATAGCAAGGCGTAAAATGGATTCTAAGAAAATGTTGGTCCTTTCCAGAGAAAAAAAATAAAATAAAAAAGAAGAAGAGAAGAAAAAAATACATATATAAAGAAAAGGAGCCGAGCACGACCCAAGCGACCAAAGACAAATTGCCTGGACCAGGACATTAAGAACTGGCAACTTGGCAGCAATCTGTCAACACTTCGCAGCGCCCCAACCAGGTGCTCGAAATGTCCCCCTCAGGCGGCGTAATTATTTATATTCCCGTCTGTCGCCTTCCTCGTTTCAACCGCAAAAGGCACAGGACCAAGGAACAAGGAACAAGGAACAAGGCAAAGGCACGGGTACAGGCAGGGTACAGGGCGAACGAAAAGGACGAAAATACTTTAAAAAGCAATTAGTCAACAAAGTTTTTAGGCGCAAAGTTGGTGTCTTGCATTTTTAAGTGAAAGCCACAAAACAAAAATAATATAAAAGTGAGAAAATAAAAAGATAAATAAAAATGAAAACAAGTTTGGGGCCAAAGTAAATGTAAGATCCTGCTTACAGTCTTTAAGCAGCAAAAAGAGCACCACCACCACCACTACCACCACCACCACCACCACCACCGTCACCACCACCAAATTTGCATCTTAAGCAGTTTATTCGAATGTGAACAAGGCTTGAGATTTCAAATGGGCAAGCGACCTTAAGGAAACTTCAGCAGGATATTCATTAATTTACAAGGAATCCAATTAAAACAGAAACAAAAAGAACCATAGCAATGGCTGCAGGATAATCGAAGCTGAGGGCAAATTTATTGAAAGGGTACAGAATTGTTTTTTTATTATAGAAATTCGGAACTCCTCATCATTAAAAATAAAAAAAAATAAAAGTAAGTAAGTACAATAAAAATAAATAAATATAAAATTAAATAAATATAAATAAAAATAAATATAATAAATATAAATAAATTTTAATAAAAAAAATAAATTAATATAAATTAATTTAAATTTAATAGAATGAATATAATTAAAATTTATTAATCAAAACAAATCTAAATGAATATAAATAAGTATAATAAATATAAATAAATTTAAACAATTAATATTTAATTAAAGATAAATAAATATAACAAATTTAAATAAAAATAATTAAAAACAAATAAATAAAAAAAAAATATAAATTATAAGTAAAAATAAATAAATATAAATATAATTAAGTAAATATAAATGTAAATAAATATAAATAAAAATAAATAAATATATATAAAAATAAATAAATATAAACAAAAATAAATAAATATAAATAAAGACAAATAAATATAAATCAAAATAAATAAATGTAAATTAATATAAATATAAATAAATAATTATAAATAAAAGTCAATAAATATAAATAAAAATAAATAGATATAAGAAAAAATAAATAAAAGTATGTAAATATAATAAATAATAAGTATAAATAAAAATAAATATAAATAAAAATAAATATAAATAAATGCAAGTAAATATAAATATAAATAAATAAAAATAAATGGAAGATATAATAATAATTTAAATATTTATCGATGGAAGGGAAGTGCCTTTCGGCAGTCATAAAAAGTGTTGCCTACTTTTGGTCGCAGCGGTTAATTCTTGGTCAAGCTGTAAGAAGTTGCTGGTAAATTTCGTAGCATACATTTCAGCGTCAATGGAGAAGCAACAACCACGGAACGATTTCAGTTGGACTGACTAATAAAATACGAAATTTATAAATCTTATTTAGATTAGCTTCTGGTGACAGTGACGCCTATTGGCAGTTCATAAATAACCCCTGGCGACTTTATGGCCCCCATTTAAACCGCACCTAACGAGCCAGCAGAAGGAGCAGAAGGAGCAAAATGATGCCTTGCGCATAACTTTTGTTACGATCATCATTTTTTATATATTCTAAATACGAGGAGTTTCTACACACGTGACATATGCATTAAATTTAAGTGTCGTTTTAACAGATTGTTAAATATTTTAGTGCCATCTTCTTGCATCTGTGTGTTGGCTAGCACAGAAAGAGTTAAAGGACATAAGGATGCCAAGTACTGAAAGCTAAAAGCTGGCAGCTGAGAGCTGAGAGTTGAGAACTGAGCGCTGAGAGCTGAGAGCTGCTGGCGAATGGCACTGAGACCAAAACGAAATACAATTTATTTAAGGATACAAATGGTTCGGACTTTTCGCAAGGCAGCACCCATTAATTTGCACCTAACAAATGAAAAATAAACACAAATCCTTTCTGAATTTACGGTATAGAAAACTAAATAAATTATTGAATGAATTCAAACGAACAGTTGACCCCCTACACCCCCACACCCACCACCCACCTCACGCCCATTGGATGTGTTGTTTTCACAACATTTGTTCCACTTTACTTATTTATAGGCAAATTATGGGTCCTGCTCTATACTCATGTGTGTGTGTGTGTGTGCGTGTGTGTGTTTGTGTGTGTGTGTGTGTTTGTAGTAACGGTAGAACCAATCGAACAGGACATCAATATTTAAATTTCATCGATTTGATTAATTGAAAGGACATTTATGGTTAGACTCCTGCAGGCACAACTGCAGGCCAGGACTCGCAGCTGCAGCTAATTTCCCCACATTCTAAAAATATTACAAATAATTTTCCATAATTTTCCATAATTTCCATAATTTTCACAATTTCCGCAAGCCAAAGGACAATGGAAGACAAAATGAGCCGCGGAATTCTGCAGAATTTCGAATTTAACTGCCAGACAACTGACATAAATTGAGGTCGAGCAAAGTGCCACGTCCTGCCAAGGGGCACTCCTTCGAGTTATTTATAAGCGACTCGCAATTGCGAAATTGAACCCTCGACATAAATCAGAGGCAATTTTTATTATATGCCCAGCAATTGAAGTCCTTTGAATAAGTGACTGATTGTATTTTTATATATTTGAAAAGTTTCAAACCCTCCCCCCACCCCCACCCCCACTCTCTCGCTCGTCCTGCCCAGGGGGTCTCTGGGCTGATGGTTGTAAGCGATAAATTGGAGCAATTTGAGCGCCAATCAAACAATTAGAAGGTTTATCAAGCAATTTTCATATAAATCATAATAAGGACATGCGATTGATGGACTCAAAGGATACTCACAGTATGTGTCAGTTGTTAAACGATCGATGGTATCCTGTTTCAATTTCGAGCTCTTTTTTCCCATATTGTCGTTGTTGTTGTTGCTGCTGCTGCTCTCCTTTAACTGCCGGAAATGCTGTAGTTACCGCCGCTGCCTCTGCCGCTGCCTCTGCCGCCGCTTCTGCCGCCGCTTCTACTGCTGCTTCTGTTGTTGCTGCTGTTGCGCGGTCTGCACCTTTTGGCTACACTTGACTGCTATTGCTTTTTAGTGCCAAACTTTTTGTTGCGCAACTTTTTTTTTCTTATTTTATTTTTTTTTTTTTTTCGTTTTTTTTCAAAACTTTTCCATAAGTATTTTAATATGCTTTATAATTCTCCTTTAAGGATAAGCCAACAACAGAGTAGCAAATAAAGAGAAGAGGTACAGGATGAGCCGGTGGCAACAGGAAGACAAAATTTATACAAATTTTATGAAATATTTTTAATGTCTTCCTCTTCTTTGCTTATTGTTAGAAGCAAAACTTACAAACAATTTTGAAAATCGATGCAAAAAAAGAAAAGGAAATTTAGAAAAATTTATGTAATAATTTTTTTTTTTTGGACTTTCCCAAAAAAAAAAAAATTTTCAACTCATGACAAAAATCTCAACGTTCGCTTTCGAAAAATAGAAAAAAAAAATTCAAATTTATTTAAATAAAATTTTTTAATGGCCATCATAAAAGGCACTGGGGGGGGGCTCCAAGAATCAATAAAGGATACCATACTAAGTATCCTTATGCTGTTCCCCTTTTAGCTACTTTTCGCCTTGGAACTTAGAAATAGATTTGCATGGAACTTGATGCACACATCTATAAATAAAATGCGTTGATGCAACGAATGACGCCGCGAGTGGTGCCGCGAGTGGCAGGATGCCTTTTTCGATGTTAGCGAACAAAGGACCTTAAGCTGGCCAGGGGTGCCAAGCTGTGGCAGCTTAGGGAATGTATCAAACGTTCAGATTTATTGACAAATTCTATTTATAGAGAATGACACATGAAAATGGCTTAGGAAGAGGAAGAAGAAGAAAAGGAAGAAGAAGAAGCCATCGAGCTGACTTTGTAATAAATGGAAGGACTTGCAAAGGATCAAGTGCACGAAGGACATTTCCTATTTCTTCTGTCAGCACCTTAAATCATTTTGTAAAAAATAGAAAAGAAAAAAATGATGCTGACAAAAGTCTCGTAGGTGTTGAAATCGAACAGAAGCTCAGGACGCAAAAGTCCTGTCTGAGAAAATTCTATTTTCACTCCTAACGGATGTATCGTGTAGGTTAACCCATGAAAAATCCATTTTTCCTTGAATGTCGAAAAATTCGCAGTCATTAAATAACCCTCCATTTTATGGATCAGCTGCCACTTGAACTATCCGAGATGGCATCCTTTCAGAAAAGTTGTAATCAAAGGATATCAAGAGTGTCTTACATAAAATGTCTACTACTTCAGTCGTGACGAGTCATTTGGGGCTTCAGTTATTTCTGTGTGTGTGTGTGTGAGTGTGTGTGTGTGAGTGTGTGTGTGTGAGTGTGTGTGTGTGAGTGTGTATGACTGTGTGTGTGTGTGGCAGTTGGTAGCTGTGCAATTTGTTGGATTATCAAAGTCTTATCCATCAGGACACAATTTAATGACTACACCAACGCTTGATAACCGCTCGGTCGGCTCTGTTTGGAAGTGGGCGTGGCATGTTGACTGTTTAATTTGGGAGTGTGCCTGCTGTTGTTGCTGTGGCCTGCGAGCGAACAACAACCTATAATGAAAACAGTGTATAACACACACACACACACACACACACACACACACACAGTCTCAGTCATACACACTCACACACACAGTCACAGTCATACACACTCACACACACAGTCACACACTTTTCTATTCACTTTTCAGGTCAACTCTAGACTCGAACTTTTCATGACAGTTGCCAACGGCAACAGCAACAACAACAACAACAAGAACAGCAACAACAACAACAACTAAAAATGGCCAGAACGAGAAGCTGCTAACAAAAGCGCATAAAAAGCAGAAAGGAGAAAAAATAAACTATACAAAAAAAAAAAAAAAATAAAAAAAAAATGGAGAAAAAAAAACACACACACAAAAAACAAAGCTTAACCCTGCATGCATTTGGGTGGTCGGCGGTGGTCGTGTGGCTGAGCTGGCGTGGGCGTGGGCGTGGGCGAGGGCGTGGGCGGCGATGTCTCTGCCGTTGACGCGCATCGCATAAAAATAAGTTGCCTTTGTTTTCACACAGGCCCAGGCAGAGGTACAGGCAGAGACAGAGGCAGTGGCTGAAGCAGGGGCAGCGACAAAGGCAGAGGCAGAGGCAGGGGAAGAGGCAGGGGCAGAGGCAGAGTCATAGGGACAGACACGAGTGACGACGACGTCGACAATGTCGCCCGCAATGAGGCGCATAAAAATGCAATGAAATAAATGCTGTTAATTTCAGACACAGACAACAACAGCAGCAACCACACAGCAGCCACTGCCACCGCCACTGTAACAGCCACAGCCACAGCCACAGTCACAGCCACAGCCCCAGTCACAGCCATAGTCACAGTCACAGTCACAGTCGCAGTCACAAGTACAAGAACTACTGTCATATCACACGCGCCTGAAACTGAGTCCTGGCATGCAAAATGGCCATAAAAGTCGTAACAAAAGTGTCAAGTGCGGCGCAGCAGCCCAAATCAAAGGACACGCATTTCACCAGACGCACAAAAGTATGCAACGCTTTTCGTGTTCCCATTTCTTTTTTTTAACACACATTTTACGATTCGTGAATGCTTTAATTTTCTATTGATTCGTATTGAACTGTGAGCTTAAGGCTCCCCCCTCCCCCTCCCACCACCCACCACCCTACAGCCTTAAGATTGTAATGTATTAAATGCTCATTTAGTATATATTTTATTGTTTAATTGAAATGCATCTACCCAGCGCCTTCTTTGCCAGACGCCCCAATGACAAAAAAAAATAAAATAAGCCCAAACATTTACTGCCTTTTACTGTCAGTTAAAAATCGTAGAAAAGTTACGGAAAATTGAATTTGAAACAAACAAACACAAATTTGGAGCCATTAATTTTTATTTCACCCACACTTTGATTTGTTTCCGTTCACTGCAAACGACCCCAGGACTCAACTCGATTCGATCGCAAATGTCATCGGGGTGGACAATTGCGAGCTTTGCATTGTTCTTCGATTATCTTTGAAATTATTAATTGTTCGTGTTGTGGGCAACAAAAGGCATTTAAAAATTCAAAAAAAAGGATATAAAATAAATAAAAAAAATACAAAAAAAAAACTATCCATTGAAATTGCATTCGGTGGCAATCATTTTTATAGTCCCTTTGCCTTCTGCCTTCTGCCTTCTGCCTTCTGCCTTCTGCCTTTTGCTTTGCCTTTGTTTATTTACAAGACTGACACACAACTCACACCGACAGCTAAACGCAGACACATACTTTCACAAGCACATTCCATACCCTTACCAACATCAATTCCCACGCTCGCACCCCATACACACACCCACACCCACACACATACACATGGCACATACACCCCCTGGCTGACTTTTTTTTTGGCACATAAACTACGAGTATTGGCATTTCCTAACTAAACACGACTTACAGCTGCTGTCTTTGTGTGTGTGTGTGTGTGTGTTTGGGTGTGTGTAAGTCTGGGTAAGAGTGTGAGTGTGTGTGTGCGTGTGTGTGAGTGTCTGTGACTGTATGTTGCTGTCCGTTATCTTGTCAGGTGCTCGCATGTGTTTCGGTTCCTCTTTGTGTGCGTGCCTCTAAGTGTGTGTGTGTGCAAGTATGCGGGAGCCCCTTTGTTTGTGTGTGTGTGCGTTCGTGTGTAATGCCGTGTGCAAAAAAGTTTTCGCAGTGTTTCAGTTTTCGCTTCTCGCTTTTGCAAAATTGTTCACACTAAAAATATTTTTATGTTTATTTCGTTCACAGCTGCCTGCTAATGCACTGCCAGACAGGGACAGAGCATGGGGAGCGAGAGAGATGGAGACATGCCCCAAACCATCCACTACCTACTATCCCCCAAGTCCCGCCCCGCTCGATCCCATCTGTCGCCTTGAATGTGCCCAACATGAGACTGACTTGTAGGTGCAGCTCGACTCGTTTTATCTGAATGAATGTCTCTCTAACATCGTGTGTACGCTAGTATGCGTGTGTGTGTGTGTGTGTGTGTGTGTGTGTACATATATATATATATATATATATATATATTTTATGTTGTTGCTGTAGCGTTTATATCTCATGCTGTTGCAGCTTTATTGCTGCATTTTCGTGTTCATCTTTTACTTTGGCTTTCGCCTTACGGCGATTGCGGCGACTGCCTCTTAAAAAGGCGCAGCCTGCGCGTATGCTACACTTTTTTTTCGTTTTCGTTGCCTTGCCTCTTGTTATTACTGTTGTTATTGTTGGTGGTGCTTTTGGTGCTTTTGGTGCTTTGGTGCTGTTGTTTAGGGTACACTTGCCAACAAATCTGTAGCACTATGAAACTTTGTCGCAATGACGTTGTCGCCGTTAGGGCCCATAATCCTGCGAGTTGTTCGTATTAAATGGATTGTAAATTATATTCCTGCAGCACTCGAAAAAAGGATGGAAACTGCCATAAGAAATATGAGCGATTGTATATGTGAATATGAATGCGATTCTGACTGCCAATGCGAATGCGAATGCGAATGCGATTGCAAATATGAATACAGTTATGAATATAATTTAAGTATTCAAGTATTCAAGTATTCAAGTATTCAAGTATTCAGGTATTCAAGTATTCAAGAATTCAAGTATTCAAGTATTCAAGTATTTGAGTATTCGAATATTCAAAGATTCAAGTATTCAAGTATTCAAGTATTCAAGTCTTCAAGTATTCAAGTCATCAAGTCTTCAAGTATTCAAGTATTCAAGTATTTAAATATTCAAGTATTCAAGTATTTGAGTATTCGAATATTTAAGGATTCAAGTATTCGAATATTCAAGGAATCAAGTATTTAAGTATTCAAGTATTCAAGTATTCAAGTATTTGAGTATTCGAATATTCAAAGATTCAAGTATTCAAGTATTTAAGTATTCAAGTATTCAAGTACTCAAGTCTTCAAGTATTCAAGAATTCAAGTATTCAAGTATTCAAGTATTCAAGTATTCAAGTATTCAAGTATTCAAATACTCAAGTCTTCAAGTCTTCAAGTATTCAAGTATTCAAGGAATCAAGTATTTAAGTATTCAAGTATTCAAGTATTCAAGTATTTGAGTATTCGAATATTCAAAGATTCAAGTATTCAAGTATTCAAGTATTTAAGTATTTAAGTACTCAAGTGTTCGAGTAGTCGAGTATTGAAGTATTCAAGTATTTGAGTATTCGAACATTCAAAGACTCGAATATTCTAGGATTCAAGTATATAAGTATTCAAGTATTCAAGTCTTCAAGTCTTCAAGTATTCAAGTATTCAAGTATTCAAGTATTCAAGTATTCAAGTATTCAAGTATTCAAGTATTCATGTATTCAAGTATTCAAGTATTCAAGTTTTCAAATATTCGAGTATTAAATCATTCGAATATTCAAGCTTTCAAGTATTCGATTATTCGATCATTCGAATATTCAAGGATTCGAGTATTCGAGTATTCAAGGATCCAAGTACTCGAGTAGAATTCATACTTTATATTTCATCTATTTCTTAAGGACTTCTGAGATCTTGATACTAGTTTTTATTAAATGAATATTGAAATGAATTAAAAATGATTATTCAAACTTTATTCACATAGACTGCAATTAAGAAGTTTGAATAAAATCAAAATTACCTCAGTCCGAGTTAAATTCAACTTTAACAATTAAATTTGAAATTGTGGCTTAGGCTGTAAATAACTTGAGTATCTCAAATTGAATCATTTTATTAAGTTTCACATTTTAATGGACCTTCGGACTTTATCGTAAGCCAAATAAATCTCAAAATATAAAAAGGAAATAAATCCTTAGCTGTCAACTTCTGTTTTCAAACAATTGAAATGAAGTAAATGAATATTTAAAAATACTCAGGCCGTAAGAAAGACAAATGCTTCTTCTTCTTCTTCTCCATCCCGCTCTTCATGTACAGGACAAGTGTCCTGTATAAACGAAACCCATATCAAGATCCTGATATATATTAGCAAGTCTGTTTAAAGGATATAGGTCCTTGTTATTTTATGATATCAAATTGAAATTCTCCTCTTATGCATTGCAAATTTTTTGATGAAGGACCTGAAAGGCTCCTGTCAATTTTTAATATTCTATAAAAATTAAAACAGAAAAATGTCCTGTGAAATATTTATTGTTTTAGGTATGAAATGTGTTTAGTTATTTATACAGAAATATTGCCTTTATTGAAAAGGATGTTTTATTTTAAATTGGATGTTTTTTTTTATTTTTTTTTTTTTATTTTTTTAATTTCCAATATTGCAATCCTTTGGCTGTTTTTGGGTTAATATCTAAAGTATATTAATTTCAAAAATTCTATAAAATTTCCAAAAAAACTCAAAATTCCCTTAGTCCTTATTTCGGATACCTTGAATTCTTTACTTCAAGACTTCCAGAAGAATTTATATTCAGTCTTCAAAGACTTTCCAAGCATCAGCTCCTTTCAATCTCTATTTTAATCATGGTTTCCATCTGCGCCTTTGAAAAAATTGCAATTTGCATTCAAATTTGATTTCTCAAAAAATTTGAAAAACTGCCAAAAAATAAAAATGGCATTTCTTGAATCTACGATTTTCTCAAATCAAATCAGATTCCTTTTTAAATTGCTTGGAAATGTCCTTTGATTTTATCAACCAAATAATTTTTTCATTTTAATTATATTTTATTATATTTTGAAAAATTTAGTCTTCTTCTTCTTGAGAGAAAAACCAAAAATTCATATATCTTAAGATAAGGCCTATAATATTTTTTACCCCCTCCCCCTTCAGCCTGTATCCCTTTTCCTGCTGCTCAGCAATTTCATATTATCTTCCCTTTGACCGCCCCAAAAAAAATTGCTGCCTGAAACTCATCGAATTTTCGTGCAGAAAACAAATATTGAAGTGTTTCGAAAACAAACTCTGAAATGGGGGAAGCACAAGTCTTAGATAAATATCCTTATGCAGGGTATAACAAGGTGCAGGACTCTCAGTTGGCTACACATGAACCCTTCAATATTCCTGATGAACTTACTCTTCATTACATTAATTTAACCCTAATTATGTGTTGGTGCCCAGCTCCCGCCCCCTCAACCACCCTCCCTCCACTCATTCCATAAAAAGCCTCTCAATTCGTTTAGTTAAGCAAAATTCTTGAATCCCTTTTGTCAAAGGACACTTCACTGGTGTCCTTCGTGGGGTGTCGCAACGTCGGCTGGGCGTATCCTCGAATTAAATACAATAATAAAGCCTGCCTTTAACTGAGGCGAAAATGTATATACAAGAAGAAGGAGAAGAGGAAGAAGATGGAGAAGAAGGAGCGAGTTAATCCACGCAGATTTCTAATTAAATTTTCCGCGAACTTTGGAAAAGTGTTGGGGCAGCCCTCGCTGCGTGTCTGAAATGTGTCGCGTTTTGTGCGGTAATGCAAAAAGATTTGTTACATGGCCAATTATCAAATAATTGGCCTAAATTAAAAAGCACTTTATGGCATCTGTTGTTCTTGTTGCTCTCTTAGATCTTTGCAGTTAGATAAGCTTCGAATTGTTGTTGTTGTTGTTGTCGTTGTTGTTGTTGTTGTTGCTGCTGTTGTTGTTGCTAGTTCATTTTTACCAGAGGCAAAATCAACAGCACTCGATTGTGCGACGATTGGCACTCGACACGCAAACAAAAAAATAGTATCCCAGCTACAGATTGAGTTGCATTAGGACACCCCCCACCCACTCCCTCCTTCCCAGCCCCTCCCTAACAACCCTTCCCTTCCGTCATTCATCACCACAGCCTGTCTGTCGCAAATCCTTGTCGCCAGTAACTGCTACTGTTGCTCCTGTTGTTGCCGTCGTTGTTGTTGTTGTTGTTGTTGTTGTTGTTCGTTGTGTTGTTCGTTGTGTTGTTGTTGTTCGTGTTCGTTGTGTTGTTGTTGTTGTTGTTGTTCGTGTTGCTGCTGTTGCTGTTGCTTGTTGTGCGCCGTCATTTTTCGCGTTTTATTTATTATGATTACATGGCATTTGTGTGGGTGATTGCACCCATTGAGGTGTAGCAGTGTGTGTGTGTGTGTGTGTGTGTGTGTGCCCAAGCGACAGTTGTCTAGCGGGAGGAGGGATGGGGGCAGGACGGAGTCCAAGAAAAGACATCTCATCACAGTGACAGACTGACTAGATGATAAACTGACAGAAAAGACACACTGAGAGACTGACAGACTGACAGAGGGACAGAGGGACAGAGTGACAGACTGACAGAGTGACAGAGTGACAGGCAGCGGCAGAGAAGCGGCAGAGAGGCGGCAGAGAAGCAGCAGCTGCGTGAAAGCGAATCAACTTATTTTTGTTTACATAATCCTTGCACGTTGTCTTTTTGCATGTGTATGTGTGCGAGTAGGTGTATGTGAATGTAAGTGTGTCTGTGTGTGTGTGTGTGTGTGTGTGTTTTCTCTCTTTCTTCATTTTTCTTTGTAGGTGTTTCAACGTGTATGTGTATATGTGTTTAAATGTGTTTCAATGTATGTTTGTGTGCGTGCGTGTGTGTGTGTGTGTGTGTGTGTGAATGTGTCTGTGTGCAAGTCACAAATCGCAGCTTCCACCTGCAGCCCACTCGCTGCTTTCAAAAGCGGCAACTGCTGGACCGCAAAACGTAAATTTGGGTCAAGTTTTGTAAGCGTTACGAATGGCAAAGCCCCCCCTTCCATCACTACCACACATACATTTACAAATACATGTGCACATATAGAAATACATTTATACATATAAATATATATACATACATATATATATATATATATATTTATATACAGATATATATTGTTAAACTCTTTGGGTTCGACTTTTCATTCCTCTTTTGTTGTTATTGTTTTTGTTGTTGTTGGTATTGTTGTTGTTGTTGTTTTTGTTGTGGTTGTGGTTGTTGTTGTTGTTTTGCTTTTGTATAAATTAATCTCTTTGAACCGCCACAGCACAAAAGTAGGCAACACAAATATAACAAATAAACACTTGACGTCGAGTCCTTTGTTTTGTCTTTTGGGTTTCAGCTGCTCCCTCAGTTGTTTATCTTTTTTGTTGTTACGTTTATAATTATTATTACTGTTATTATTATTATTATTGTTATTATTACTATTATTATTATAATTGTAATTATTATTGTTATTTTTATATATTTTTTATATATTTTTTATTTCTATTTTAATTCTTATTTTTATTTTTATTGCTGCTTTAATTATGATCGTTGCTCTTGGAAATGTTTTATGTTTTTATTTATATCTTCGTTTCTTAATATATATATTTTTTAAGTCATAATTTTATATATAAAAATAAATTTTGGAATTTTTTTTAATATTTGGGACACTTTGCTTACATTCAAATTATTATTGCGATTTTAAGGCATTTACTGTGCGACAATTGGAATTTCAAAAAAAATGTATATTTTATATATATTTGTAAAAAAAAAAACCATTCGTATTAAATATATTAATAAATATATTTTTATTTTTTTTTTTTGTTGACTTTGTTTGTTGTTAATATTGTTGTTGTTGTTGTTGTTGTTGGTAGCTGCGGCTGGTGCGCTTGCTGCTCTTGTTGTTTTTGTGTCGCCTTAAGGAGCACGCGCGTATTTGCGTTGCGTTTGTTTGGCGGTCAAATCAACGACTGAAAGCGTTGCCACGTTCAACGAGCGAACCAACCTACAAAATAAAGCAGATGAGAGCCGTGTTACGGGCCCCCAGTCACTCTCTATCTCCCTCTCTCATGGTTTCCTTGGGTGTCTGCTTGTGTGCGTCTGTGTGCGTCTGTGTGTGTGTCTGTGTGTGTGTCTGTGTGTACGTGTATTCGTGTGTTATGATGACGACTACAAGCGCTCTGCATTAACAAGAACAACAAGAACAACAACAACAACAACAACAACATACATTCATCCATTCGATTGTATGAATGAGTGCACGGGACTGCCAACTCGGTGAGTGGTGAATATTTTGTTGTCAATGTGTGTGTGTGTGTGTGTGTGTGTGTGTTCCACATGGAGCCGCGAACTGCGGCTTATAACCGACTTACATAACGCACACTAGTGCACAAGACAAGAAACGAGAAACTCACCAGCGCGGCACACATCACAGAACTCACCATACCACGCAATACTACACCACATCACACCATAGCATGGCATATGCCAAGCCATTCCTCGGCATACAATAGTTCACCACACAGTCGCAAGACGAAGCATTTCGTCACGAGCTTTTCACCTCACACCGATGCTCGTCGATGGCGAACGAAACTGTGCATTGGTATGTGTGTTAGACGTGCGCTTGTGTGCGTGTTAAAAGCTGCACACGACAAAGAACGTACACCCGAAAAAAAGAGACCAACAGCTACAACAACAACAGCAAAAACAACGGGACCCAAAGAAGGGCAAAAAATGAAAGAACAACAAAAATAGTGAAAAAACCGTTGCCTTTTGCCAGGCGTTCAAAATAAGCAAAGCATAAAATTCTTGAGATAAAGAGGAGCGAATGTTATCGCTGGCTGTGGCTGTGGCTGGAGATGGGGCTGGAAATGGGCATGGGAATGGGAATGGGCATGGGAATGGGAATGGGAATGGGAATGGCAGTACAAGGAATCAAGGGAGAGATGAGGGAGTGGAAGAGGGTGGTAAAATATAATTATTATTATTTATTGTAATAATTAATGTCAATGTATGTCAGAATTCCTGCCTAAAATGAAATTCGTGTGCGTCAAGCAATGAGCACTTGGCTGACGTACGCAACGACTGCCAGCCAAACAATCAAACAAACAAACAAACAAACAAAGAAACAAACAAACAGACAGACAGACAGACGGACGGACGGACAAGCAAACAGTCAAACAAACAAACAAACTAACAAAATATAAAGTAAGAAGAAAGGGAGCAAGAAAAATGGAATACCGTACGCACACACACACACACACACACACACACACAGTGACACAATACATAGACATAGGATACACGCACACATCATTCTAATGAAAACATTCGCCTTTCGCCGAGTTGCGTGTCTTTCAATGACGTAACCACTGGCACCACCAACACTGAACATAAACGGACCCCGAGAACCGTTCAACTGTCGGCTTGTCGGGCAGAAGGGAAGAAGGGGAGAAGGGGAGAAGGGATGGCGGATGGGGGCGCAGTAGCCCCAAAAACATGCTCGTTGCCGGGCTGGTAGTGTGGGTGGCGATGGGGGGAGGGCTAGGTATAGGGGACAAGAGACAGGAGACAGGAGACAGGAGACAGGGAAAGATGTGCTATCATTGAGAGTTCGCCCAGTTAAGAATTTACATTTACATTTCAGATGTTGTTTCCATTGTTGTTGTTGTTGCTGTTGTTGTTGTCATTGTTTGTGCTGATGTTGTTACTGTTATTCATGTAGTTGTTCTTATTGTTGTTGTTGCTGTTGTTGTTGCTGTTGTTGTTGCTGTTGTTGTTGCTGTTTTTTCTGTTGCTACGCTTGTTAATTGCCCAGTGGCCGCGGCGTCAGTTTTTATGGCTCCGGAGACCAAGCAGCCATAAGGTGTTAATTTGAAGGAGACTGTCTTGCCAGAAAACAAAGTGGAGGCTATGAGGAATGAGTGAGAGAGGGAAAGAGAATGAGAGTGAAATAGAGTAGAGAGAGAGAGAGAGAGAGAGAGAGAAAGAGAGAGAAAGAGGGAAAGCGAGCAAAAGGAAATGTGGTGCTTAAATGCATTTTACAGCAATGATCCTTATGCAGTTGAAAAGACGTTTTAAAGACATTCCAGGATATGTTAACAGCTTCTCAAGAAGTTGAGTGCATTAAGAGGCCACTACTGAGTGTGCCCAACTGAAGGATATCCCGTAACAGTTGCAATTATAACCTATAAAATCGTTACTCCTTGAAGAACAAAGAAATCTTAAGGTTTTCTTCTTTCTCACTTTTTGCCATCTTTTATACTGATTCTTATTAAAAGTTAGATGAGAATATTTAACGGTATTCCAAGCTTGTGGTTGGAAGCTTACCCTTACATAATGAAGCTTTATCGCCGTCATGTATCAAATTAGATGTCGGATTTTCCCGAAAAACTTGGGTGCACTTTTTCCGGTCAGCGATGCGGCTAAGTTCTACACAGCAATAAGCAGGATAAATACCAAATTTTATTACGTAATAATGATTTTCGATTTTTTATATTATTTCGATTATTTAATCGATAAGCAAAGTTGTTGCTGCAGCAAGGAAAGAGTTGATGAAAAATAATTTGGGGAAAGAAAAGTTTATGTATCGAAATCTAACCATATTTATACACATATACAAGCACATATATATACATATATATATACACATACAGACGTGTTCAGTGAAATAGTAGTGTAACTGTACAAAATAGAAAAGCCTTTGTTTTCAATACTTCTAGTCGCACAATTTGAACAAAAATTTACAATTATTTAGAATGGAATATCTGGAAGAGGATAACGAAAAAATTTCGTTAGATTTTTATCCCTATGTTTAGTTATTGGCGATCCTTGACAAATGCAACCGAATTTTGCTGTTCATAAAAGTAGTAGTGACTTTTATAACGGTAAAAAAAATAATCTATAACTTTATTTTGGATTAATTTTTTTACTCTATATGTTTATATGGATCTTATATTTAGTTGTAAAGTCAATATTTTCTATGACTGCACTACAGGGGCGTGGCATGGAGTCTATAAGGTCCTGGCCACGCTTTATGGGGATATTTGACCATGCCTCCTGGACTACACGCCAAAGTTGGGGCTTGGCTGCAGGGTTAGTGGCTGCCACAACTCGTTATACATATCCCCATAAATTCTCTATCGATTTGAGGTCCGGGGACTAAGCTGGCCATCGCATCACGTCAATCTTTTCTGATGCCTGCCAATCTTTAGCCAGCTTACCAGTATGTTTTGGGTCATTATCCTGTTGAAATGTCCAGGTTGATGGCATATCCCAACTGGCATATGGCAACATTGAGTTTGTCAATATGTCAACATAGACATTTCGGTCCATGATACCTTCTATCATATGTAATGGGCCTACGTCAGACTATGAAAAACATGCCCAAACCATGATGCTCATACCACCATACTTAACTGTCTTTCTTGTGTACCTGGGTTGGAGTTCAGAATTTTGGGGGCGTCGTACATACTGCCTAGACCCACTGCTACCAAAAAAAACTAAAAAAAATAAATTTTGCTTTTATCTGTCAAATTCATTCTCTATGGGCAACTTCTCTTAAAAATTTTGCAAACATGAGCCGTGCTTCCAGGTGCTTCTTGGTCACCAGCGGTACCTTTCGAGGACTTTGGCACTTAATTTTTGTTCCAATAGTCGACGACAAGCAGTCCCTTTACTGACTGATAAATTTAATTCAGTTTTAATAGATTTAGAAGAGGCTAACGGGTTAATTTGCCTAATGCGCGCGATGCGTCTGTCTTCTAAAGAGGTCCTTATGCGCTTCCTGCCACGAGATTCTGGATTAATTTTAATATTAATGGCATTAAATATCATGGTAGGTCAACATCCAATAAGTTTTTCGATTCCTTTGTATGTTTTCTCTACTTTCTGAGTCTTAATATCAGTTCTCTTTTTCCTGCGGAGCAATGCTTTCCTCTACCCACTAAATCTCAAATTATGTTGCGAATTCAACTAATAAAATTTATGGAAATATTAAAAAATAATTTAAACTTACTAATGATGCATTGTTTTACATAAATTACTTGTTAAATTTTTTACACGGAGTTCTTAACTTGACAATAAGTGCAGCACTACTATTTTTATGAACAGCAAAATTCGGTTGCATTTGTCAAGGATCGCCAATAACTAAACATAGGGATAAAAATCTAACGAAATTTTTTCGTTATCCTCTTCCAGATATTCCATTCTAAATAATTGTAAATTTTTGTTCAAATTGTGCGACTAGAAGTATTGAAAACAAAGGCTTTTCTATTTTGTACAGTTACACTACTATTTCACTGAACACGTCTGTATATATATATATAGTATATTTTTTTTTATATTTATATATTAATATTTATTTATAAATTTAAATTTTTAAATATTTTTTTAACTTATAAATATTCATTTTTTTATATTTGCACAGCTGTATATTTATATGTACATAATTACCTAAAAATTTGTATATAAATACACTTTTTAATTTTAATATTATATGTATATATTTAATATTTTAGTTTTTATTTATTTATTTTATTTTTATTCATTTATTTATAAATAATATATTTAAATCACTAAATTCATATATATACATTTTATACATATTTATTCATTTAATTTTCAATGTATATTTTTTTATAGATTTTTCATATATTTTTATAAAAAAAATTTATATTTATAAATTAATATTTTTAAATATTTATGCACTTGTATATATATATATTAATTTTTATATTTAGACAGTTATAAATTTATATATAAGTTTATTCACACATTTTTAAATTTATATATTATATATTATTTTTATTTTAATTTTTTTTTTTTTATTTATATATATATTTATTATATTTTAAAATAATTTAAATAAATATTTTAAATTTTTTTTAAATTTTTATGTATTAACCTTTTTATATATTTAAGTACTTTAATTTATATACATATATTTATTCATATATTTTTTAATTTATATTTTTTATATATTTTTCATATATATTTTTAATTTATATCCTTTTTTTTTATTTTTTATTTTTTATATTTACATGCTTTTATATTTATTTATTTACATACAGTTTTTAGTACTCCATTTATTATTCTCACAAGTAGTTGGCGTTTACCTTAAATTGAATTGTGCTATAAAAAAGCAAATTGAAAATCTTTTGAGGTTTTTCTTTTAATAGTAGAAACACTTAACGAGTTCATGGAAAAGTTTTTCCTATGGCTGTGCTCAGACCCAAAGGAACTGGCCCAAACGTGTGAAAAGCGAACTAAAAATTTTTCTTAAAATGCAAAAATAAAAACCGATGCTCATTTTTCATGGACGGAGAGTCTTTCAGTTTTCTGGTTTACCCCCCAACAATTCATGATAATTTATCAAATTTGAATTTAAGACACTTCAACAGCAATCAGGTAATTGGAATAGCTCACAAATTTTCCTGTTTGCTTGGCGTTTGTTTTCTTTTCTTTTCCGCAGTCCAAGAAAAACAAAAACAATAACAAAAAAAATGATGGAAATGTTTATGCTCGGACATAAAAATAGTCGAGAGCTCGTAGTCTCTATAAAGTACGCACTTCCCTGGCCATGTCTATAGATGTTCGTTCTCCCCCCTTCCCTTTCCCATCCCCACTCCCCTTCGAGTTATTCCCTTTTCTGATACGCCTTCCATAGCTGTCAATTCGGAGTGGGGCGAGGCTTGGGCTTTGATTGGGTGGCAAGCAAAGTTATTGGAAAACAACAGAAAACAAAACTCAAATTTTTTTTAAAAATGCGAAAATCATTCAATATGAATTTTCCAAGATTTTCCATTGTTTATCAAATGCCGAACACTCGCTCCATAGATCAATTCTCGACTCAATTATAAATTCAAATATATAAAAATAAATATAAATTCGAAAAAGATATTAAAGTCAAATGCCAGACCCAAGGGTATTTTCATTGGATTTCACAAGGATGAGCAACTCGGCATCACATTTGGGGCTGTGTTGGTTTTTCGGACTGATTTATTAACCATTCAAAATTCTTGAAAATTCACTTTGAATTACACCACAGGACTATCAATTCAATCCACGAATAAATATCAAATATTAAATAAATCGAGGGCAGCCTTTAATTACCTTCCGCCAGCTTGAATAATTATAATTTATTTAAAATAATAATTATCTACCCAGTTATTCGGTTGTCTTGGCAAATAAATAAGATTAAGATTAAATTAAAATTTTTTATTGATTAGACAAAGATTAAGAACTTAATATAAAATCTATAAATTTAGTGACTCGAAAGGACGTCCTTCCTACAATGACTCACATTTATGGATGGCATTAGCCACAGGATAATTAGAATTGAGTTTATATAAAATATTAAGATTAAATATAATTAATAATAAAATAAATTAAGATTGTATAAAATTATAATAAGCTATAAGCACCTTATCTTGGCAATTTCTTAAATTTATAGCTAAAAAGGACATCGTATATTGAGCTATGAATATTGAAGGAATATTGAGACTTCTTATTGACAGTTTCTAATCTAAATAAATAATTTTTTATCATATTTCAGATTTTATTATTCTCTTATAAAAATGAGTGCGAAGCATAAATAATTTATTTATTACAATTAATAAATATTATTTATATTTTTTCATTTAAATAAATTAAATATTTTTGACTACGGAATAACTAAAATGGATTCACGTATAGACTAGGACTTTCCAGGATAGGCAAAGGCACAATAGAAGTATTCTATATATGACTTAATGTAATATATATATTATATATAATCCAATTATTTAATATTCCTTCCATAATTATGATAAATTAAGATGAGTTTCTAATAATAAAATAAATTATAATTATTTAATTTTTTTATTTAATTTAATTAAATTATTTAATTATTTAATTTTTTGTATGTTGTATTATTATTTATATTTTATATTTTATTAAGATTGTGTGATGTGAATAGAATGAGAAAAGATAGAGAATAGGTATAAAAATATAGAGAAAAAATAGAGAATAGATTGAGAAAAGATAGAGAATATATAGAGAACAGATAGAGAATAGATTGAAAACAAATAGAGAATAGATAAAGAACAGAATGAGAATAGAATGAGAAAAGTTAGATAGAAGATTGAGAATAGATAGATAATAGACAGAACATAGATAGATAATATATAGAGAAAGATAGAGAATAGATTAAGAATTGAGAATATATAAAGAAATATAGATAAAGATAGAGAAAGATAGAGAAAAGACGCAGGATAAAAAGCTCAGCGGGATAAAAGACATAAAAGCTTAAAAAATCCTTAAATATTAATGGAAAATCGTAGATCACAAATTGGAAGAGAGAAGAGCGAGGATTGTGGGGAAAGGATATGCACATAAATGCTCATAGCTAAAAGGAGCTCCTCAGTTAAACTAAAAGGCTCTCAAAATATGAAGTCCTGAAGTGTTGGAGGAAGTTTACATTTCATGTTTTTCAGCAGTTGAAAAAAATAAAAAAAGAAAAAAAAGAACCATAAGAAATTGTCCATTGCCTGAAAGCAGAAGCTGTTTACGCATTCACACACGCAAGGACATACACGCACATGGACGCATATCGAAGCACATGCACGCACACATATGCAACGTATAGTAAATTTTAATCCCGGGAAGTGGATTACGTCATACACGGATAGTAGGCTTTAAAGTTTTTGATGGCTTTCGCCCCGCTGGCTGTGTCCCCATTCGTAGGCGTTGAGGCGGGGGAGACGGCAGAGGCGGCAGAGGCGGCAGAGGCAGCGGAGACGGCAGAGGCCCATCATAGATAAGGAGTAGTCCTGCGGAGGCGTTAAAATCCTTCCTTCCAATGGTTGCGGGAGCGGCGAACAAAGGAAACGGAACGGAAACAAAACGAAGTAGTAACGAAACGAAACGAAATGAAACGAAATAAAAGTGGAGAAGGAGAAGGAAGAGCTCGAAACAGAAGCAGAGACAGGGCAGAAACAGAGGCAGGGGCAGAGGCAGAGGCAGAGACAGGGGCAGAATCAGGGGCAGAGGCAGAGGCAGAGGCAGGGGTAGAGGCAGTGGCAGGGGAAGAGGCAGAGGCAGGGGCAGAGGCAGGGGCAAAGGCAGAGACAGGGCCAGAGGCAGGGGCAGGGGCAAAACATGACGGGCAGGAAGATGGGAAAGGAAATTGTGATAGAGTGGAAGGAAGGGGAATAAGGAAAAAATGAGAAAACTTAAGGACGACGAGACGTCGTAGAGTCCTCGTAAACGCTGACTAATCAGCGTCATTATCAAAAAAGCCACAAAAGCAACAATAACAAAAAACAGTCACGGCTACAACAGCAGCAGCATTGGCCAAGAGAACTCGAGGCAATGGATGGTAGGTAGGGGATTGAGTGATGAGGAGGTTGGGGGAGGGGGGCGGTGCGCTTAGGAGGGCGGTGAGTGTAAAGAGCAACAACGGGCAACGCTTTGCGATTATCATTCCAGTTGCAGGCGAAAGTGCTTTTTAATGTCTCCGCGCATTTTAAATAATTAGTTAATGTGGGCGGCATGAGGATACGGACGGTGGGGGGGCGTGCCAGTATGCCAGCATGCCAGCATGCCATCGCACACACAGTTACCGTAATTAGCCCGATGGCGTCCGAGGGGAAGCATTTATTAATAACATTGTTGTTGCTGCTGGTATCTGTCCTGCGTGTCCTGTCAGTACTTTGGGTCCTGCGAGTGAGTCCGTAGGTCCTGTGAGTTCTGCGAGTCCTGCGAATTCTGCAAGTCCTGTGAGTCCTGCGAGCTGTGCTGTCTGCCCGTCTCCCAAATGCCTGGCCGTTTCTGCCATTGGCAAAAGAAGGACTCAAGGAGTCAACGGCGGACTGCCGGCGAGGGATCCGCACATTCCAAAGGATCCCATCAAGAAGTTAAGAACTTCCGTCGAGGCAAACGTGACAATCAAATTTCCATTTCAAGTTTATTGGAACACCTTTAAAAATGCGAACGGAGCTGATGCTTCATTCCTGTGGGACAGGACGCCGTAACTCACTTCGCACGCGCGCGTGTGTGTGTGTGTGTGTGTGTGTGTGTGTGTATGTATGGGCGACTGTGTTCGTATCCCTGTGCGTATGAGTGTGCGTGTGCGTGTCTGTGTGAGTGTGTGGGTGCGTGTGCCTGTATGTGTGTTGGGATGTGCGTACTTCAGCAGCGATAAGGCGGCTCACGTGGCGTATGCGCATTGTTTGCCGCATGTTGACTTTAACGGCTTACAATGTTATATTTTTTTATCCCTCACTCCTGCTCTCCTCACTTGCTCTCCCACATACTTTCTCCCTCTCTCTCTCTCCCTCTCTCCCTCTCTCATTCTTCTTCTCCTTCTCTTCCCTCCCCATCGCCGCCTTCAGCTCCGACGCCTTTCGTAGGCGCTGCACAAAAATTAATTTTCAGCATAAAAGAGACGTGCGGGTGTGTGGAGACCATAAAAACGTTACAGGACGAAGGACGAAGGAAAAAAAAAAAACTGAAATAATCATAAATAAATTCATTAACATAAAACACAACGGGTGGACGGGAGATGGGGGGATAACCAGAAAGGTGGACAGGAGATGGGGGGGATAACCAGAAAGGTGCCATAAGAAGCAGTAGAGGAGTGGGAGTAAGGAGCGTGGAGTGGGGGCTGTGGAGTGAGGAGTAAGGAGTGAGGAGTAAGGAATGGGGAGTAAGGAGTGGGCAGGGTGGAGTGCGGGGCGGAGTGCGGGGCATAACCGCGGGGTGCGTGTCGGAAGCATCGGCTGGCTCGTTACCTGCCCAAGATTATCATCAGTGAATTGTTGTTTTCTGAAGGATTTGCATTGTTGGCTGGGTTTTGTGTTTTGTTTCCCTTTGGTTTAAGGATCGGGGCTCCGTTGGGCAGCACATCCTCCGACCGCGTATACCGCCGCTTCACACGAACCGTTAACAACATTTGCATAATTCTTGTTTTCCATTGTTTTGCTTTGCTTTGTTTTGGTTTCTTGTTTTCCATCCAGTTCCGTTCCGCTTCGCCCATCAATGGGCAATTTTATCAAATACCAAGCGCCTTCTTATAAACTGACCATTTGCGGCTCCAATTACACGCCCCCCCTCCCTTCCCACAATGCCACTTACGATGGCCCGTACCTTCGCGTCGCAGGCCACTGTTTCCGGCCAACGGTCTATGCGTTGCCACCAGCCACCAGTCACCAGTCACCAGTCACCAGTCACCGGTTACCAGTCACCAACCACCAGTTACCAGTTACTAGCCACCAGTCACCAGTCACCAGTCACTAGTCACCAGTCACTAGTCACCAGTCGCTAGTTACCAGTCACCAATCACCAGTCATCAGGCAGGAGCTACCGGGTTACCGGTGAAGGATGAAGGGTAAAGGGTATAGAGTGAAGGATGAAGGGCTAAGGGTTAAGGGCTAAGGGTGAGGGGTGAGGGGTGACGGGTTAAGGGTTAAAGGTTAAGCACTTTTACGCCTCATCAACGCACTTTTCCGCTGCTTGCGGTCGTAAACTTTATTAATTGAGTTTGTATTATGTGCCAAGTGTACGCACTTTCTCTTATTTTCCCTCTCTTTCTCCCTCTCTCTCTCCCTTTCTCTCTCGTTCCCCCTACATATCTCCGTGTCACTCTCCGACCTGTACGTGTGTGTCATACTCGAAAGTGCCGCATCATTACTCCGGGCGTAGGCGCTACTCAATGATTACCTTACAATTTACCATCGGCTCGCCTTGCCCCCGTTCAATTTATCATCCCCCACTCCTTGTACCCCCCCCCCCCCTCTACCTCCCCCCCCTTCCCACCATTGCCACTCCATCAAATTCAGCCACCTCTCCCCTGGCCTTTGGTAAATCAAAATTTAGATTATGATAATGCAAATTCCTGTTAACCATATTACCATACACACACACGCACACACACGCACACACACACACGCACACACACATGGAGCTCCTAAATCATATGATGACATAACGAATTTGAGCTGAATTTAAAGCGTTCCGCCCCAAAAGTTATTCAAAACTTTTCAAAAACCTAAATCAAAACCCATAAACAGCTTAAGATGATGGGAGTCCTCTTTTATTTTTATTCTTCGGGAATTATTCACGCCGAGACACACACACACACACACACACACACAGATACACACATATTTGTAGCCTTATTTGTTGCGAGCGATTCCAAAATTCAAATTACTTTCTTTTTTCCTTCAAACTTTTTCCGAGACACTCAAAAAGGAATCCAAAATAAAAATAAGGATTTTTAACAATTGTCTTGAGGTGTCAGAAGTGTTGAAGGGAATAATTCGAAATAGATTGGCGCATAAAGGACTCCATTAAAACGAGGAATTCAAATGCAGCGCGAACTCATAAATTGAATGCAGAAAAAGGAGCTTAACTTTTGCAAATATCCTGTGTCAACTATGGGAAATCCTTAACTCAAAATCTTCAGCTTAACTGCCTATTCTGAGCAGCTCCTCTGTAGCTCCTGTGCAGTTCCTGTGCATCTCATCTGTAGCTCCTGTGCATCCTGTGTCGCTGTTGTATTTATTTTGTGTTTTTCTGTGCTTTCGTCATCGTCCTTGCACACGCCCCAATCGCAGGATGTGCACTATTTTCAGCAAAACTAAAGAGTAAGCCATGCGGATTTGTTGAACACAATAAAATGGAGAGCCTCAACACTCGGCAATGCTTGCAAGGATGTGCTCTAATGCAACCACTTCAGGGGATATAAATTGAATTATGTGTTTGTATATGCGATATTTATTGGACTTAAGCAAAGGCATAATGGCATCCAGAGCAGCCACAGCAGCCGGAGCAACCGGAGCAGACACAGCAGCCGGAGATGCCAGAGATGCCAGTGCCTTGTTTTCAGTTTTCAGTTTTCAGAGTGCACATTCACAGATCCGATTACAGGGCCCCATGACACATGACTATTTAATTCAATTTACCGAACATTTCATTGCGTATAATAAATTGAGGCGCAATTCTCACATTTGCCAAGCAAATAGAATTCAAATATATTACATTTTCAATTTTCAAAATTAAATTTTAAATATTAAAATTTAAATATTAAATTTTAAATTAAATTATTTTAAATTCATATCGCCACTCGACACTCGAACGTGCAACTAGTTTTGTGGAGCAACGGAAAAGAAATTGCCGTCTCTCAGTGAAGCGTTAGTTCACCTTTGTGACACTCAGGCTTTGTCAGCCGGGGGAACGGCAGTTGACATATTTCAACTGTGCGTGAAGAAAAGTGTAGCATACTTTCGGATGCTGGCGTCAATGCAGCTCGAACGATGCGGAAATGCAAAAGGTGCTGCATACTTTTATGCGCCACTGACAATTTCTGTCACTCGTCGCATGTCGCACATATTTCAAATTTTATTTTTTGTTTCTCTTTGGTATTTTTTTGTCTATTTTTATTTATTGCTTTATTTTTATTTAAATGTATATTTTATTTATTTATTTATTTATTTATATATTTTCATTATTTTATATTTTTGTTGTGCCTAGATTTATTTTTGCAAAATTAATTGCCAAGTATTAAGAGACGTGCGCAGTGAATAGTTTTTATGACATGTCCTACGAGTGTGTCCTTTTGACATTGTGCATATGTGAGTAGGTAATTGGCTATTACACACATTTTCGGAATTTTCGGAAAATCAAACAACAATTGAGCTTCGTTTAAATAACGAGACACAAGGGACATTTGTCCCTTGAGCTCAATTGTTTATAATAATTTTGCTGAAACTCAAATGGAGTAGAAATTTTAATTGAAATGCAGCTAAAACTAATAAATAATTGGATATTATACGCATTTTCGGAACTAGCAAATCAAATCAACAATTTAGTCCAATGAGACAAAATGCACATTTGTTTCTTCAATTTAAATTATTTATCTTCATTTTCGGAGCTCGAAAATCACATGAATGAAATTTCAATTCGATGCAGTTAAAATTGCTGAGACATGAAAATTAACTTAGTTTTCATCTCAAATTTTCATATTACCCGAAATTGAATAAAATTTGAATATTAATATATTTTGTTCAGATTTTCGTTTTATGGGAAAATTCCTAAAATAGAAAATAAAATTTGTATTTTACTTGAGAAACAATAAGAAAATCGGAGTAATCAGTGAAAAGTTTCAATGCTCGTTAAGTGCTAAATTTAAATATTAAAATTGTATTTATTTTTTAATTTATCTAATTTAAATAAAAAAAATATTTAATTTAATATATATTTAATTTACTATAATACCTATAAAAAAAGAGGGCTTTAAATATTTAAACTTTGTTTAGCAAAGAGAAAATGTCGAATGTGTTTCTCCTTTATTTCGAAGATGTCCTTTCGATGCTCAGCATCTCATTTGAGGCCAAAAAAAAGTTGAACTAATTATTTATAATTAATTAAACCATTTATTATAACAATCCTGTGAGTTATGTTTGTGCTCTGCGTTACTTTGCCCGCGGCTGGCATATATTTTACAGTGTGCTGCATTCCAGGCAAACAAACAGAGGAGCAGAGGGGCAGAGGAGGACAGTGGGTGGGGAGTGGGAAGAGTAGGAAGAGGGGGGGAGGGGAGAGTTGCTTAAATTAAAGTGTGTGTAAATAGAAATGAAACGAAAGGAAAATTGCGTGGCCAGGCACAATTAAATAATTGTGGCCTTCGAGAGTAGGTCTATGGCCCTCATGTATACACACACACACACACACACACACACACTCGCACACACACATATTTATATATATAAATGATGTAGGAGCACTCAAGGTGGGAATTCTTGCGTGCGCAATGATTTCGTATGATTCCCATAAAATCGCAACACTTTTCTTGATTGCCGTTTCACCACCAGCAGCCGCTGGTCAATGTTGTGCCATTATAGCAGTCGTTTCTAATGGGCTAGTCGTGGTTGAGGGTGGAAAAGGGGTGGGGGTGTGGAAAAGGGACGTGATTCCCCTACCCTCCTTCTGCCCTCTTCCATCGCACAGTTCGGGCCTATTCCCCAGCCAGTTGATGGGCAGGTTATGCTTTAGCCTGTGTCCGCGTCCACACTCACCACACACGGAAGTGGACAGCTATAAAATATTCGACAGCCGCCGCCAGTGGCACCACCACCACCAATGGCAACGACAAACACTAAAACTTTTACAAAACAAACTCCAGCGGGCTTCACTGATCCCCAACCGCAAGCGGCAGCCCCAACCACCGCAACCATCACACCACCCCATCCCCACCAGCTCCACAATCCCCACCAGCCGCACCATCCCCACCATCTGCACCAGCCCCACCATCTCCACCTTCTCCCTTTATCCCAACCAAGGCACACCACAATGACGTCTCTACAACGACGACGATTCTGCTTATCAGTGGCCTCAGCGAGGAGCGCGCACAAAAGTATGCTACAGAGCTTGGTAAACATGTGCGAGTGTGCAGCAGTGTGAGTGTGTGTACATGTTAAGATATCCGATAGCAGGCTGAATACATAAACAATATTCTACATGAATTGTTGCGGTTCTCGCGTCCCATTCAATTGTCCTTGTTATTGTTTCACTTCTTTTTATGTATACCCTGCGCCCATAAAATACTCCAACTTGTGTGTGTGTGTGTGTGTGTGTGAGAGAGTAAGTAAGTGTGTGTGTTTCGCAGGAACTGTGCTCGCATTGTAGAGTATCATTCAGTCGTTGGGGTTCCCCCTCGCATTGCCTTATCCTGTTTTTGTTCCTTTCGTCGTTCACTCAGGACTTAACCAAGCAGAAGATTGCTATAAATCGACCTTGAAATATGATTTAATCCCTAATACGTACTAAGGTGCTTAGTTCAGGCTCTTAGTGCATTTATTATAATCACTCGTTCGGCTCTTAACTTTTCAATGCTTGTCGGAAAGTCGACTCCGACCGAAGCTTTTAAATAAATATAATTTGATGACTCATCCGGACTCTTCGGCCTTGGGAGTACGAAAATTATATAAATTTATAAAATAAATAATTTAATTATTAATAAATATTAAAATTTATATAAAATAAAAAAATTATATAATATAAGTATATATGTAAATATGAAAATTGATTAAAAAGTAAAAATAAATAAATAAAAAAGTTCGAAAATTATATAAATTTATAAAATAAATAATTTAATTATTAATAAATATTAAAATTCCAATAAAAAAATAAAAAATATATTTTTATAAAAATTATATAATATTTATATAAATGTAAATCTGGCAATTGATTAAAATGGAAAAATAAATAAATAAAAAAGTTCGAAAGTTAAATAAATAAATTAAATAAATAAATTAAATAAATAATTTAATTATTAATAAATATTTGAATTAAAATAAAAAAAAACTATTTTTTAAAAATTATATAATATAATAATAATAATCTGAAAATTGATTAAAATAATAAAATAAATAAATAAAAAAAATAATATAAAATATAAAAGGATTTTTTTTTAATTTAGATTATTTATTGCAGTTTTTTTGCTTCAATAAAAAAAGGCAAATCAAAGGATGAAAAGTTAAATGATTTATTATGATATAAAAAAGGATAATACATATATTCAATTATCGTACACACACATACTAAGATATTAATCCTAGATCCTCTTCGTGGCTCAAGATATTTATCCATTTTTTTTTTTTTTTTTCTATTTTCCATTTTCAGTTTTCCATTTCCCAGCACCAGGAAAAAACCCTATAGAATTTATAAAACGTATTTATAATTCAAAAAGGGCATCAACTTAGCGTCTTTTTTGCGTTTCCCTTATTTTTTGCTCATTTCTAAAATGTTTGCGTTATTTTCTCGTCCTTTTCTTCTCCACTCCGACATTTTTACATTCGCCTCTGAAATTTGCGTCGCGCACCTCTGTGGGTGCTTATCTGACGTCCCCTCGGCAGGATACCCCAGGCAAAAGCGGCATTTTCAGTCGTGCCTCCTGCTGCTCTCCACACTCCCCTCTCCCCTCTCCACTCACCCCTCTTCCTTCTAACCTCTCCTCTTTCCTCTATTCCCTTTGCCCATTACCTCCATTCGTTTCCATTCGCTTGGTCCTCCGCCTGCCACCTTGCCGCTCCACCGATTGCCGCACGTACCCGTTTGCCGCGAAGATACCCATTTTCATCTCTGACTCCATTTTATGTAGCAGCACTAATGGCCCTTTATTATTGGCAAAGTTGGTCGGCGCGGAACGCCCGAGAGCGCTGGATGCTCCACGACAGCCAATTTATATGGAAATAGATGCGCGGCACATTTTCAATGCGGATTCCTTTATACTATCCCATTCTATTCTATCCGGCAATCCACTTCCAAGTCGAAAATCGATGTAGATGCCGATGCCGATACCAATGCCGATGCCGATGCCGATGCCGATGCCAATGCCCCTTCCCGTGGCCCTTCTCGTGTCCCTCCTTCCCATGCCTCGTCCCGTGCCTCTTCCCATGCCTCTTCTCATGCCTCTTCCCGTGCCTCTTCCCGTGCCTCATCCCGTACTCCTTCCCATGCTCCATCCCGTATCCTTTGTCCATGTCCATGCCATAGACGTCACCGTCCCCGTCGCCGTCGCCGTCGCCATTGTGGATGTTGATGCCACTGTCGATGAAGGTTGATGGAGGCCAGAAATTGCTTTGCTTAACTTTGCACTTGGCCGCAATTTCTTGGGGCTGATTTTTATTTTTTGTGAATGCCCAAAATCGTATTAGAACAAATTACGCGGGAAGTGAAAATGAGAAGTGAAAAACGCGAGGTGAAACTACAAAACGCAGGAAAATGCCATTCGAGGGGAAAGCTTCGAAAGGGAAAAGGACTACAATAAAAGTCGCTGTCGCTGTGACTGTGGCTGTGGCTGGCCGGGCGATGGTCAGCAAGTTTGCTGATGGTTTTTAATGGCTCCTATCGCATTGGTCTAAAAATAGAAATGTAATCCGGAATAAAGCCAAACCGAAGTCCTTTGAGTAAAAGTGATACACCTGAAACACCCTGTAGTAAAATTTTGAAGTTGCCTAAAAATAAGAAATTCCTTTTCGAGTAAAGTCAATAAAATATGAAGTGTAAGGAATGCTTGTCCTTACTTATGTTCAGAGTCTGGACTTCACATTCCAACACCGCAAGTCCTTGACTGAGATCGGTAAGAGAAATGTGGCAGAAGGGAAATGTGAGCCTTGGAAAACATTAGAGGTGTGAAAAGGAGCCTCTGAGAGCTCACATAAGCCCCAAGTGTTTACAATAGTTTGCTCCTCGTTAGTAAATAAAGTATTCCCCATTATCAGAGCTCCAAACTCTGAGACTCTCATTTATTTGTCGCTTATCCTGTAATCCTGTATAGGGATTGGCTGTAGGTTAAATGCCCCAGGGCAAGCCTCACAATTTGTTAAATTTAACAGGATGTACCCAATGTTCACATTTTATAGGGTATATACAAAATTGCCATGCGTACGTGCGTGTCCTTTAAGGCGTCCCCCATTGTCCTTTCCCCCAGACATATGCCACCAATGCTGGTAATTGGTTTTCGCAAATACTTGGCTTTGGCTAAAGAAGCAACTTTGCCAAAAACCTAATGTTGTTCCTCCCCTTTAACTTTTTCACCGGTTCACACTCACAAACACACACACACACACACACACGCACACACACAGTAGCACACACATGCTAGTATACAGTCGCTCATATCCTTTGTCTTTGGCTTGCTTTTCTATTGATAAAATCAATTACACAATCATATGCCAAGCACAGCGCCACGCCCTCGTACATACACTCACACTCAGACACACACACACACACACACACACCGTACGTCGTCTATTCCTGCTCCCTCTGTAAAACCCCCGCCCCTACCGATCCCTCTTAAAGTTCCGCTCTCTGGTCTATCGCGTTCATTGCCTGGCACTTGCCACGACTTTCAATCAAATCAAGCGCGCCAACAATTACCCACACACGTGCCCCTTACGCCATTCCGCACACTCCGCACACTCCGGCACCCGCAACCCGCACCACACACTCCGTACCCATCACCATCCCCATACCCATCCCCATACCCGTCACCAGACACCACGCACCGCGCACCCGCTGTGCACACCCAGCGAACGCCCACGCATTTAACTTTTCAAAATGAAGGTTAAATTTCAAAAAAAAATAAAAAATAAAAAAAAAAAATAAAAGAAAAAAAATGTAGGCAAAAAAAAACAAGGAATGGAGAAAAAATAACAGACCTACAAATGAGTCTTGGGGGAAAGTCATCTAAAAAGTGATTGCAATTGTTTTTGAACTTGGAAACTCGCGATAAGATTTTTAGAAAATTGTAATCTTTTATTAAATTTTATCATGAAATGGAGAAGCAGTCGGCAATTTCATTTCGGCCCATAAATAAATGCATATATAAGCACACACACACACACACACACACACACACACACGCACGCACACACATACCCACATAAATATCTATAGGATTTTTAGATGGTGTTTCCTTGGCTGACTGTGTCCTCCATGAGCACACAATATCCTTAAAGTTACACATACACATGGGAGCAGATGATTTAAATTTTCAACAAATTTAAGCTGACTCACATTTTGCTTTAAAGGATTAGCTGAAGGAATCGAAGGGACGAAAGAAATCGAAAGGAAGTGAAAGGAAGTGAAAGAAAGCTGCAGTAAATGGAGTTGAGCTTAAAGAAATTTAACCTGTCAGTCGACCAATCGACTATAAATAATCAGATTAGATTCACTTGTGGCTTTTATGGCATAAGAATAATGTATATACATACCTTACATATAATATAAAATACGATATTCAATGCTATAAAGAAGAGTTACCTTATAATTCATACTAAATACTAAATACGATATTCAATGATATAAAGAAGAGTTGCTTCACGACTCATACTTAATATAAAATACGAAATTCAATGATATAAAGATGAGTCGCCTTATAATTCATACTGAATATAAAATACGATATTCAATGATTTATAGAAGAGTTGCTTCACGGCTCATACTTAAAATAAAATACGATATTTTATACTATAAAGAAGAGCTACCTTATAATTCATACTAAATATAAAATACGATATTCAATGATATAAAGAAGAGTTGCCTCACAGCACATACTGAATATAAAATGCGATATTCAATAATATAAAGAAGAGTTTCTTTACGGCTTATACTTAATATAAAATACGATATTCAGAGATATAAAGAAGAGTTTCCCAACAACTCATACTGAATATAAAATATGATATTCAATGCTATAAAAAGAAGTTACCTTATAATTCATACTAAATATAACATACGATATTCAACGCTATAAAGAAGAGTTGTCTCACAACTCATACTGAATATAAAATACGATATTCAATAATATAAAGAAAACTTGCCTCACAACTTATACTAAATATAAAATACGATATTTAATGCTATAAAAATGTATATATAGGAGATACGATATGTTGCTATACTTTACTCTATCCCATAAACACACATTAGATTGTGAGACAAGCAAACACTTGATTATAGCATTTTATAGGAAAAGTTTAAAATGCTTCAATGGGAAATGATGTAAAATTTCCCCTTACGATAACTAAAATCAAGCATTTTATTGTCCTTTAAATACGATACACAATGAACTTATTATCAGCTCCCAGCCACCAATATCGCATTTTACGATATAACATAGGAAGGCCAAATACTTTGTTACGATATTCGCGCCATGTGACATGACTTGTAGCATCTCTATTTTTATTTTATAATTAAAAATATGCAATTATAAAAAAAATTAAATATAAATCAATTTATTTAACTTATTAAATTTATTTTTGTCAGCGCTTTAATTTGGTTTCGATGACATATATCCTTAGTCCTAGAATTCCAAGAAATGTCAAGATAAATATAATTTTATTTTCTGTAATTTTTTTTTACTTCACTTTAAACACTTGTGCGGCGTTGGGTTCCCTGCGAATGGTGGCACATGGAGCACAACAGAAAATGGAGGGTGGATGGGGAGGGGGAGGGGGACGCATTTGAAATGAATTTTACGCTTGATTTTGGTTTCAATTTCGATTTCGTGAACTGCCGGCGACGCGTCGTCAGTGCAACGTTTCAACATTTCAATGGGCAACGCAAACTTGCAACCAAATAAAAGTTGCAAGTGCTTCCAATGGGTCCATGAAGCTGAATGAGAACGGTGGACGTTTCCAGGTAAATGTGTGTGTGTGTGTGTGTGTGTGTGGGCGAAAGTGTGCGGAGATGAGGTGGGTGGAATGTGGGCGTCCTCAGGTGGCCAACTAGTCAGGTACTCAGTTAGTGCTAACTTTAAATTGAGTGACATTTTGCCGCAATTGACTGGGCCAGAAAGTTTCTGTGGCTGCCACATTGGCATCCCAGATGTGGTCGGAGGCGTTGGGCGCACACTTCATCCCACCCACTTGCTCATTTTCATTGTGCCATCCTTTCCATTTCCTTGCAAAAGGCACATCCAATTGTGCTCGCTGCTATGCGGCTTCATATTTCAGCATTGGAAAACGGCCATCACATCCATCACTTTGGCTTTGGTGTTGCTCAATTTGTAAGTGGACAGTGTACAGTGTACAGTGTACAGTGGCACAGTGAAGCCTTGGACCACTGGCAGCAAGGACATCTACATGGACATGGACAACTACATGGACATGGACACGGACATGGACATGGACATGGACATGGACATGGACATGGATATCTACATGGACAGTGGCGGGTAACATGAATAAAGCTCCTGTGAGCAACTCCTCAATGTCTGGCCTGTTGCATGCTCTCAGCTGTCAGTTATCCTGAGTAAGGACAATGTGTCATATCATCCAAGAATCTACCCGGAGATATATAGACCACATCTGTCAGTGAGCTTGTAGCCGCCTCTATTAGTCGTGCATATCGAATTTAATCACCTTATATCCCCATATCCTTGTATCCCCATATCCTTGTATCCTTGTATCCATGTATCCTTCCACAGCAAGTTGAAATGTATTCATTCTACCATCTTAATGCACACAATCTCTGAATATTCTGACAAATTATGATAAATAGTTTTAGATATGCATGAAAATCAGTGCAAGGACTCTAAGGCTTTCATGTAAGTGAAAGTCCTTTTGCACGCTTATCGCTCTAAGCACTTCAGTTGTCAGGCCCGTCGGGCGTTTCTAAATAATCAGATTACCTATAATCCTTGACTTATGTTGATTTATCTTAAATTTCCGACTATTTTTGCCGGAAGTAAGTTTCAGGCAAAGCCCGTGCATGTCCTTTACCATAAACGTATATTCACCTGAGGGTATCATTTTGTCAGGACGTTTAAAACTGAAATGCGCTTAAGACAAATGAGAAGCAGAAATATCCTTAGGGTTCTTTCAGCTCGCACATTTAAGTCGCATGTCCTTCGTGCAGTCATTCAGTTAAAGGATCGCAGTTGCTGGAGCATTTCGTGTAGTCAAGAAAAGTTGTTCAGAGTCCTTAGTATTTTTTTTTTAATTTTAAAAATTGAATATCCTTAAAAAAAAAATAACCTGTGGTCTGGCACACATGCCCCATTGACTGTGGCAATAGAAATCCAATTAGACGTCAAATCTGAACTTCACTCAAAGTTGGCCAATAGTTTCCTTGATAAGAGGATCATGTCCTTTCCATGGCCGCCAAGCCACAAAACGGGGGAATCCTTGTCGAAAGTCCAGGCAGTTTTTACTCAATTAAAAACAATATGCGATATGCCATAAGAGCGGAGCTGTTGCTGTATGGTGAGTGGGCGATGGGGGGTGGGGGGAAGGAGGTCAAAATGAATTTTCAGTTAAAGTTCAATTTGAATCCTGTTTTTCCTTCTTTATTTTTGAACTGTGGTTTCTGTGTTTTTTGTACTCCTTTGTGTTTTTTTTTTGTAATTTTTTGTCGGTTTTGATTATTTTTTTAAATTTGTTATATGTTGGTTTTTTGGGGCGATTTTTCGCATTTATTGATTGGTTTTTTCTTGCCGTGGTCAGAGCTGAGGCCTGGGCCACCGCCCGAGGTGCTGGCCCCTTTGGCTGCCCTTGACTTTTGCCTGGCGCGCACTTTGCAAATACTTTTGGCAGCCTCGTCGCCAGCAACTGGCTCAATCTTGTTGTTGCTGTTGTTGTTGCTGTTGTTGTTGCTGTTACTTGAATTATTGTTGCTTTTGTTGTATTTAGCCATCTAAGTTGCTTGGAGTTTGAAAATAGTTTTTGCACGTTTTGGCCGAGTGACTTCTCTTTGTGTGTTTGTCGACTCAAAAGGCAATTTTTCGACTTTGTTTCCGTTTTGTTTTGCCTCTGCCTTGAAAATGTTGCAATCATCATCATTGTTGTTGTTGTTGTTGCTGGTGCTGTTCTTGTGTCGATGTTCTTGTTGTTGTTATCGTTAGTCTTCCATAAGTTGTTGGGGGCGCGTTGGCTTTGTAAAAAGTGGCCATTGTCTATTTTGGAAACTCTTGGAAAAGTCTAGCTGAGTTTTCGGTTGTTTATGTTTTCGCATACAAAACAAGCGGACAGAAAATGTTGCCTATGGCTACAGTTGGTTTCAAAAGTATGCGACTTTCTCAAACTTGGATAGCAGCATTTCAACGATCCAAAGTTTGCTTATAAATTGTTGTTCCTTGCATTAAATTGATTAAGTTTAATTTTATGACGTCCCCACTTCTAAGTGGATAAGGATATTCAAAAAAATTATGATTTTTAAATTAACGACTTTTTTAAGTCAATCTTAAAATTAACTTAAATTTCTCATTATATCCAAAAGAAACAAAAATAAAAAGAAAGAAGAAAACAAATTTAAAATATTTAATTTTAATTTTTAACTAAGTAATTCATTTTCTTAATTTTTATATTAATATGTGATTTTAATATATAATTTTAATTTTTTAAATTTAATGTGTAAATATAATCTGTAATTTTTATTTTTAATTTTATTTTTAACTAAGTAATTCATTTTCTTAATTTAAAAATTAATTTGTGATTTTAATTTATAATTTTAATTTGTTAATTTAATGTGTAAATATAATCTTTAGTTTTTATTTTTAATTTTAATTTGTAAACTTAGTGTGAAATTATAATCTTTTATTTTTAATTTTAATTTAAACTTGTAAAATTGATGAAATTATAATCGGTAGTTCTTATATTTAATTTTTATTTTTAATTTTAAATTTATATTTTAAATATTATTTTAAGTTTTAATTTTAAATAATAATTTTAAGTTTTAATTTTAAATTTAAATTTTAAATATTAATTTTAAATATTCATTTTAAATTTTAATTTTAAATTAAAGTTTTAATTTTATACATACAATTAAAATTTTATTTATATGTCTATCTGAAATTTGGACCCAGTAAATTTCCTCAAAATAATCTCTGAACAATTTAAAATATTTATTGACTAAGTAAAATTAATTTTGTTGTATCTTACATTAATTTATAAATATTTTTATTTAATTTTATTTTAAATTTTAATTTAAAATAAGGTGATTTAATTCACTGCTATAAACCTGCCCTACATTTCCGACTCAAATATTAATAAAAATATATATATAAAATATATATGATAAAATAAATAAAATAATAATAATAAAATAAAATAATTATTCAATTAATTTATTAATTTCTAGTTACATCTTATTATTTTTTTTTAGTATTTTTTTATTAAGTCAAAGTTATTAACCATTTCTCCCCCCTTTAACCAAGCTCCAGTCCTTAGAAGTAATTTTACAACCAATTTATTTTGAAGGCTGCGCCTCTAGCTAAATGCAGGGTATTTAAAGTTCGATCAGTCCTAAAAGTTTACTTTCTTTGGGCTTTTCAAAGGACATACCCTAGAAATGAGACCAAAGGAAACTTTTTACTTTATTTATAAAGGCGTTTTTGTTGCTGACACATGAACACGTAACCAGCAAATACTTATGTGCTTATGTGTGGCTGTGTGCGTGTATGGGTGTGTATGAAGTAAGCTTCTATTCCGCTATATACCTATATGCCTTTGGATTCAGTGTTCAGTTGTTGGGCAACACGAAGCAACCTTTCAAATGTATTAAAAATTAACTTAAACTAAAAGCACGAAAATGAAAAGCCAAAAAAAAATCTACTCAAACTTATTTAGACGTTAGTTAAAACGCACACCCCTCCAAGTGTACAAATAGAATATACATACATTTAGACAACGAGACACACACCCACACACACACACACACACACACACACGCACGAACACACACTCATTCATTCAATCATAGCACGTGTGTTGCCTCAATTAATTTGTGCCTCACATTTGGGGTATTTTTTTTATCTCTCAGTTTTGCTCGCTGTTTACTTAGCTTATTATTATTTATTAGGCTTTTCTGCTTCTGCTGCTTCTTCTTCTTCTGTTCCCTCACTAGTGCTGGTGCTACTTTTTATTTAGCAGCTTTAACTAAGCTAAACTAAGTAATTATTAAGCTCATTACTGTGGCATTTAATTATGCATCTGGCCCCTCAGTATGCGGGACTTGAGTTTTGTGCGGTTCCACGTGGCGTATGTGCAATGAGCGGCAAAATTTCGTATAAACTCTGCTTTAGCCAACTTTTGCCACTGACCGCTAGGTGGCGCATGACATTCAAACAACGCCGAAGACAAAGACAAAGAGAAAGACAAACAATGAAGATGTTAAAGTTCGTGCGTCGCTCGAAGTGTGCGAAAATTCAGTGACCTTGAAATTTATTAAATTTCTAAATAAATAAATAATAAATTTCATTTCGCTTGCGGCGGACTAACAATAATTGACAGTATCTTAAGTGCACACAGACACTTGGTTTTTATCAGTCACCAAATTAATGATTATTGATTATTGAATTTAATTTATTTTCAGCTATAATTTTATCCATCCAGGAGTTCCTTTAAAGGCAAGGACATTCAATTTATTCCATTTTGCTAATTACTTTATTTAAACTATAAACTTTATTTATTCAATTAATGCATTTGTTGTGCTTGTGCTTGTCTCCTCCGAATCTACTACTAAAAAACTTTTGTTTATAAACATAAATTTTTGTCAAAGTTTCACAGATAATTTTGGTCCTTTTTACTATGTTTTATTTTTTATTTTTCACTTTTTATTTTTTATTTTTTATTTCTTATTTTTTTCTAAATGAATGCAGGGAGTTTATTTAAACTCAACAACTGCATGGAAGCTGTTGTCCTTGGGGCTTGCCGCTTGCTGCTGGCTGCTGGCTGCTGGCTTCTGGCTGCTTCTGTGATCTGTAACGCTGCTGCATTTTCCTACTCTCGCCCAGTACCCCAGCAGAGCCCCACCCCTCTTGACCCGCTGCCCCGTCGGCCAAATGGGAGTAATGAATAAAAATGACCGCAACGCAACGTCCACTGCTTGTTTGCACTTTATACCGCAGGGTGGCAACAACTTTTTGCATTCTGTAACATTATTTATTTATATTTTTTTTTTCTGTATTGTGGCCCTTTGGTCTCTCTGCTCGCTGTGTTCGGTATGCGTGTGTGTGTGTGTGTGTGTGAGTCTCCTTTGCGTTGATTTTCGGTGAGGCGGCGTTGAGGTTTTTGCGCCCTCGAAGCACCCAATATAGATGGTCTTTGTCTAGGGCAGCAAATGGCAGCGCCAAAGTTAATTGCTTAATAGTCGAGACATCGATAAATCAAAGAAATATGCGCGTAAGCATAAAGCAAAGCGGCGACAACAAAGCGCACAAAGATGGCCACAAGGAAATTGTGAGTGGGCGGTGGGCAATGGGCAATGGGCGATGGGCGATGGGTGATGGGCGGAAAGAGTGAGCTGGCATGTGTACAGGCTGTGTGCTGTGTGTGTTGTGTGCTGTGTGTGTTGTGTGCTGTGTGTGTGCTGTGTGTGTGTGTGTGTGTGTGTGTGTGTGTGTGTGAGGAATGGGCGTGACGCTCTTCTGTGGCTGTGCGTCGAATGCAAACAGACTGATTGATGGCGCCAAGTGATTTATTTATGTTAATGTGCACAACAACAACAACAACGTCAAAAATAACAAAAATAACAAAAACAGCAGAAGCAACAAGAACAACAACAACAACAACAACAGCAGCAGCAGCTAACAAAATCTAAGTAGCTACCTGAGACTTTGGTTTCAACCCCGCCACCGGCACCGCCACCACCACCGCCGCTGCCACTGCCAGTCGACAGCACGCGGTACCCATTTCCATTTCCTTTCGTGTTGTGCACAACGTTTCACCTGCGACATTCGTTGCTGTACGTGATTTGAGGCATTTTCTGTTCGTTGTATTTGTATTTGTGGCTGTGGTAGTGGCAGTGGCAGTGGCAGCGGCAGCGGCAGTGCCAGCAACAGCGGCAGTGGAGACGACGAAGGCGATTAATCAACATGAAGCGTGCGTGGGGGGTGGTCGATAACGGCCAACGATTCAGGCGCCGCGCGACAATCAGCAATGCGCCCTCAGCCTGCACACCACTAGACCCTCCCACCACCACTACCCCCCACAACACCACCAATAAGCAAGTCAACATTCGTTATGGCAATACGTAACCCCCATCATTGGGGCTGAGCTGCGAATTGATTTCGTTTATTTATTTATATTGCAACTACCAAAAAACTTGTCTAAATACTTCAAATATTCGACGTGCAGACTCTGATTTGAGCGATTCGCAGGCATTTCATCATTTCAACTGACTCAACACCAGCAACAACAACAACAACGAAAAGGAGAATAAGAAGAAGAAGAAGAATAAGAATGAACATTTGGAATATGAAACTCGCAGAGCAACAAACTTTGGGGGCAGGCGACAAGAAACGCATCAAATGAATTTTAATTCACGCCAAGGGAATGGTTAATAATTAATCAGACAAATGAACAGGACAAAGAATGAACTCCTTTTCTTTAAGTTACTAAACTCTACAAAAACTGAACAGGAAGTACTTCTTCTTCTTCTTCTTCTGCTGCTGATTTTCGGGCTGTTGTCTTGGGAAAGGAATTCATAATGAAATGAAGGACGAACTGATTAAAGCGTCTATTAAATTTTGTGATTACTTGGGGGAAAAAAGTAGGCAATTAATAAATGGCAAAAAAAAGTATCAAAGAGTTACAAAAATTAAGTAAGCTTTCATTTAATAAATTAACTCAAATTATATAGAGTTAATTTCGTTATGAAATTTGGAACTTTAATTAACTTAAATATCGAATTATAAATGATTTTCCACTGTTCTTTTTGTCGCCTGGATTTTTTTGAATTGCCCCCCTCTTTGTGCGTATCAGTGGCGTCTCTTTGGCTGCGCACCAAATTGTAGTGTGTAGCTGGACCAGAAGCAGAGGCAGTAGCCGCAGCAGCGGCAGCACCAACAAAAACACACATCAATAAGATTTTTACTGTATTTTACAGCAACAACCAACAAAAAAGAAACACTTCTGAAAATTAGGCACAAAATATTTTAGACGCTATTATAAAGATCATTTAGTTAGAATTTTAATTTAATGTAATATCAAAATTTTAATTAAAGTAAATAATTTATTTCAATTTATATATATGAAATATATACTTCATTTTTTTTTACCCACATATATTTATAATATAATCCGAAAGTGAATCTAAAAGTGCGAAAAGCATTGTATTTGTTATGGCTGCTGCTTCTTTTGCTGTTTCTAAGAAGTCCCGTTTTGTTAGTTTTTGCCCCTCTGCTTATGCTACAATAGTTTGGTCGTCTGGCGGTCTGTCGCCGCCATTCCTTGACTTTGCGGCGCTGCGATTTGCTTCTGTCATTGCCTTCAGCGTGACCTTTTGCGACGCGACGCGACGCGACGCTACGCGAGGCGACTCGCGAACGATGACGTCGCCATCGCGATTCCCGTCGCCAATGCTGCCATTTTTGTTCCCATTTGACTTGCCTACATGTTCTTACTTTTGCCTAAGCTTTGGATTCTGTCACCACCGCTTTCGTCGCTGTTGCTGCCGCTGCTACTGCTGCTGCTGACGTTCCGCAGCAATAAAATTGATGTCACGTTTTTATGACGCCGTTGATGAGTCGTTATCTTTGATTTCGGCACGCAGCAGAGGCGGCCAGCCTCAAGGCTAAAAACACCAACAGGCCGTCAACTTGTTTGTATGGCTCCTGGTCAAGTTTATACAATGTTTGTGATTGGTGCAGGTGCTGCCGCGTCTGCGGTCGTTATGATGTTTTATTTCTGTTGCCGCCCTTTTTTTTAATTTACGCCCAGTTCAATTTGCGCTTTTTGTTTTATCTCAAGCCCATAATTTATTTTCCTTTCCACTCGCATTTGTAAATTGAAAAGGGAAGAGGTCCAAGCGGAACACTCGTCGGTATTTTTTTTTCTCGTTCTTTGTTCTCTGCTCTCTGGTTCGAATTCTTATTCTTATTCCCATTCTTATTCCTATTCTTATTCATATTCTTATTCTTGTTGTTATTTTTGTTATTGTAATTTATATTGTTATTGTTTTTACTTCTTGTTGTTGGCATTCGTCATCTGTTGTTGTTGCTATTGCTGTTGCTGTTGTTTTTCTTGCTAGGTGCACACGAGCTACGACCGCTACCTCATTTTGGATTAGCTTTTGTTTATCGAAGCTTAAGGCTCTTTTTTTATGTTTTTTTTCTTTTTCGGGTTGTTACTGCTTATTTTTTGTTTACGAGCACTGCAGACAACTATAAAAAACAGCTGCGCCGACCACGCAACAAGGAGGGCAACCAGACAAGCAGATTATTGCCTCGGCATAGAAGTTGCCCGCTGAACTCAAAGTCATCTTCCAGCCAACTGCTCAGACAAAGATGAATAATATGCATACATAAAAATATCTGCTTGAATTAAGCTATAGAACATTAACCTTTTCACTATACGAATTCCCAACAACAATAACAACAAATGTTCAAAATGAGGCTCTCAAGAAATCGAAGAAATTATTGATATTTACTTTCTCATGCATTGCTTAATAAATAATAGTTAAAGCATTTTGACTGCTCGCTCAACTATTTTTGAAATTCATGACCATTAATTTTCATATGTAAGTTTTGCAATAATTTACGTGTCAAGAAAACCCAGCAAGGAAATTCCAAAACCTAGGTGCAATCAATCAATTTTATTTATATTTATGTATGTAAGCTAAATAAAAAAATTTGATGCAAGTTTATTTAAAAAGGCGAGTAATTTAATTTTATTTATTATTGTTCAAACATTTGTCATTCTGAAATAAGTACATTTTGTTTAAACTTCGTTTTAAATTACACGCAAAGCGTTAAATGCATCCCTGCGTATCGCAGCTGCATAGTAACATTAACATGCAGCTATCGATACTTAACATTTGTTATAATTGGAAACTTCGTGCAATGTTCTGATAAAGAGTTAAATACAATTTAAATGAAATTTAAAGGCCTGATAAATTTATCAATATGATTTTTTTTATTATTTTATAGAAATATTTTATAAATACATAGAGAATGATGATCACATAGTTACGCTGTTAAGTTAACAGCTGCTAATAGAGATGGAAGTGATTGCTATTTACTATATCGATAATAGATAATGTTAGTTATCGGGAGTGCATCCTCTTCAGCTGTGTGTGCGTGCATGTGTGGGTGTGTGTGTGTAAGCGCCTTCGCGCAATCTATTAAGTGTTGAATAGCATATATCAATTAAATATTAAAAAAGAAATCAAACGAGCGTCCGTCCGCTCGCGTTCGCACCATATAATTGTTGTTTTAAGTGTGAGCTACCGTGGCTGTCGTGGTCGTTGTCCGAGTCGTTGTTGTTTCTATAGCACTTGCTTTGCCATGTTGTTGTTGTTGTTGCTGTGTATCTGTTGACGGTAACGCGCAACGGCCAACTGATGAGTTTCAATTGTTTTTATTAAACGCAACAAAAAAAATTTATGCGCGCGCCGCACGCCCCAATCGACGCCCCGCCATTGAAACCCGGTACACCCCAAGAAATCTAATAGCATAGCAGCAGCAGCAACAGCAATACCAGCAGCTGCTTTGTACGCACACACGCCCAAGCTCCAGCTCCATATCTAGAGACAGCCAACATAGCAAATGGCCTCGAACAGTTTTGGTAACATTGCAGGCGCTGCTGCAATGTCCTCGACCTCAGCGGCAGCAGCAGCAGCCGTCAATGCTGATTTGTGGCGCGAGTGTGTTGCATGGCTGGTACGTTGCAAGGTTATACCCACGGATCACAAGGCTGCCCAGTCTGACGCCGAGATACGTATACTGGCCATGACACTGCGCGATGGCGTACTACTATGCAATCTGGTCATACACCTGGACCCAAGCAGCATGGAGGCACGCGAATTCAACCGCAAGCCACAAATGGCACAGGTACCATCTGCAGCCCAATCTTAATCCCCATTCCAATGCGGAAATTAATCATAAACTTATCTAATTTATGGTTTTTTAACATTTTTAGTTTTTGTGCTGCAAAAATATCAAACTTTTTCTGGATGTTTGTCACAATCACTTCAATATACGCGATGCGGATCTCTTTGAGCCAACGATGCTCTACGATTTAACAAACTTCCATCGTGTACTCATCACGCTATCCAAGCTATCACAGTGTCGCAAGGTGCAACAAATGCATCCAGAGCTGCCGTAAGTCATCGAGCACCTGAGATAAGCGCAAAAAAAAAAAAAAGAAAAGAAAGCCAAGCGACTGCAATGGACGCTGATAAAGTTGTCGTTGTTATTCGTTGGACTCAAAGCGCTCATCCATTAATATTGAATTTATTTTAATGTGTCTGCCATTTGGTTTTTAGGGGCTTTAATCTTCAACTTTCACCCAGCGAACGTTCCCATTCGGATGAGGCTATCTACAAGGATTTGCATTCCACGTAAGTGCTGCCTATTTATTAATCGCAACCGAACACTTTACGCCATATGTTATCTCTACGCCCAGATACCCATGCCCATCCACGTACCACCTATACCCCATATTCTATATTCTATATTCTATACTCTATATTCTATACCTCAACATCAACCCCAACCCCAACCCCAAGCCCAAGCCCAAGCCCATGCCCAAGTCCAACCCCAACCCCAATCTCAAACCCAACATTTTATCCAGCCCCCTATCTAAGCCAATCCGTACGCCGGTTACAGCTGCTGGCGCTGCAGTTCAATTGTTGAAATGTTCGTATTGCATTTCCTGTTAAAAGACTCTGTGTGCGATTCGGGCGCAGTCTCATTATGCGCTCTCATAGCTGATAATGTCCCGAAGTGAGACCTCAGACCCGAGAGACCCGCTTAAGCCCTTGTCTGACTGCTTATCAACAACAACAAGAACAACAACAACAACAGCTACAACAAAAACAAGAACTACAACAACAACAACAAGAACAACATCAATATCAAAATCAACAGAAATATCCAAGCCCAAGCTTTATCTAACACTGTTTCTCTCTCGCTCTTTCTTTCTCTCTCCCTCTCTCTCTCTCTCTCCCTCCCTCTCTCTATATATATATAAATATATATATATCTTTATTTATACTCTTTCTTTTCATCTATCTGTGCCTTCTCTCTTTCTCCTTTCATCTCGCCATCTCACTGTCTTTCTGTGCCATTTCTTCTCCAAATCTCATTGTATGTCGTCCAAACTTCCTCTACCCTGGCTTTCTGACCGATCGATGTACGCGTGTGTTTTGCTTCTGTGCACGTGTGTATGCCCGCGTGTGTGTGTGTGTGTGTGTGTGTGTGTGTGCGTGTGCGTGTTCGTGTGTGTTGTATGCGTATGTGTTGCAATGGCTCCCCGCACCCTGGCACACCTGCACCACAACCTTTTCACCAGAAATGACATGAAAAAGACGGGCAGCATCGATGCCACCGGCTCCTCATCCTCGGAATATTATGAGCGCACCTCGCACAGCGGCTCACTCTCGGTGGAGGATGAGAACAGTGACATAACCATTGAAAATGGCACCGAAGATATTGACGATTACATCGAGGACTCGCTATCGAATATGTGTGATACGACGATCGACAATGACAACGTCATTGTGGACGTCAACCAATCCGTCCAGGGGCAGCTACGCGCGCTCTCTTTTGACCTGAGCCTCGATGTGTCGTGCAGTGCCAGTAATGAGTGTGTCACGCCCACACCACAAATGGAGCCGCCCAAACCGAGCACATCAGCAGCTGCGGCTTCAACAGTCCAACAGGAAATATATCCAATCCGAAACGTTGCCTCCAGTTCTGGGTCTGTCACTGGAAATGGTCCAGATGCACGGACTCGCCATCATGCGTCCACCAGCTCCTCAACATCCTCATTGTTTGTTACCGAAAGCCAGAAGCTTCAGCGGGCCGCTGCCGCCGTCTACAACTATCGATCCTCAATGCTTATGTCCACGGAGCACGAATACGCGTACATCAATGACATTTACAGTGAGGACGACGAGAAGGTCTACGAGGACTTGTGCTACGTTACGTTCCAGTCAAAGGTCAAACCAGAGGTGTGCTCCCTTCATACTCCACATATTCAATCTAAGCTGTGTAAATACCATGCGTAGCCACTCCACTGCAACCACTACAACCACCAACTATTCAGATATCCGCTTATATATAATCTGCAACTACCTTGACTCTACTCGTGTGTGCCTTGATGCCTTGATGGTCTCCACTGTACAGCCACCTATATATTTACATCGTATCACCACTGTAGCTTACTTATACTCACTGCTTCCCCCTCCCCCCCTAACAACCCACCAAATTTCCAGCTAGAGCCTGGCATCTATCACCAGCCCCCCCTCCTTCCTTATATCCAATTCCCCCAACTGCATCCTCGTGCACCTCACGTCCTGAAATGCTTTTCCACAACGACTCACACTTTCTGCATTCTTTTGTCTTTGCTTTTTTCTCTCACTTTTGTTTGCTCTTTCTTTTGCCTTCCACCTGCCGCACACCCCGAACACACACACCTCAAGATTCGTTCCCCACTACAAAAATTTGCAATTTCAATCCACCGGAAGAAGCGAAAATGGCAACTATTTTTTTTATTATGTGAGGGAGGAAACCGTTAGTCTTTGGCCAAAAATTGATGTCGAGTCGCGAGTTGGGTTAGTTTTGGGTGTACATATACAGACATATATATATATCGTATATAGTATAGGATAGGATAGATTTATTCTAAACACGACACGACACTTTGGACTCATATCAACCGTGACGGCATTTGGGAAACACAAACAGATATCGATCCAAACATTTTGGGCCTCTGCTCGTCCGCTCCAATGATAAGCCCCTATCAAGTGGGTATTTCTGAACAATACGTACATATATAGAATATGCTCTGGCAATGCCAAGCGGAAATAGACCCAAAAACCAAAATGTTTGAGGAACCAAAACGATTATTTGATATATCCCCTGGGAGATTCTATTTCCATCCATGGGCAACTTTGGAGGATTCTCCAGAGTTGCATCTCATCCTGTGTATATCATGAACGTCATATATTATATGAAATTTTATCCTGACTATGTATTAAATATCATATATCATATATATAAATTTATGCATATCCTTATTCTTAGACTCCTTCAATCACAAACATTTCCATGCTCCTTTCATGTTCATAAAAATGTCATGTTTCGTGTAAGGATAAAAGATCGAATAGCGTTTCATGCAAAATATCTGAATTTTATTCTCTTCTCCGATTTCGCATATATGCGTCTATATCTTAACTCCTCTGATCTCTTCACGCCTCCCGCTTTTAACCCAAACTTCAATTTTCCCTCCGTACTCAAAGATATAGGCACACTTTTCTGATCGACACGGGCTTTAATGCAACGATATATATAAAGATTGGTAAAGTACTTTGAACATACGATACTTATGTGTATTATATATATTTATATATATATATATACATGCATGTGTGTGTGTGTGTATTATATATATATATATTTCTGTATTATCTATAATTTAAAAATGTCAAGAAGAAATTTATGGATATTCGGAGAGCCTGCTCAATGGGTACTTCTATCCAAAACAGTCCTTAGAATTGCGATTTATTTCTCTTCATATTATGTCCTTAAAATTGCCAATACTTAGTTATCCTTTGTCATTTTAAGTTGAGTGTCCTTTCAACTAACTGGAGCTGAGCGTTTCGTGCTTTTATCAAGTCTTTTCTTTCAGTTCAAGGTGACTCATGTCTCTGCATTTGTTTGATTTGGGTATGTGCGCGTGTGTGTGTGTGTGTGTGTGTGTGTGTTCTCTTAAGAAAATAACAGCCAGCGAGTGTTCCAAGTGTGTGTTTATAGTATCTGTATAAATTGTATAGGTTATTTGATTTTAGTAACAGGAACGCGATGTTTAGCATCTGAGGCTTCTATCTGAACGCAATTTGACGCTCATTTCTGGCCACCAACGATGACATCGTTATCACTAGCTTTATCATTATCATTATTATCATCATCATCATCATCATCTTCGCAACTGCTGTTGCAGGTGTCATCTACATTGTTGTATATGTCCATTATGAGTGAGCTGACATTAATGCCTGGCACCAGGTAATCCAGCACTTTGCCCGCAATCTGACAAAATCCACCAAGACGCGCTTCCATGCGATGTTCGTAACGACGACGGTGTCTATAATACTTATCCCTTTCGCTCATCGACTGGTTCTTTCTTTTGCGCGGTCGAATGGATGCATTCGGTTGATCCACTACCGATGCCGAGCTTAGCCATTGCGGCGACTTTGAAGGATTTTCTTCATCAAGAACTGTCTCAGTTTTAAGAGGTATCTCCTCGACAGCAGGCAATTCAGATTCATTGGAAGTTATTATTTCGGTAACTGAAGTTGCTTTAATAGATTCTGTATCCGAAAGGTCTGACCCTTCTATAGCCACCGGATCAGATGGCTCTGAGCTTTCCTCCGAATCATCCCAATCGGAGTATATTTCTGACGCTGAGAGATCACCATCAATATCAACATATTTGTCGTAGGTTACAATTGATAGCTTTCCAATTGAATGGGGCTTAGACTTAGTTTTTTCACCAAAGAGCTTCTCCTCCAGCTCCAAATATTCATTATTACAGCGGCTGTCAACAGGCTGACGATTTTGATTCCTTCCTTGAGCTCTTGTGGTCACATTAACAGCTGATTTTCGGACACTATTACATGCCGAGGGCTCACATCCTGTGACTGCCCTCTTTTTGTCATCATTAACAACACCTTGAATGATAGCATTATCGTGTGATATCTCCACATTGGGCTCCTTCAATGCATATGAATGCAAGTCGGTGGTTCTTTGAGTCATATAGGCGTGTAAAACACCAAAAAACTCCCATTCCTTGTTCAAAAGTGCAATGCACTGCTTTGTAAGCGTTGTTTCCTGCATATTGGATTTCAATAGTCGATAATGTTGGACCATATTAAGCCATTGTTTGCGCAGTGCACGTTCACTGAAGTCGCCAATCTTGGCCACGTCCTTGAACTTTCTGTAACGCAGCAGCGAAAATAATATGCATGTAAAGAAGTAGTAGTAAATTATATAAAATTTTGGGTATTACCTCCATGGTGTTCCTTGCTTGGATGAATATTTCGAAAACATTGGTTCGACTTCAATACGCTTCTTGACTAGAAGACGCTTCTCTTCCAGTGACCCTGCAATTTCCAGAATTCTAAATGTTCATTTAAACGATTATAAATTTGTAATAGTTACACTTCTTGCAACGGCTTTTGGCATAACTGTGATGTTCCATGGTGTTGCTGGCTGTTGAAAATATTTTCAACGCACGTGCACAGTAAAATTAAAGAACAAAAAAACGAAAATTAGATGCTTGGCTGCTGCTGTTGCCTTTTTGCTGTTATAGCCTGCCCTGGTTCTGTACAAGTTCTGTTAAGTTAACGTGTTGCTGTTATTTTCTTCGCTATCATGTTAAGTTGTTCGTGAGATACATTCATTTTGTAAAAGTTATCGATGTTTGATTTTGTGAATAGCGATAGCTTCAAACACTATAGTTTCCTTTTGTTTAATATAGGTGGCGCCACATTGATTTTAACGTTTTTTTTTTCTTCGTTAAACATAATTCATTTTGCATTAATATCATATTTTCAATCACATTTTTCATTCCTGATAATTCATTTCAAATATAAGGCTTTTAATACTCTAATATATATTTATATTATATATAATATTTATAATATGTATTATATAATAATTGTAGTATATTTTTGCAGTTACTGCCAACGTCAATGTTAATGAAGTTTATTTAGAATTTTTTAAAAATTCAAATCAAAAATTCACTAGCATCGATTATTTTTTTATTAATTATAAAACATAAGAATAACTTGTTTATTTAATGATAGTCACAAAATCACATAAATGCAAAATATATAAATTTTTCCTATTTTTTGTCAAAGTGTATTTTAAATAATGACTAAAGTATTTTCATAAATTTTAACTTAATAATATAATCTAAAAAAAAATAAATAAAAAAGTTTTTAATGAAAATTCCCAATTTCTAAATATTTAACAATTTTTGGGTGTTAAAAAAATATTTTTGAATTTTGAATTTTACTTATGGTTAAATTTCTTAGCTTTTGCTTATTGTTATACATATTTTGAATTTTTGTTATGATTTGAATTTTTTTTTTTATCTTTTTGCATATTTATTTAGTACCACCGACAATATTGCATGCAATGGAACGGTATACGATCATACCAACACTAAAGAAGAGGAGGTCTATCAAGATTTGTGCGCCCTGCACAGAACGAGTAGAGGCCAGGTAGTACTTTAATTTGAACAATGTACCTCATCCAAAGCCTGCCAAACGATGTTTAGCTGCGCTTAGTTGCATGATTCCTGTCACTGTGATAAATCCATAACTTGGTTCAGATTAATTCAATACTCTTCACCTCTCCTGTGTTCCTGTAGACTGCGTCCGCGACTAGCTTTGAGCAACGTGACTACGTTATACGCGAACTCATCGACACGGAATCCAATTACTTGGATGTACTGAATGCACTTAAGTCCAAGTTCATGTTACCTTTGGAGCGTCATCTGAATCAGGATAAGCTGAGGCAAATCTTTCCACGAATAAGGGTAAATACAAATATATCCATATATCCATATATCCATATATATATATATTTTATCCATGTTATGTTCCATTTTTAGGAACTGGCTGATATACATACCAAATTTCTGGAGAAACTTCGTGAATCTCTGGCACCCAACACAAAGCTGAAGATGGGTCAAGTATTCCTTGAGTTTCGCGAACCATTCCTCATATACGGCGAGTACTGCTCCTGCCTGTTAGGCGCCATCGATTATCTAGCCGATATATGCAAGAAGAATCAGATTATTGACCAGTTGGTGCAGAAGTGCGAGCGAGAGTATAATGTGAGCAAGCTGCAGCTGCGGGACATACTGTCGGTGCCCATGCAGCGTATATTGAAATATCATCTGTTGCTGGATAAGCTAGTCAAGGAGACATCGCCATTGCACGAGGACTATCGGTCGCTTGAGCGTGCCAAGGATGCCATGATCGATGTGTCCCAGTATATCAATGAGGTTAAGCGGGACTCCGATCATCTTGTCATCGTACAAAAGGTCAAGGATAGCATTTTTGATTTGAACTTGCCACAAAATGGCAACGATTTGCTGCAGTATGGCCGCCTGCTGCTGGACGGCGAACTGTACATAAAGGCGCACGAGGATCAGAAAACAAAGGCTCGCTACGCTTTTGTGTTTGACAAAATCCTTATTCTAGTTAAACAAATGCACATCAAAACCGGTGATATGCAATATACATATCGGGACTCGCACAACCTGGCCGACTACCGCGTCGAGCAGAGCCACTCGAGGCGCACACTCGGCCGGGACACTCGCTTCAAGCATCAATTGCTTTTGGCACGCAAATCGGCTAAAACTGCATTCACTCTCTACCTAAAGTCCGAACTTGACCGGGACAAGTGGCGCAAGGCACTCACCGATGCAATGTAAGTCATTTTTTTTTGGGACTCCATTTGGGGTTTTGACTAAACTCATCTTTTGCAGGGAAAATCTGGATCCTCCTGGCTGTCGAAACACTGACCACAAAATGGAAATATTTACTTTTGATGTACCCACCACTTGTCGACACTGTTCCACGTTTCTCAAGGGTCGCATTCACCAAGGATATCGCTGCAAGATTTGCTTGATAAGTGTACACAAGGGCTGCATCTCATCCACTGGTCGCTGCAAACAGAATCCGGTGAGCGTGCCGCCGCCTGTGTGCGATCGTCAGTTATCCGAGTTTAATTGGTTTGTTGGCAACATGGATCGCGAAACGGCCGCAAATCGTCTAGAGAATCGACGCATTGGCACTTATCTGTTGCGTGTGCGTCCACAGGGCGCCTCCACGCCACACGAGACGATGTATGCGCTTAGCTTAAAGTGAGTGTAAAGCCTCTGAGGTCACTAAATGGATTCATTTTTAATGTTGTCAAAACTCTAACCTTTGCTTTGATCCTGCCAGAACCGACGACCATGTGATCAAGCACATGAAAATCAATCAGGAGAACGGTGCTGATTCGATGCTTTATTGCCTATCCTCACGACGCCATTTCAAAACGATTGTGGAACTGGTTTCCTACTACGAACGTAACGATCTTGGTGAAAACTTTGCAGGGTAGGAATGGGATTAATATCAATCCATCGGCTCTCAGATAATCACATAATATATTTTATACTCTCTCAGACTCAATCAGTCGCTGCAATGGCCCTACCGCGAGGTTATGGCCACCGCTCTGTATGACTACGATCCGAAGGCTGGCAGCAATCAGTTGCAGCTGCGCACCGATTGTCAGGTCCTGGTGATTGGCAAGGATGGCGACAGCAAGGGCTGGTGGCGGGGCAAAATTGGTGATACGGTAAGTGAAATGATATATTGATATATTGAAATATGCGCCCGACTTGACTGATGACTGATGCGGCTGTTCAGGTTGGATACTTTCCCAAGGAGTACGTGCAGGAGCATCCAGCGACCAGCGATGAGCTTTGATATTACAACTATGAGGTATACTTTGCACCCAAGGCGATTACGCCCACATCGGCCATTAATAGCGAAACGCCCGTAGTTGTACACGCGATCAATGAGGAGCTCATCCAGAACTTCAACAACAACATCAACAACAATAACAGCAACAACAACTGCAACAACTTCAACTGCAGCTAAAGCAAAAGCTCGAGAAGCACATGCGTTCCACTTAGTTAAAATATACACAAAAAGGATATGTATTTTTTTTTTTATATAATTAATTTTTATTGTTTGTGTGCATTCAAGATTTGCGTTGCTCGAAACACACTTAGGGATGATGATGCACCACACACACACACACACACTGAATGTTTTATAAAGTTTACAAATATTTTTTAAATCAAATTGTATATTTCAATACATGTGCATCTATACATACATATATATATATATATATATATATATATATATATATATATATATGTATATACGTGTATGTATAAGTGTGTATGCGTAGACTGTGCGTTTACATGTCTCCCGCTGCATGCCTCCTCCTCTCCTACCTTCCACTAACACACATATTTTATGTTGTACAATGCGCAGCAAATGTTTAGTTAAGTCGAAAATTAAAAACAAAAATCAAAAAAAAAATGGGAAAATAACAAAAAACAAATTCAATTATAAACAAACAAATGCGCTGTGCGGCATTTCATACAAAAAAAAGCTTTAAACTTTATATTCATATACAAGAAGCACACATATACTATATCTATGTAAAATATATATATATATGCATATACACATATATGTGTATGTGTATATATGAAATCTGTATGACGAAATATACATATGTTGTATGTACGTGTTATAATGTATGTATTATATATTATATATTATATATTATATATTATGTTTTATGTATTAATTTTAATGTTAACAATTCGAAGGCAACAGAAGCTTTACAAATTTGACGAGAGGCGAAACAATTTTGAAACGATATACACACATTGATGTGAACTATATATAAATATATAAATATATACATATATATCTATATATATATATATATGTGTGTGTGTATAGGTGAACACTAAATTAAACGTACCCTAGAGCCAACGAATATTGCACCTTAAACAATCTGTATTTAATATTTTCTAATTCTTCTATATAGGATCTGAGCCATGCGAATTAGTTAGTTCATTTACAAGGATAATAAGCGTACACACACACACACACACAAACAATAAACAAATGCAGAAGTTGAAAATATTTAAGTTTGCGTTCACTTTGAGAACAAAAGTGGTTTCAGGCTTATATACATACATACATATTTATATGTATACATATATATACATATACATATATGGTGTATGCATGTGTGTAATGTCTGTATGCGCATGTATGTGTATTTGATGATTTAAACTCAAATATTGAATGTCTATTGCATACCAATATGTTTCTTAGCTTTAAATAAAACAAACTATTCCGTAATTTGCATTTAAATATTTCAAAAAGCAAAACAAAAGTAAAAAAAAAAAGGTTCTAAAAACTATAACTAAATGAAACGCACTCCATTTTCTAGTTCTAATATCTTGCTGTCTCTTCCTGTCTCTTCCTGTCTCTTCCTGTCTCTTCCTGTCTCTTCCTGTCTATATCCTTTCATATCTGTTTCACTCTCTCGCTCTCTGTATGTCGATAAATATGTATATGTATGTACTGTAACTGTTGTTTTGGCAGCTGAAATTAATTAATAAATTTATTCTAGCCTTAATTTAAAAAAAAGAAAAAACAAAACAAAAAATAATTATATAATTAATCTATGAAATTTATAAACAAACAAAAAATGCCACAAAATGTGTATCCAGCCCATTGTTTGGGGCTGCTAAGTAATTTTAACTGAAATTGTCGCTTCCAAGTCTTTACGCCAATGTAACAAATGTATCAAATGTTAATATTTTTGTTTTTAACACACACACACACACACACACACACACATACACAAATCTAAAAACACACGCACACAATCGCGCTAATAAAGGACTTTGTATGTTTTGTTGTTCAATTTATGAAAACTTTTAATTCCACATGAGGAAAAATCGAATCCTTCAGCACTATAAAAATAGAATTCAATTAATTTATATTTTTAATTTGTAAATAGAAGATCAAGTTAATTATTTTATATTTTATTTTTTAAGTTAGCGTTTTATGAGTGTAACGATACGATGGCAACAGAAGAGACCGAAACAGAGGAGTCAATTAAGTGACCAGTAAAGAAGCAGGCAACTTGAGCAGCAGACTACAAAGATGATGGCTCAGCAAACGCCTAAGGATTCAGCGATAAGAGGCCATCCTTGCTTTAATTGTTCTGAAGTGTTAAATTTGATATCTTCCCAAAGGAGCGACACATCTAGTAAAATGTTAAGATCTTCTCTCAAGAGGCGCTACTTATTTAAAAAAAGGAGCAACGCATCTATTTAAAGGAGTAACTGAACTTATAAAAGCACCAACTCATCTAGTAAAAAAAGCTTGAGGAAAATCCTTAATTAAATTTTCCATCATGAAGCCAGGAAAATCAGCTTAGATCTCGACCTTGTATCTGAGCCACTAAGAGTATCCTCAGCTGGTTAACAATTGGTGTTTGGTAGCCACAGCTTTTATTTAATTAAAAATAAAATTCATATTCACATAAAGTCGCATTTTTGTATTTAAATAAAAAATAATATCAACTAATTAAAGTAAAATATCAAAAAAAAAAAAAAAATGAATAAAACGCTTTTACTTTTAATTTTAAAATAAATTTTTAAATTACTGAGGGGCTAGAGAATCGCCACACTTAATTCACCCGCACAAAATTTGTGTCCTAAAAGTATGCAGTACTTTTTTCCCGAAGCGAGTGCAACAACCATCTGCCATTTCTGTTCGCCTGGTATCTCAACTCGTGAAGCGGCCAATTTTTGATCGAAAACTAAAAATGCAAAAGGAAGAAGAAGAACTTGGAGCTGCTCCATAGGCAATTTGTTTCTTTCGTTTTTTTGAGGTTTCTTAATGAAATTTGAAGGATTTTATTTTTGGAATATTTTAATTGACATTTTTATTTGTTACTTAGCTTACTTACTACTATCTATTTGATATATTTATATATTATATTTATATTTAAGAGCTGTCATTAAACATTGTGGTGTTTTTTAACTTGAATATCTGTGAAGGGGCATACGTTGGATCTGCTGACCCAAGGATAATGGAAATACACATCTTGCCAATCGACTGCAGAAGGTCCTTGCGATGCATATGGGCAAAAAAATTGACGTGAAATCCTTTTATTATTTATTTATATTAATTTTTATCTTGAATCAAAATAAAGATTAAAATTAAAATTTAATTCCTGGCAACATAGAGTTAAATCCTTTATTTAGATCAAAGGATCGATTATTAATAAATAAGCCTTAGGATTTTGACTAACGTTTCGGTTATGTTACGTTGGGTGTGCTTATGGGCGGTATGTTCCAGGACTCTCATTCAAAGGACTTATGTGATTCCCCATTTAGTGTCAGGTCCCTACGCAGTGTTATAAATTTTGCAATTGAACAGTTGCTAATAAATTAAATTCAGGATTAAATTTGCAATACTTGATTTATTTTTCTTTCCGTATTCTGCAAAACTATTAATATCCGTCGAGAGTCCTGTTTATAGAGAGCCCAAAAATGTATGCTACTCTAGGATAGAACCTTTTTTTGCCTGAATTATTACAATTTTCAATACAAGCCAAAAATAAATTGCCGTTCAAAGTTTTTAATAATGGCGATCAAATTTTAAAAATGGCGACTGTATATAATAAATGGCGACCAAATATACAAAATGGCGTTCTTCCGGCTACTCAAATAACTGTAACTCGAACAAATAAGGACCGATTACGATGAAAAAAAATACTTGAAGCTTTCATTTTATTGTTTTACCGATATGAATAAAAAAATATAATATATATGTATATATATGTATTTTATATTATTGGAATATTATTTTAGCGATTTATTGTTTAATTCAGACAAAGTTTATTTAAATAAAAAATCTTCAATTTATTTACTAATTATGTTTCTGCGTATGTCTTTAAGATATAAGAGATGAAATGGATATTTATAAAGTCCTATAAATTATATGTGTGGCATCTTATTCTTATATTATAATTATTTCTATAGTACAGCTAATAATTTAAAAAATTCAAAATTTATGATAAAATTAATCTAAAGACTTATTAAATTATATAGAATACAAAATTTGCCTGTGGCTTAAAACCAGTATTTATAATATCGGTTCTATATGCATACATGTGTTTGTGGACTTTATTAGGTAATTAATTTAAAGTTTTATTAATTAAATTATTAGAATATAAAAAATACTTATCAATTTTAATTTATGTCCTGAATGTCATGCAGGCATACCGACTCCAGGGACAACTTCCGGTTGGAGGAACTCTACGCAGTCGCAACAGCTGGAAAAGCTTTGCTTGTAAGAGTGGTTGGTGTATTGGCTGTGCTTATTTGGACTGCAACCAATTGTGGCAACTCGGCTTGCTTTTGGCCAACCTGTTGGGCGAACGAACACTTGTTAAAAGAAAACAAGGTATGCAGAGCGATCGGCGTTGAGCGACGACCGACGACCGACGAGCGTGGAGCGTCGAGCGTCGAACGTCGAACGATGAGCAATGAGCGATGAGCGATGAGCGTTGAGCGTCGAAAAGCGTTTAGAAAGTTCGTAGTTATTGCTGGGGGCGAGTCGGGGAAGCGGGCATCGTACTCGGGCCCTGGCCACAGAGACTGCAGCAATCGGTGTTTAGTAAGCGGCGCAGAGTCAACAAGTTCGGTTCGTGGCGTTCGAGGGCAAAACCCGCGTTCGGCTAGTTGCTTATCGTGGTTAAATTTGTTTAACATTTTGTTTGTGTTATTTTTTATTTAATTTTTTTTTTTCGCTGCTCTTATTAATAATTTTGTTGTCATTTCACTGCCAACATACGCTCAGCGTGTATCTTAAGCGAACAGTGTATGTATGACTGTGTGTCTCTGTGTGTGTGTGTGTGTGTGTGTGAGTGTGTGTGTGTGTGTGTTAATGTTAATAAACTAAAACCTTAATAAAAGCTGAAACTAAAAACAAGTAACTGCAACTGCAGCTACAACAACAGCAACAACAACAGCAACAACAGCAACAACAACAACTGCGACTGCCACTGCAACTGCCGAATGTAAATGAATTGCTTCAATTCGCAAGGCTGTGGCTCATCTGTTTGGTTGTAGCTGCTGCTCGAGTGCGGCCCAGAGGTATCTATAATTTTGAACCTGTACCGCCGCCAGGAGTTTCAATTGCTGCATGTGCATGTGTGCATGTGTGTGTGTGTGTCTGTACTGTATTCATGCCCATCCGTGAGGTACTACCTATATACTGGGTACATGCCCTAACATAATCGTCGTGCATACACAGTTTCGGCTGACTGCCTGCAAAAAGATACAAATGTATCTCGAGCTCTGCTTTACTTTTGAATATGTGTGTATTTTAGTTTTGTACTTTGTATATTGTATTTTGTGTTTGTGTTTGTGTTTGTGATTGTGATTGTTTTTGTTTATTTTTTACATTTATTTTGGCGCTTATTTTCATGCGTTACGCTTAGCTGCCACCTGTCAGTGTGTGTGCAACAGTGTTTATGGGTATTGGTGTCCAGCTTACAAAACGGTTAGATAAAAGCCAAAAGCCGCCCAAAAGCCAATAAAAAAACAAAAAAAAAAAAAACAAAAAAAAGAAAAAAAATTAAAGAAAAATAGAAAGAAAGAAAAATAGAAAAACTGCTGAAAAGAAAACAAAATAAAAGAAATACAACAAAAAATCGAGAAATTGCATTCGAAACTGAAAGTAAATCGCGGCACGCCACGCGGCAAATATACCCATAGGTATATTTAAAAGTATATGCTTCTACTCCATCATTAATACCAAACGATCCAAACGATCCTAACGATCCACAAGTCATTACCAGACGCGGTGCAACCGTCCCGCCCCACCCCTGTGACCGTCCAACCGCTACTGGGAGGCAGTGGCCGCCCATGTCCACGCGAAATATGTCACAGTTCCGAGATAATTCATGGGTGAGTGGAGTTCAGAGACGCATGCCAAGCAATCAACTAACTAAGCCAACTAACTAACTAACTAACTAACTAACTAACTAAGCCAACTAACTAAGCTAAGTAAGTAGCCAACTAAGTAACCAGATTAAACGAACTGATCTCCAAACTAACCCAGTTTCCCGTTGACATCTTTGAACCTCCGTCGTCAGCTTCAATTTTCGACGCCCACCCCTGCGATCGCTTAGCCGCCCTGTTGGTCCCTTGCCAGAGCGTCGCTAGCTAATTAGTGCAAATCGTTAATTAACCTGTCTTGCCATCTCTGTGGCCCGATTGGCCAATTGGCCAATTGGCCCCCACGCATCTGCATCTGACCCGCTTAGCGCTTCGACGCGCTTTCCAGCTTCGATTGGCGTCGAGCGTCGCTCGATAGATGGCGCCACAAAATCACATATATGGATGTATATATATATATATATATATATATATCCATGTGTATATAAGTGCCATATGATTTACGATCCATGACTATTGTCGCTATTTTCATGCACATTCCGAGTGGTGAATTGTGTGGGGAGTTTTTTTGTTTTTGCATTGGGAAATGCGCACAGTGACTCGAAAAAGGTTAAAGATCGTATCGAAATGTTATATATATTTTCTAATTCATAGTTTTATCGGCCATTTGAATATTTTGTTTCGCATATTAATTTGTTTACACGTATTAATAAATTTTTACAGTTTTCGGCAGCGCGAAATTTAATCTTGAGGTCATTGCATAAATTTTCGTATTTAACCCACAAACAGCAGAAGATTTAAAGGTCTGTGGGCATCTCTGAATTAATCAACCTTTTAAGGCTACGGATTTCAGATCAGAGCCCAACACACGTTGTCTTAAATGAATATTTCATAATATATATATACCATATATATATACATATTTCCCATGAACATATATTAAGTGGGAATCCATTTTCAAGCCACACTTAAAGCTAAGCTCAGCTTTCGATTCTATGAACTTAAATATATATATATACCTGTATATATATATATGTATATATTGTTTCCGGACAGTTCTTGGTAGCCACTTAGCCATCAATCACCAGACGATTGTCCAGTTTCATAAGATCTAGTTTATGGACTCGTTTCTTGATTCTCTCGGCTGCTGTGTCATTATGATCGTTGCTCTTCTGGAATCACGTATTTACTTAATGTATTTATTTGCTTTCTGCTTTTATTATTATTATTTTCTAATTTTCGTCTCTTTTGTCCACTGTGCCCGCCGTGGGCCACTTTCTTTCCCCACTTTCGTCAATCGCAAAATGTTCTGCGGCAAACAAACAAAAATAGAGAACAGATTGTTATCTATGAACGCCTCCCTAATCAAATTATGGTGATTATAATGATTTAACCTTTCTCTGATAAGCAGCAGGTAACGTCTATACCCACACCCACGCCCACGCCCACACCTACGCCTTTGTTATTTGTCAGGGTCACCCGCACAGTAGACACAAGACAGTAGACGGAGGACAGCTGCCCGCGGCCACAGTTCCGTTTTCACCGCACAGCCCACAGTCCCAAAGCCGAGACACAAACCCCGCAGTCAAAGTTCCCCCCACTTGTCACTTCTCAGCCAGGCAATCGAGTTGATTGCGCAAATGTCGTGACTGAGATGTCGGCGCATCTTTGGCACAGGTGCCGCTACAGCTGCAACTGCAGCTCCAACTGCTTCCTTGACTTCCAACTTCAAGTTCAATTACGGAAAATTGTCATCAAGTTGACTTCGTCATCAGCCAAGGCATTGGCCTAACGTTCCAACTATGCCCGCTGGTAAGCCTTGGGGCCGAGTCGGGCCAGGCTGGGCCAAGCTTAGTTGCCATCACCATAGCCATCGCCAGCGCCAGTGCCAGCGCCATCACCATTGCCATTGCCATCGCAGTCACAGTCGCAGTCGCAGTTGGAGTTGCCGTCGGCGGGCAACCGCCTCAACTTTCACTATGAACATGGAACTTGGTACGTGATCTTGGCACATGCTTTTCCTGCCACTTGCAATCGCGGCTCACGATGCATATGCAATGCTCATGATGACGATGACGATCCCGATGACGACGACCGCAACGGCAACGACGACGACGACGACGACGACGACGACGACGACGACATCAACGATGACTTGATGATGCCTCCTGCACATTTTGTCATAATTTTCATGTGGGAAAATTTGTTGTATCTAAAAACGTTTTGTGCCGCAGTCGGGGCCCCCATCAACTGGTTTGCTGGGCGGGTTTTCATTTGTTGTTTGTTGTTTGTTGCATGTTGGCTGTTTTTGGGATTTGTAGTGTTTTGTATATTTGTCGTTGTTATTGTTGTTTTTTTTTTTTGTTTTTTGTTGCTGCTGTCGTTTTTTTGGCAGGCTTATTGCAAAATCGCTTCCACAAGCTCGTAATGCGCCGGGCTGCTGGGTAACTAACTAACTAAAAGCAACAACAACAACAGCAACAACAGCAACAAAAACAACAATTACAACAACTACAACAACAGAAAGAAAATAACCATCGTAGTCGGACACGACAATGAACTTTTAATTACCAGACTCGTTTCGTAAAGAAAATATTTAAATTACCCATAAAAAAGGAAAGAGCAACAACAACAACAACAACAACAATAATAAAAAAAAGGCATAAACAAAATGAAGCAGAAAGAAAGATTATGAGAAACAAAGAGAGTGCGGATAAACTTTGGCCACCGGATGTGCAGTGGTAGACACCGAACCCAATGCCATGTGTGGAAGGAAGAGGAGTAACCAGCGATATATCCGTGCATCCATTCATGGATCTCTCAACGGACAGCGGACAGCGGACTGGAGTGAAATCATTTCCCAATTGCCTTGGGGCGACCGATGGCAAGAGTTGCGCATGGAGAGCCTGCAGTTCAAGATGAAGCCAAAATATTGAGTGGTCGTCAAATTGGTGGCTACTGTAGTTCCCAGAAATGACAAACCGATTGCCAAATGCGGTTTCAAATACAACGAATCGATTTTCAGTTCATTAATTTTACCGCTCGGGGGGAATAATTTATTAATTTTTGTTTTCTTTTTTTTTTTACCATCGGTAAGGCGAGCAACTGTAAAAATAATACCAAAAGATGAAAATCAATCAGATGAAAATCATAAATAAATAAAAAATTAAAGATTTTCGTAGATTTATGATTATTACGCAGCAACTCGATTGCACTTGCTGCATTTCAACACTCGAAGCTGTGGTGACTGAGGAGGTGGCAGCGCTGCGTGGGCTATGCCCAAGGGCGTGGTGGGTTTAGGAAGCTTGCGCTCGAGGTTAAAGTGCGTGGTGGAAAAGGCGTGCTTTGATTTTAATATGTAGTGCAGATGGTGAAATCGGAACGGGAAACGTTACAATGAAACAAATGCAATAAATAAGTGAGAAAAAGTGCAGCTTTTGAGCCGATAAAGGGAGCCGATAAAGGGAAATCACAGAATTCGACAATAAAATAAACAGTAGTTGGAAATAGGGAATTACATGTGAAATACAATATCTATTTATCAACATGTATCGATTAGTTTGTTTATTTATTTTGCTCGCCGTAAAATACAATCTTAATGAAATACGATATGCCTGGCTGGGCCCTCCAAACTGTTGCAGTAATCAGCCATAAAAGATCCATTGATCGAAGATTGAGATACTCTGTATAATAAATTGGTGCGTGTCTGAGCACATTTAAGCTTCAGATTGGATACACCAAATATGTAGCTCATAGACATTAGCTTCTTAATGATGATTATAATGAATGTTTGAGTATGTACCCAGGCCCAAAGAAGATGATGAAGATATCAAATATTATATGAACATTATTTATAGCATATTAGGAGTGATGATATGATGGAGCGGCACGAATTTGTATATAACATTATATATTATATATATTTGATATACTTTAAATATTTTATTTATTTTATATATTTTATTTATTTTATATATTTTATATATTATATATATTTTATATATTTTATTTATTTTATATATTTTATATATTTTAAATATTTTATTTATGTTATATATTTTATATATTTTATATACTTTATATATTTTATATACTTTATATATTTTATATTTTTTATATATTTTAAATATTTTATATATTTTATAATATTTTATTTAGTATATAAAAAGAAAGAAATACTCATATTGGCATATTTTTTAATACTTGTCACTTATCTTCCCTCCCCATCCCCACTCTCCCCCTATTCATATTCCCCTCTCTGTCCTACTTGGGATTTGTCAATATGAAATTCTTAGTAAAGTCACCGAAATGGAAAAATAACATTCCCATTTTGTCATGCATAAATATTTATTGGGGGTATATAATTGGTACTCGATGGAAGTGCATAAACATTATTGTGGGTACATAGTTGGTACTTTATGGGATTTCATTATGGAGTCTTTCAAATGGCCAAGTGGGAAGCAGGCGATGGGGCAAAGAAATTTTGCGACAATTAAGCAGTGAAAGTGCTGAGTGCTGAAATGGATCTTCGTTGTATGATTACTGAGTTTTTTGTATTATTTTCTTCTTCTTCTTCTTCTTCTACTTTATTGTTGTTTTTTTATCGTCTTTTACATCGTCATCTTCCATGACAGATTAAATAGTAGTAGCAAAACCTTTGCAACAACAACAACAAAAACTCCGAACTAAGCAACAGACAAGCAGCGAAAATTATATGATAAACTGCTGACACACACACACACACACACACACACACACACACACACACGCATTCACCTGTAGTGTGTTTAAAAGTTAATACTTTTTATTATATTTAAGATTGTAAATGATATATGTACCCATGTCTCTTCAAGTACTTTTTTTATGGGCCTCGCTATCTTTGAATTAAATAAGAGAAATAAAACTTGTGCGAAAATCTGACAGTTTTTTTTTTTTTTTTTGCAATAAAAGCAAAAAAACAGTTAGCAAAATGAACAGTTAAAACATGAGCGATGGTTGGGCAAGTCGAGTGAAAATGTAGTTCCCTCTTTCATCCAGTCATGGATGGGTCACAGCCAAGCACCAAACCACCCAACCACCCGACCACCCGACCTGCCGATCACAACGTCTGTGCCATGACCTTGAATTGGGGAAAAGAAGTCCACCACAAGTTCACCACAAGTCCACCACAGGCCCAAGTCTGCCAGAGCAGAAGACGGCTAGAGGCAAGTCACGTTCAATGTTACGGTTAACTAGATGGCCTATATACCTGCTCACCGAGCACCTCGGGCTCTGAGCCACAGTTGCAGCCCCAAAAATATCGAGACCGACTGAACAAGAGCGACCGTGGAGACTTTGACGTTAATTGATTTTCAAGACAGACCCAAAAAAAAATATAAAAAAAAAAAAATAAAAAAAAAAAAATAAATAAAATAAAAAAAATAAGATCCAAAATTGTAACAAAAACGTGCCCAGACTTGGGACAATGGCCTAGGCTCTGGCGACCTCATTAAATGCAGCACCAGCGGCAACAGAAGTAGCACCGCCAGCTGCAAGTATAATGATTAATGGATCAGTTGTAGAAGCTGAACTACTGAATACCCTGTAATCAGCTAAATGAGATTTTTACTCTAATTAATATCTCTTTTTCGATACAGTCCTGTCCCTGTCCTTAATTAAATATAAAATCAATTGTGTTACATAAATGACTCTTTTTTTTTTATTTTGTCTAAGCCCAGATTAAAAAATCTCCAACTTTAAGCTCGATTTTTATGGCTTTTGTAGGGTATTTCCAGCACTCAGAGGCTATACACGTCTCAATCAATTTCTTGGGTTATAGGGATTTATAGATTTCTTGGGAATCCCCTAAAATATAAGAAGTTCTGTAAGTCCTTAAAACCCTTGCCTTAAACAAGCTCTGAATATGAAATTCATCCCCTTAGATAAACTCCTTGTAAATATCCTTAGAAATACATTTTGTTAGAGCTCTAGCTATGTATTCTACGCCCTTAGATAAACCCCTAGATTATCCTAGTTAATATTCTCAGCTTTAAACCCTTAGAAATATCCCTGTAAAAATGCTTAGATATATTCCTGTAAAAATTCGATATACCTCTGTGATTATCCTTAGATAAACCTCTAGTAATGCATTCATTAACCCTAGATAGATCCTTAGATCCTTACAGTCTTAAATTTATCCCTATAAAAGTCTCCAGTAAATATCATCAGATATATTCCTGTAAATATCCTTATATATATCCCGGCTAATAACATTTCATATATTCCTGCATATATCAGATATATCTCTGGAATTATCCTTATAATATATCCTTATTATATATATATTATATATAAACTTGATAAAGCTCTAGATACGTACCCTTTGTACCCTTAAATATATATCCATAAATAAATAGTTAGAAATATTCCTTTAAAAATCTCTAGTAAATATTTGATATATCCCTGTAAATATCCTTAGTTATATCCCTAAATAAATTCATAAAGTAATGCCTGTAAATATTCCTAAAGATACCCCTTGAAAAATCGCTAGTTGTGTTTTCTATACTTTAAGATGTATTTCTGAATCGCTGTAAATATCCTTAGATATTTTCCTGTTACTATAAATTAATATAATCCTACAATTACTCCTAGATAGATCCTTGTAAATAATCTTAGATATACCTCTGTAAATATCCTTAGATAGAACCCTGCAAATATCCTTAGATATTCCCTTGTAAAAATATTTAGATTTATTCCTGTTCCCATCCTTAGACATATTCCAATACTTATCCTTAAAATTAGTCCTGTTAATATCCTTATATATACCCTTTACCTTACCCTTACCTTGATTTAAAGATGATATTAATGGAAAAACTGACACAAGTCTATAATTGACTTTACTTTTTTACTTAAGTAAACCAAACAACCCGATTTGCATGCATTTTACAGGGTATATGAAGTGTATCCCATCTAATGGGAAGATCCTTTATATATCTTTTACACAAAGTGTAGATTTTTATCTGGAGGAGTTTAAATTTCAGAACGTCGAGTATGACCTACCTCCCAAAGGTATTACAGGGTATACAGGGTATATAAACTGAAGTTGTATATAAACTGAAGTTCAAATTTGTCATTGGGTGGCAAATCATACGACCCACTCTGAGTCAAAGCTTAGGGTGTATTGAGTAGAAATTTCTAAATAGAAATTAGAAATTCTACCCACATGACTTGGCAGTTTTCCATTTCTGACTGTGTGGATGCCACACAGAGAGAGAGAAGAGGTTGCCACAGTTTTTGTTTTTTTTTTTTAAATAGAATCCATTGGACACCCACATGCGATGTTGCCTATAGAGTCGAAGCTCTTGAAATATATTTTTTAAAAACGCTTCGCTTTGTGGGGCTCTGGAATTTATGTGGAATTACCTGGTATTTACTTTGCGTCATTCAGGTGATTGCTGAATGACTTTAATTGTTGTCAGCGAGTCACCCGATAAACAAATGGAAAATGTTAAATATATGAACAATCGCTAAAAAATATTCTAACTACGCCGTTTAACAGTTTGTCATGGCCTCGCCAGATAGCAGACGGCAACAGATACATTTTATACTCTCAGATACTTTTCAAAATTGACGACTCATTAGTCACAGAACCTCACCCAGCACTGACCTACAAATGGTGGTTACCACCTCTGATGATCATCCCCATCTAGAATCTATCATCCAGTAGGTATTACCTGATAATACTCAAGTCTTATTTCGCAAGGAGTTTTATTGCATCGATTGACTCAGCCCCAGGAAACGAGTTCTTCAAGTTCAATTAAATTGAGCGATTGAACCGGTTGCATCAGGCTTTGTGGGTGGAATGGAATACTTAGTATATACATCATACCTACCAGATGCTAATAGCTCGGATAACACCTTTAAAAAGTCAATAAATATTTGATAATTTTTGTTTTTTATATTTGGTATTTTTTGTATTTTTTATATATTTATATTAGATCATGTCGTATCTTAAATGCAATACAGAAGTATTAATTATATATCCTTCAGATACCAGATGCTAATAGCTCGGATAACACCTTCAAAAAGTCAATAAATATTTGATAGTTTTTACTATTTATTTTTTCTATACATTTGGAATTTTTTATATTTTTATATTAGATCATATTGTATCTTAACTTCAATACATAAGTATTAATTATATATCCATCATATACCAAAAGCTAACAGCTTGGAGAATACCTTAAAAAAGTCAATAAATATTTGATATTTTTTATATTTTTTACACATTTGGTATTTTTTATATTCGTATATTAGATCATATTTTAAATTCAATACAGAAATATTAATTGCTTAACCTTCATATACCAAATGTTAACAGCTCTGAGAACAACTTTAAAAAGTCAATAAATATTTGACATTTTTTACTTTTTATATTTGGTATTTTTTGTATATTTACATTAGATCATATAAGATCTTAAATGCAATATTGAAGCAATAATTAAATATATCCATCATATGCCAGGGGCTAATAGCTCGGAGAACACATTTAAAAAGTCAATAAATAATTAATATTTTTTATATTTGGTATTTTTTGTATCTTTTATATATTTATATTAGATCATATTGTATCTTAAATGCAATACAAAAGTATTAAAAACATATCCATTATATGCCAGATGCTAACAGCTCTGAGAACACCTTTGAAAAGTCAATAAATATATCATAAATATATATATATTTTTTTTATAACTTTGTATTTTATATAATTTATATTTTTTACTGTATTTTATTTTTTTATATTTTCTATATAAAAACATATCATATTTAATACTGAACACAGACATCAAGGCCGCAGTCCGGTTTGGACAGGCCTAGACTTAGGCATCTTTTAGATCAATATATATTTCTTTTAGACACAAACTTAGAACATTTTTTAGTCATTGAATAAATGATAAATTTCCTTTTAAACAAATTCGAAATACTTTCTAATTTTTGAAGTCTTTTGATTAAAAAATAGAAAATCGCATTGATAGATTTGCAAAGAATTCAATCAATGAGCGCGAAAGTCAACAAAGAATTTAAATCTCAGCTTAAAAAGAAGAAGAAGAACAAGAAGAAGATGTCTAAGAGGTGTATTGTGTGTGTATACCCATTAGAAGCAAGTTACATAGGGTATGCACATTCTATGTTTATGTGGCAAACTAAACTTATAAAAAAAAAAAAGGTGTTCCTCTTGGCCTGAACGATGAAACACCTGAGACACAGCTGCAGTAGCGGAAATGCTGTTATACCCTGTAAACAAATGACTAAAGGGTATATTGAATTATTTATATGTTTGTTACATAATGAATACATCCAAGTATTAATAAAATATATGAATAAATATTATTGATTCGAATGAATCTTTGAATAAGTCAGACTTACATCAACTTGAATCTTATGTATACCCTTTAAAAAGACTCGTCGGGTAGACTGGGACTTGGTATGCATTTGACAAATAAAAATACAAATAAATTTAATAAATAAAAAATAAAATAGTATATAATTTATAAAATATAGAAATGGTGTAGAAAAATAAAATATGAATAACTAAATAAATATGAATAATAATTATGAATAAACAACTATCGCTCTATACTCATGAATAACAAATTTCAAGGGCATTTAAATTATTATTTTTTAATTTTTAGTATTTTTAAAAATAAATTTATAATTCATTTAATTGCTTTAAAAAATAGATTATTCTAAAATATAATATGCTGGTTATCACAGCAGATTTTCAATAAAAATAATATTCATTATTCATTATTCAATATTCAGTATTCAATATTCAAAATATTCATATTTTCAAAATGCCTGTTTATAAGAAGGACAACGACTTTTTTGTCTATTGTCAGCCCATACAAAAAGCCACTGAACTCTTTAATCAAATTTTAAGGACTTATTCTTATAGCTGCTACAGGGTATTTCCTAGTCAGTCAACTGTTCACATTTCTTGTGGCTTGTAAGAGTTTTCAGTTGTTCGTCATTTGAGACATCTTTGAAGTTTGAAAACTCATTGCAGTTTTGCCGCTTACTTAAGCAAATTAGAAGCAGGGCTTAAATTTTAGTAACTACGTTAAGTTTATTAATTAATTAGCTCGTTTGAGGCTCTCATTGCCGTTCTGTTTATCGGCAGGGGTTCGCCTTGTGCCACAGACAGTTCGGTGAACTGCGAGTTGGCTGGCCGAGTTAAAGATATTGCGACAATTCGATTTTTAATTGATAACTGAATGGAAGCAATTAGTCGGTCACTCAACACTCTGTTAATACCAATAAATTAAGTCATTTTCCGCTGGACCAATGCACTTGACCCCCATCCCCCCATCCTACCCCACCCCACCACACCGCACCGTTTCCTTTCCCTATGGCCCATTGTTTAGGCCGCAAACTTGGCCAGTTTCATTGAGCGGCATTTGGAGGCCCGTGAAGTGTAAAACCTAATGAGAGTCAAGCAATGTCGACCATGTAAGGCCGCGAGGGTTGCTCGAAGCGAAAGTGAAAATATAGTTTATATATAAATTATATATATTATTTATTTTATTAGTCAATAAATAAAAGTGTTCAATATACCAAAAGACTGCATCGACACTTCTGAAAAGTATCTCAGTTTTCCATAAGAAAAAATCAGGTTTTTAATTAAAAATGTATTTAAATTAATTAATTTTTTTTTTATTATTCATTTGACCTTAAATAAATTCTGTGTTTATTTATTTATTTTTAATTTTGATTATTTTTAAAATATTTTTAGTTTTTTTCAATCTAAATTCTATTTTAAAAACCGGTCTTCCTTTCATTTGACGCCCTTGACTTTGTCTTGGGCACTTTTTGAAGTTGCAGCTTGTCTTAACTTTACGAACTGCCCTCGCTCCGTTCAGAGATTCGTTACAAGTTTGCCGCGTCGATTCGTCAATGGATTTAATTATATTTTTTTTCCCATAGGGCGGCGTAATTTGCGCAATTTCAAGCTTTGTACGTGCAACGCGCTTCGAGAACGACACTCGAATCGAGGTTTTGCTTTGAATTACACTAGACAACAAGGTTTCAAAACCAGAACAGAATGTGAATAGAAAACACTGCACTACACAATAATTATAATATAAACATACACTAGACAACAAAACGATGGAAAAATTCACGGATTTTAAATATGTAGCTCATCCGTAAAAAGGATTCAAAATGAGGGGAATTTTATTTAAATATTTTTAAATATTTTTAAATATAAAAATAAAATATTTAAAAAATATATATATTTATTTTTTATTTTATATACATCTTCTGCTCTTCAGAAATACATTCATAAATTCTTTCAAAATTTTATTATTATTTTTCAATAATAAAAACTTTTGCAATGTCTCGATTTTTTATCTAGGAACTCGAATCTTGGCAATCTTATCCTTAAAATCGTAAAAGTTGCGATATTTTTACTACTCCGATAAGTTTAAAAATATAATTTATAATATATATATATTCTTGAACTCGAAGGTGATTCAATTGAATCATTTTTCAAAGGGTGACGATCCTGAGGGTGTGGTGAAAAGTTAAACTAATAAATGTCACGGTTTTTAAAGTGAGGAACTGCCGCGATCTTAGAGGAGCGACAAAGGACACAGAATGACAGTCAACAAAATCATTGGAAGCATTTCTCACAGGTGTCAAATGGTGTCACTAGTGTTTGATTAGGACATCCTCCTTGGCCTGAAGCAAGGTCTACCTAGAACCCCTTCCGATCTTTGGTCTCTTGGTAGAAGTTTATATAACGCAACTCTACGTCGAGACGAGGATCTGCCCACAGTCACAGTCACAGCCACCACGACTATTTTAATTAGCCGGACGGAATGCGAAATTCCGCAGGCTTCGTTCTACCCGCGGTACCAGATTAATTAGCCTTCATTCAGACCTCGAGCTGTGCTAGACACTTTCAATTCGTACTCCTTGACAGTAGCGAGTTGAAGGGATCTTCAGATGGCACAGTGCATACTTGGAGCAGGGAGGACCATTCCAGCCTCTTCCACAAGGTGCGGCACTTTACTGTTATTCGGCCTAGTCTAGATCATCATGTGTGCCCAACCAAACCAAAAAGGATATGACGCTTCTTGCCAGACGCTTGTGGTGCCAGGCAAATCCTCTGTTCAATCGACGATTCCCACATTAAAAAGCTGCAAGTTTAACCTCCATGCAGCAAGGGGACTGGCAGCCCCCTCTTCCCCAGGGAGCACTTGAATTCCCACACAGACTACCTAATTACCCTAGGATAAGATCACCAACAATCACACCCGTCCCTCCCGAGCCGCAATCCCCTGCTGCCTCACTGGTGCAAACTCATTTAATGCAGAGATCCTGCCGCTGGTGGAGGGAGCGAGCAGTGGACTAACGCCATTGCCACTAGTGTCCTGGGACATACCAGTTCCCAGGCGTTCCCCTAGAGCGTTATAAAGAAGGACATAATACCACAATTATCCAGTCAAGTCACAGAGCCAGCCCGCAGGCTGAGCTTAGACTACCCAAGTACAGGGACGCATTCAAGGAGTCAGCAGTAAACTGAGTAATCCTGTCGACTGTAGACAAATATGACATCTGCAAGGATCTGGTATATCGTTTATCCATACACCCATGTATTCCAATCTGACAGGACACACTCCTTTATTAGAGCCTCAGACTCGCTAATTCAAAGGCTCCCCACATCCCCAGCTAACCCTTCACTCTGATGCCATGTCTGCCCCCTCCCCTCACCTTTAACAGTTAAACGCGTATAGAAAATTCTCGGAATGTTTACGACATTACATATAAAAATCTATTTTCCATTTCCACAACTTTGTTGTCCAGTGTAGTCGAGTGCAAGTGAACACTTGGTGCGCTGTGTGAACTTGTGATTCTAGTTCTGCGATTCCGATTCAGGTTAGACTCGTTCCATAAAGAACCACAATTTTGCTTGTCTGCTTGAACTTTCTTTGAGCCAAGCTGCGGCTTGTTTCATGCCCCACTTAGAACAAGACGCGGCACACGTCGCGTATGCGCAATTTTTGTTGCACAAACTTTTTTCAAAACAAGAATCTTAATTTTTTTTTTAAATTGTAGTTGTTGTTATTGTTGTTATTGTAGTTGTTGTTAAAATATGTGTTACTATTATTGTTTTTGTTGTTGTTGTTGTTGCTGCTGTTGGCTACATGCAAATGCCTGTAAATGCGCAGCGATCAACATTTCCATTAGTTGTTTTAACTAAGCGTCGTGTGATTTGTTGTTGTTTTTTATTGTTGTTTTTTATTGTTGTTATTATTGTTGTATTTATTGCTGTTTTTGTTATTGTTGTTGTTGTTGTTGTAGTTAAATGTTAGGTTCATTGGTTTTATCTGCGCGTTAACTTTGTTGTTTGTTGTTTTTTTTTTTTTGCAATCGACGTCGACGTCGACGTCGGTCATGCGTCTATATATAGAAAGCGAATGTTGGGTTGCCTGCAACTGAGTGACTATTGAATCATCACCGGACTAGGAGCAGCGTCTTATTCACACCTTAGACGCTGGCCCATTGCCGGAAGTTGACATGGCCATAGTCTGTTTTGGCCACTGTTTTGGCCACTGTTTTGGCTGTGCAGACACGTGAATGGATGGCAATGGACATGGTGCTTGGTATGTGATCGGCATGCCAATATTTATTTGGTCAATAGAAAGTCATAGCCACACCCCCTTGCCATCACACCGCCTTCCAATCCAATAACCGTTTTCAAACTGCACCTTTTCCCTGTCTTGACTTTTAAACACCAAAAAGTGCAATTGATTTTAAATACAAAAAAAATAAAATAAAACAAAAAAAAATTATTGCCAAGCGCACCTCAAAAACATTTGAAGACTTAACATAAAGCTATAACCTTAAGACTTAACATAAAGACTTAACATTTACCCAACTGATAATTATATGAGTTTATTGATAAGCTGTATATATAACATGTTTGTATTTATTATATTTATATTAAGATAATATTATTATCATATTTTATCCTTTTGTTTAATGTCTCCCCGTACTTCTCTCCACTATATATGTTCCAACCTCCGCACCCCTGTGACTCTGTCAATCTCTTTATCTTTTCTCTATCTTTCTATCTCTCCTTCTCTCTCGCTATCCTGCTCTTACACTCGCCGTCGTGTGTTTGAAAAAAAAAGCTTGCCAATGCGCGTTCGTACGGCGTGCTGAAAAGCTTGCGCTGCTCGGCACGATACGCAAAGAGCAAGTCCAAGTCGGCCATCAATCTCAATGCGCATCTGAAGCAACAACAAAAGAATCAAAAATCGCAACAACAAGAAAGTCAACAGACAATACAACAACAACAGCAACAACAACCGGTGGAAGCATTATATGCAAATGTTGATGAGCTTACACAATTCGAAGAGGAAGAGAATGTTCTAATGGGTAATGCGCAGGTAAGCGTTGAACGCGATCATCTTCTAGTCGCTATCATACGTGTTCCATCTCGTCCACACATTGCCATTCAACCAACCAACCTACCGAACAACCAACCAACCAACCAACCAACCTAGCGAACAACAACAGCAACAAAAGCTTAAACAACATTTATTGCCTGTTCGTGTCAATTAATCGAAATTAATATTATATATATTCTGCCGCTCACATCATCGACCATGTCCCCCCGCTCGCATCCACAAACCGCTCGCATTGTACTATTTAAGTTCTTTTCATTTGCTTTTTAGCAACCTCATATAACCTATTTATAAGCAGCTTGAAACAGATAGCAGCAACTCACCAAAAACAAATAAATGTATTGTATGCACACATACACGCATATACGTACATGCACATGCATGCATGTGTATTATCTTTTATGACTTCTTGCATAGATATGATAAAGATTGCACCACTTACCGGTTAACACATGACTGTTGATCTCTTTTTTTATTATTATATTTCCTTTTCTCTTGTGCACTCAAACTTTTGCGCTATTTTACACTTGTTTACACTTGTTAAAACTTGTTTTATGTTCAAGCAGTCACTAAGCTGTCTGCGCAGGTGTAAAACTTCAATTAGCTTTAAAAGCTCTCATATGTTCGCAGTCAGTTGACAGCCAAGGTGGTGAAAGCTTTGACTGCTTTTTAAAGCTCTTCGAACATGTAGATGGCGCCACTGTGCCGTATGTCGAACAAAAGCAACCAAAATCGATACAAATAATAAAATGTAACGAATTTTTAATGAAAAATTAATTATTTTTAATTAAAAACAGATTTAAAAATGTTAAATTCAATCTATATTTTTTATTTATTATTTAAATAAATTTGTAAAGGATTTTCATTTGCATAGTGAATTTAATTCTAAAAAGATGTATGTGAAATTAAATGAAGTCACCTCAACATAATTTCTCCATTTTTCTAAATTATAAAAATAAAATTTATAAAGATTATTCATTCTCTGATCAATTTAAAGTTTTATTTTTAGTTAAAAATATATAAAGCGTATATTTATAAAAAATTGCTTACATATATAGAATATGAAAGATATCAAATATTAATGTTCAACTAGGACTTGATCAAAAATCTATATTGTTTTCATAATGATATGAAATTTAATTAACAACTGAAATAATGTAGCTTGTAATAAATTAATTAATATATTTATTTAATTAATATCTGGCTTGCAATAAAAATATTTTTATTATTCTATAATTTGGAAAGTTTGAAGAAAGTTTATAAATTAATAATTGATAATTAAACCTTTTTATTGTATGTTATATATATATAATAGCACAGAATGTAAAGTTTGTAAATTTTATTATTGTATAAAGTTAATTAAGATAGTCAACTCATTGCATATAATCACATCATATTTACATAAGTCTCATCAATAATTCTCGGTGTTGGCACCTAACGGTTTCTCCATTAAATCGTCAACTAAATGTGTCCGCTCATTATAACAAAGCCCTAACGACATATCATATCAATTATATTTTTTTTATTTCCAGGTAAGCAGAAGATAATCAATAATTTTTTTCTGATATTCGAACTGAGCCAAACAATGCGATCAAGTAAGTAACAATAATTAATTCCAATCCCGATCAACAAATAAATGTCACGAAAAGAACGGAAAATGAAAATTATGCAACCGAAAAACCAATCAAAATAACTAATTGGACATGCGTTTGATAGACTATTAAATACCCTGCAATCGGGAGTGTATTTAAAATAAAATAAAATTAATAATAAATCATTTTTGTTTACATAAACAAATTAATAATAAATGAAGCAAAAACCGGTTTTTAATTACCTAAAATATAAATCGATTATAACTAAAAATAGCTTAATATAAAAATGATATAAAATAGGATAATTTAAGGTAATTGCATTGCAATTGCCTTTACTTTTTACCCAAAATACCCCTTGCCATAATTTGGGCACTCCGTACAGGGTATCAGGCATCTCGATCAACGGTTTCCAACCATTATTGTCCCATCAGTTGGAGATGTTTATAGAGGCGAAGACGTTGTTGACTTTTGCAAGAACTCCGCGAATGTCGGTCAAGCAACAAGTGCAGCAGCCGACGGAACAGTCAGCGGCGCTGCAGACGTCGCCGTCGAAGTCACCGTCTATGTCAGCGTCGTGTGAACTGCTGCGCCTCTGATAATCACGCGCTTAATGCTAATGTAAATACTTGTAGGCTGCTGCACCGCTGTAACAGCAGCTGCGGCTGCGGCTGTGCCTGTGGTTGTTGTCTTTGCTTTGACTGCGGCTGCGACTGCGGAGCTGCATAAATTTGCAGCGATTATGCAACTGCGACTGACATTGCCCATAATACCGGTACTGTCAACGACAACGACGACGGCGACGACGGTGGCGACGGTGGCAGCGGTGGCAGCGGTGGCGGCAGCACGTGCATTTAGCTGTTTAAATTGTGGAGGAAGTTAAAGGCACATTGGTTCCGAGCTTATGAAATGTGAAATGATTTGCTGATCAAATGAATGTAGAGAATCGGGAGTCCATATATTTTTTATATTTTTTCTTTTCTCTCTTATATTATATGCTTATTTTTTTTAACTTAATATTTAAAAATATTAAGCTTATAGTTTTATCTAACAAAAAAAAAATTTAAAAAAGAAAAAGAAGAATTTATCGTAATCTTGGAAAAATTCACAAGAGGAACGCAAATTATAGTTAATTCTATATGAATATTAATTAATTTTCAACCTAAAGCCAAAAATATTTAACGGTGATAACTTTGCCTTTGGCATATTTAACAGTATCAAAAAATAATATTCATCTTTTATTTTTCGCTCTTTCGAATACTCAAAATGAATAAATCATTTTATTCACTACGTTTTCTGTCACTGTGCACAGCGGCGAACGGTACATGTGCAACCCAATCAGCAAGTACCGCTTTGCATGCTGCGACGACAGCCGCTGTACCGTAATACTAGCGTCTCGTCCAAATATTTGGCCTACGCGTCGTCGTCGACAACAACAACAACAACAACCATAATAATAATACTAACAACAACAGCAACAACAACAAACACTAACAACGCAGCAGGTGTTGTGGTAGCGACAACAACAACAAGCAAAGGCATCAAAGGCAACAAACTCAGCGAACGCAGCAGATCATTTGCGTCGCGCCGACTCAGACGCCGACGCCGACGCCAGCACCGACACCGCTGCGACCAACAGCGAGCATTAAGCCAATGGCTGCAGTTGCCGGCACGAAACACTTGCGCCTCTGTCTTCGTAGAATGCGCGCGTCACAGCCGCAGCTCTGCGTCTCTCCAGATGGGCCCCAGCAGCCAGATTCGTGTGCTGATTGCGTTCCCTATACCCACACCCGCGACGGATCCGCGAGGGGTGTGCTCGGTGTGTGGGAGACTTTCGCAGATTAATGCACATTTCGTAGTAGCCGACATAAAGGGAATTTATTTTGATATTAATAATAATTTATTTGCAGCTGGCATTTTATTTTAAGTAATAATAAAATAAATTATGGGCAAATAATTCAATTTAAATTATAATTAAAAAAAGCACAAGATTTTTTAAAATATTTATTTCACATCCCTCAAAGTTGCTTAAAATATTTGAAAAAAAATTAAATAATATTTCTATAAATATTTTAAAATATTATATTAAAAATATCAAACTAAATATTTATTTAAATATTAATTTCAAAAATTCCAAATTCATTCAAATAATTTGGGAAAAAATGTACGATAATTTGTGTGTTTTCTTAAATATATATTTAAACATAAAATTTAAAAAAAGCAAAAAAAAATAAATTAATTTAATTATTAATTTCAAATTTTCCAAATTGTTCTAAAATATTTAAAGAAGAATTCTGAGATTCTGAGAGGATAAAAAATTGGGAAAAACAATTTGTGAATCAGCAAACAGTCGATGTTTAAATATCATAAATATTTGAAGCGCATTTTAATTTAATTTCAATTATAATTAACTAATTAAATGAACAATAAGTTAAGCTAAAAATAAAAGTTTTGGAATTTAGAATTAACCCAGCGGCCGGACTGCGGGTATTTCCATAGTCGATCAGAAATTCTGTTCTTTGGTTCTGTGTGCCTTTTGTTAGCGCAGTTGTTGGTGCTGCCGGCGCCGCCGTCACCGTCACCGTCGCTGCTGCTGCTGCCGTTGCTGTCATTGCTGGTGGTGGCGCTGTTGCTGTTGCTGGTGCTGCTGCTGCTGCTGTTAGTGGAGCGCTGGCTGCGCTTAGTGTGCCGCTGTGCGTCGTTGACGTCGCCTCGACGTAGTCGCTGTTCATATAGAAAAGCGATATTTATTTTTTTAAACGCTTCTAAATTTAGTTGAGAGTCGCAGTCGCCGCGAGTGGCGCAGTAAATGTCGCCGTTGCCTCCAACGTCGTCGTCGTCGTCGTCGTTGTCATTGTCGTCGCCGTTGCCGCCGCCGCGGACGACAATAATTTTGTATTCACTTAATTAAAATTGAATTTGTGTTTTTTTTTTTGTTTTTGGTTTTTGTTGGTTTTTGGCTTTGGTAATTCGCCTTTACATAACGCACATACGCAAATTAATGTTAAGAGTGACCGCGTGAGGTGTGCACAACAAAATTGATCCACCAATTTGTTTCTTTTGTTTTTGTTTGTCAAATCTGTGAAAAAACAACACCAACAACAACATCAACAACAACAACAACGACGACAAAAGAAAAGCCCACACAGTGATCTATTTTTTGATTGATTTGATTCGAATCCCAGCGATGATTTTCTGGTGCCTCAAAAAAAAAAAAAAAAAACTAAACTGAACTGAATTAAAAACACATTTCAAAACAATTTCCAAAGAGCCTAAAAAATGGCGATATTTGTGCTTTTTTTTTTATACGATATTTGATTTCATTTAATCCAAATGCCATCGCGATCAGCCGAATGTCCCCCAAGTGACGCTTCTGCTCGACCTTCGACTGACAAGTGACAAACTCAAACTTGAGCTTGAGAATTTTCCACGTTTTCACGCCAAATGAAAAGCCAAAAGATATATATATATATCTATATATATAGTTGGATATATATATAGATACATTCATGTCCAATCAGATATATCGATGCGCTGCATTTTTATTTATTTTTGTAGTTTTTCCTTTTCAACTTTTCTGCTCTGCCGCTGTGAAAACTTTTTGGCAGCCAAATGCATTTTATGACCGCAACTTTTCCAACAACTGAAAATCAAAACTTTTCATTTTGAATTTGTGCCAATTTATTTTTTGCTCTTTCCTTTTGATTTTAGATTTTAGATTTAAGAATTTAGATCTCAAAAATAGAATAGAAAAAAAAAATCCAAATAAATTATAAAAGATTTCAAGATTTTGTTATAACTTGGATTTATAGATATTATGCGGTCTTTTTATGCGTTTATCTAACTCTTGGCCCGCACGTCGACCCCATTAACATAAATAGACAAACTCTGACACTCAGACAGCCAGACAGCCAGACCCTGGGCTAAGGGCCCTGGATGGGGGGCGCTGGAAGTCGCTCGAAGTTTAGTGGCCCCATTGACTTCTATTCATCAATTTATTTAGCGCCGTAACCGTTAGTTAATTCTTTCCAAAGTCCGTAGCATTGTTAATTAGCCAGCTCTTATTTTCACAAAACAAAACCAACAACAGCAACAACAACAACAAAGGCAAAGGCAAACAACATCAATGACAACGACATAAATCCCAAAGTTCTCAATCAGCAGCGCATAGAACGCTGAAAAACAAAGAACAAACAAAAATTATATATGATATATATACATATACACATACATATATATATGTAGGCACATATACATATGCATACATGTACAAACATACAACACATACGTAACATTCGTAACATTCGTAACATTCGTGGCATTCCGATGGCTTGAAAAAGTTTAAGCCGAACTTTGGATTCCAATGACAAAGAAGATGCAAGCGGCGTTGCCCCCCTTCTAGTAAGAATGTGAGCGAAGGGAGAGGGGAAGAGGGGAGGGAAAGAGTCTAGGAAGGTGTTGAGGAAAGAGTCGGGGGAAAAGTCAAAGAAGGTGTTGGGGATAGAGTCGGGGAAAAGGCGATGGAAGAGTTGAAGGAAAAGTCGAGGGAAGAGGCTGGGGAGAAGAGCTGGGGAGAAGAGCTGAGGAGGAGTGGCGGGGAGGAATGGCGGAGAGAAGTGGCGGGGAGAAGTGGCGGGGAGAAGAGCTGTGGAAAAGAGCTGAGGGAGAAGTGGCGGGGAGAAGTGGTGGAGAGAAGACCTGGGGAAGAAGAGCTGGGGGAGAAGAGCTGGGGAGAAGAGCTGGGGAGAAGTGGCGGGGACAATAGGCGAGGAGAAGTGGCAGGGAGAAGTGGCAGGGAGAAGTGGCGAGGATAAGTGGGGAGGGGAAGAGCTGGGGGAGAGGTGGCGGGGAAAAGAGCCGGGGGAGAAGTGGCGGGGGAAGATTCCAGGAAAATATCGGAGGAAGGGGTCTTCAAAAGAGTCTAGGAAAGAGGAGGGGTGAAGAATTGATGGAAAAGGGAAGGGTTCGGGGGTTGGGGGGTAGGTGGGTAGGGGGGTAGGGACTCAGGTAGCAGGTGTGCAGCTCCAAGAAAATAACACTTAATTTTTTTCATTTTTCTGGATTGCTTGTTGTTTGTTTATTTATTTTCGAGAGGGCGGGAGTGGGAGGAGGAGAAGGAGAAGGAGAAGGAGTAGGAGAAGGAGTAGAGGCTGCATAAAACAGTTCAGCTTTTGTTGGCCATCGATCGCGGACAGTTGCTGGCTGCTATGTGCACTTGTACAGCTTTAATGGCCACGCAGATGTCAGTGACATTTATGCAATGGATGATGGGGTAGGAGGGGGGAGGGGGAGGGGAACGGGTGAGCAGGAGAATGACTGGGTTAACGGTTAACAATTTTATTGAACCCCAAAGACCCCGGCCACCCCATCATTTGCACTGCTCCCGAGGTTAATTATGTTAACTGCCCGCCATCGGCAGTTGCCCCAACTGCAATATGTGTGTCGCTTGATTTAAGGCAATCTGTGGAACGATCTCAATGCAATCTCTGATGCAGTGGCAGCCACATACACTGGCCTCCACACTGCCCCAGATGATGACAGACTCCGCCTAACCCCCCGCCCTGCCCGCTGTTCCCGCCGTTCCCGCTGTTTATACTTCCGGAATGGAAAATCTTCCATAAGCTCAGATCTTATGTTAGATAATGATCTCGGAATGTGTAAACAGCTCTGTTATTATATACATATGTATGTGTATGTGTGTGTGAGAGATCAGGTTAGCAACATTCGCACTTTTTATATCTTTCGCCATCTTTTATCTTATCACTTGATTAAACAAATGCGAAATTCTTATCACTGTTTTATCTCTACTTGAAGATCATGAAATATATAAAAAAAAAAAAAAGGAAATATTTCCATTATTTGTACACCCTAATGCCACACCAATGCCACCCTATTGAGCCATCCACGCGAAATTCCAAAACTCAAATTCATTTCACTTTTGCTTTCACTCGAAACGCAGAAAAAATTCTTAATTTTTAAATTTTTTTTTTTTCTTTAAATTAACTTTCTTCGAGCCATAAGTCAAGAATCATAACGGGAGTTTTTAGCATCTGACTAAATGATTATTTTGAGAATAACAATCGAACAATTAAGAAGCCTCATTTAAGCAACTTTCGCATTGGGGGGGTGGGGGGTTACCCCTCGCCCACCTCACGCATTTGACGCAAAATTTCAAGATAATTTGGGTAAATATTTTGTCAAGTTAAACAGAAGGCAGATATGGGAAAATATATATCTATATAAAAAAAATATATATATACATACATATATACAGTTGCGAGAAAAATAATAGTAGTGCAACATTAAAAAAAAGAAAATCCTTTGTTTCCGATACCTCCAGTCGCACAATTTTAACAAAACTTTACAAATATTTAGAATAAAATGTCTGGAAGATAATAACAAAAAATTCCCGTTAGATTTTCATCCCTAAAATTTGTTATTGACAATCTTTGACAAGTGCAACCAAATTTCGCATAGAAAAATAATAGTAGTGTATACATATATCTATGAAATACATAAATACTTCTAAGCAGATATATGCATATCTAATAAATATATATATAATATATATTTTATGAAAACTCTAAACCTTTTATATTTTTTCTTTATTTTGGATAATTAATTTGAAATAATTAAAAATAATTATCGGAACACCCTATAAATATGTAGATATTACATATATATTTAAATATATATATATATATATATATATATATATATAAAGTATTCCGACAAAAAAAATTTGCGATAATTACCTTAAGAAAAAAGGCATTTAAAATCTTTATTAATTAATAATTATTAATTAATTTTAATTATTCTAAATTATTATAAATTAAATTAAGAAAATAATTGAATATATATATATTCATTTATATATATTCAATATATATTATATATCTATATAACATCGGCTGTACAAGTCCCCCCAAATTTGAATCCCTTAAATAATACATAGCCTTTAGTTTCGTGTCACGACTATTATGGCACGCCTTACGCTCATCTCTAGGGGGTCTTAGTTAAAATACCCAACATATGGGGATGTGTGCTAAGTAATTGGGGATATGGAAGGTATCCGCAGTCTAAATTTATAGATAATACGCAAAGAGCGACTAATGTTCTATAACATCCGATATTTCGCTCAATCACTCATCACTTAGTATATATTTAGTATAATTAGTGTATATTGTGTACATATAGTAAGGTATATATTTATATATACTACAGTATATACTACATACATTCTAAATTATACATGCTTCCCATATATGTATGTATGTAGTATATGGTATGGTATATATGTAGTATATATTTGGTATGGTATATATATACTACACATTCTGTGTATATTCCAGAATATATATTTTCCGCATATAACATATACAGTGTATATAGTATATATAGTATATAATATATGTGTTTATATAGTGTGACATACATAGTATCAATCTTTAGTATGGTATATATAATATATGTAGTTACATAGTATTTTATATATACTACACATACTGTATATGCTTTCAAATATATATTTTTCCAATATACTATATAATTTATATGGAATAGAATATATATACTGTACATATAGTATGGTATATACATAGTATATATATAGTATATACCATACAACAAACTATCTTATGTGGACTCTCCTTGAGTCCGCCAGTGTCTGGCAATGAGTCCAAAGTTTGTTTATTTTTTATTTCAAATGAGATAAAAAAAATCACGAAAAGCAAAACTCGGGGCTGATAGACGCCAAATCGGGACTGATGGAACATAAAGTTAGGAGATGTACAATAAATAGACCTATAAACAAGATGGGAAAATAAATTAACTAAAATTATGTATTACATTTCAAGGGGAGCATTTGAATTTACACATATCTATATATATATCTATATATAGAAACCGATTTCGGAAGAGATCTCCAGGTGGGAGTCAGGTGTTAATTTTCCATATTAAATATTATTTATGTTTTCTTCCCCTCATCAACCAAAAGAAAAACATCGAACGATCAAAACCAAAACAAGAGATCATTATACACTTTACAGAATATATATATATATATATATATATATATGTATATATATATGTAGAAACTGGGTCGCGATGCTAATGATCTGAACGTGAGAGATCCGATTCCCGAAATAAACCCAAGGGAATTGCTTAAGTGTTGCCTCTCCTCGTCTGCTCTTCATCTGAGATTGCATAATTCCTTTACTTGGGTTATTGAGTATTAAAAAAATCCCGGACTGAACTCAATTTAAGTCTGAATTATTTATAAGCTTCCAATTGGACTTCAATAAGTTTGAAACTCAGCAATTTATAACCTAAAAAAATACCAAGCAATTTCTTGCATTTGTCATGCGACAATTAAAATGACATTTTTTAATAAAACGCAATTTAAATTGAATTAAATTTTAAAACTTAATAAAATACAGACAATTTTATAATATTTAAATTCCAAAAAAATACTTTTATTTTTAAGATTTTTGAAATGCTTGAAAGTACAACAACTTCAACCAAAGACAAGCCACAAGCCGCGCTTGGCCAAGACACAATTTTGCATCTGCTCAGTCGCTGTTAATTAACAGCGTCCACTGTTAAATATTTCACTGCCTTAACATATCGTGTAACTGCGATCATATTCTCCCTCTCACTCACTCCTGCAACAAAGTCCAGGCTGTAACCTTGATTGTAATGATGACCTTGGCATTGGCATTGATATTGGCATTTCCATTGCCGCTGCCAGAGCCGTGGGCATTGGCGTTGGCGCTGACTTCAGGTCCGAAGCTGACCAAGAATTATGGCCGCTGCCTTTTGGCTTATTTATTAATCATAAATTGCCATAATGGGAAGGAAAAGGATGCCGCTGCACGCACAATCCAAAAGGATTTTCAATTGTCGACTGCCCCATCCTCTCAATGCACTCCAATTGCATCCGATGCTATTTATAACTCGATGCAGTCGCAGCCGCAGCCGTAGTCGCAGTTGCAGCCGCGGGCGCTGCTACTCCTTGCCTCAATTGCTGATTCTTGATTGCTGATTGCTTCATATGATTCGCCTCTCGTTTATATATATGTATATATATATATATATATATATATATATATATATGTATATGTATATATATATGTATATGTATATTTATATATATCTGGCAATAATTTATGTTATTTGACTTTTAGAGGCATCTCCATGCCGCGGCCGCCCATAATTGCAGGTTTCGCTGACTGCGACCACTCAGTGCGCCCTTTGCAATTAGCCTCCGCCTGTCTGAGGCGCAGGTTCGTCATTGGTTGAGACTGAGGAGGCTAAGGAGGCTGATGCTGATGCCATGGCTAAGACCGTTCATTAGCCGCATTGGGTCTTGACTTGTTGTCACACTCCAGTTCAAGTTGCACTCCATTAGCCTGGTACGTGACATATCAAAGCTTTCGGACGTTCGGCCCTTCAGCCCTTAAGCTGCTTCCCCTTCCTCTTCCCCTTCTTCTTTCCCTTCTCCCCTGCCCAACGAAGCTTCGTTTTCGAATTGCGTTCAGTTTGTTCTTTCCGCTGCTTTACCTTCACTTCCTACACCGCCAACTCCTCCGCTCACTGTAAATGCTATTAGTCAGTAACAAAAACAAAAACAACATTAGCAGCAACAACAACAACAACAACAGCAACAGCAACAGCTACAACAACAATAACAACAGTTTGCAAAAATAATTAAATTGTTTTACTTACTACGGTTTCACTTGCTGCAATAGAATAGAAAATGCATAAGCGGTAACTGTTACGAGCAGAGCGCAGTTAATAACCAAACGAACCCGAACCCGAACCCAACACCAACATCTGCTTACATCACAAAGAACACGCACACACACACACACACACACACACAAGCACTTATCCATGCATTCGATATGCAGCTGTGTGTATGTTTGTATAACAATAACAACAACCAGAGCGGAGCTTAATCAGTCAACAGTCGGCAGTCCAGCAGTCGGCAGTCTGTCTTGTTCCGGCAGCTTTTAATGTTTGCATTTACCTTGCCGCCCCTCTACCATCTATACCCTCCCCGCTCCCCTCGCCACTCTCCCCTTCACCATACCTTTTTTTCTAAAGCACAACCGAACTCCGCCCTCTCCATCATTCCCTTTTGAATTGGAGCTTCGCTTGGGATATATTTCGCAAAAAGTATAAAGATAACATTTATTTTAGCACACACACAAACACACACATGCAAACGTACACATACAGTCATACATGCATATATATAAATAGATTGCAGCGTAAAAATTGTTGAAACTCTGCTTTGGCATTTGTAGAATTCAATTAAAGGGAAATTCTCAAATAAATACATTATGAAATATATGGAATATATTGAATGTGTGGAATATATAGACTTATTCAGATATCAAAATATATATATTATAGTTTATTATTTTTCGATTTCTATATTAAGAATAAGTTTCAATTACTTCTTCTTTTCAATGTCTGTAAATTCTTCTTCTTCTTCAAGGTCGTAGCTGAAACGTTGTGTTTATCGGAAACGATTTACTTTATAAATCTGTTTATATATCAGATCTAGTTGGAATAAGGTTTAATTTCTTTCAGTGTATTTAGATTTGCACTGCGTTTAAGAAAGCTAGCGGCTTGTTTGAGGGCGTGTCCGTCCGCATCGCCAGTCACGAAGCCTGCGAAACTTATGCGAATATCATTATTAAACAATTCTCACTGGCTTCATTTGAAAACAGTTAAATAAATATAGTTCAGTTCTTAACATGCACGATTAAATATGTGGATATATGGAAAGTTATATATTTTTATGATTCCATATTATTTTCTATACTTGGAATATAATAAAATTATAAATACCCCACACTTTATTCCAGGCTCTAAAATGTTATCGAAATTGTAAATTTCAGAAGCTTAATTAATGATATTTTTTTACACAGTATTAACTTTCGATATTCAATTAAAAATTTACATTTTAATTACTCCTATAAAAAAGCTCCTATAACTGAGCTTTCCTAAATTTGATCCATTGGAGCTTTCATTGGGAAGGCTTTTCCTATGACCGCAAGCCTTTAGAGGCCGCTACTTGTCCACAATTATTGACAGCAAATGGCTTAAAAATAAATAAATAAATAAATAAATATATATGTATTTTTAAAAATATATATAATATATAAATACAATTAGAAACACGTTTGCAGGCAAATTAAAAACAAAAAAACAACAGAAAACAGAGACAAAATGAAAAACAGACACAATAAAAACGAAAGTTACGAAGACAAAAACAGAAATGAGCATCATCCGCAGAATGCTTTTAAAAACATTTATGTACACACACACACGCACACACATACGCACACACGCATACCCACACTTACGAACATGCGTGTACTACATACAAATAATTATCTTACATACAGACGCGTTTATATTTACGTATGTTTACAAGACAAAAAACAGGCACAGCGTTAAGGGCGGTCGAGGATGAGGAGTGAGAGCTCAGTGAGGGGGATGGGAATGGGGATAGGGACGGAGGCGGGGACGACAATGAGGGCTGTCAATTTAATGCCAACGCAGCGATTCTTGGCATAACAAACGCACATCATTGTGTAGCCTTCTTCTCTCTCCACATTCTCCCTCCTCCTCCTACTCCTCCTACTTCCCCTACCCATCCCCTTTCTTACCAATTTTCCTTTTATCTACTTAACGTCTATTCTAAATGATGTTCCTTAACTGTTGCCCTGCCCCTGCCCCTGCTCCCGTCCACTGTCCACCGTCCACTATCATCGCTTTCATTCCTGCGGTTCAATAGGCAAACCGTTTTGTAATCTTTACCTGCACATAAAAGTGGAGCAAAAGAACATTGAGAGGGGTTCGGGGCTCGAGATCACCGGGTGAGTCTTAACTCATACACAGCTATACATGTGCGTTCATGTTTATGTGTGTGTGTGTGCTTGTAGCCCCGCACACATAAGCCCATGGGTCAAATATACGACACTTGTTTTGTCAGCGAAAGGGGTAGAGTACATATTGCCATCTCACTCTAACTGCTGCAGGCCATGCAGCAGTTTCCCCACCACTTACCAACTGCGTTGCTGTAATTACATGTGTGTGTGAGTGTGTGTGTGAGTGTGCACGTATGTGTGCTTATGTGTATTTACATTATTAGTCAGTCTGTGTATGTAGGTGAGCGTCGGCCTAACATTTTATGCTTTTTATGTTCTATAAGCGTAGGGAGGGTATCGATGAGCATATTGATTCGCGTGGAGCGTTGATGTTTCTATATAAAATGCGATGATTATCTAAATGCAATTTAATTCCCATTCAATTGAAAGTATTTGAATAAAATTATTTATTAATTAAATCTGATTAAAATGTAAAAATCCTGTTATGTCGCTTATTGTTACCCATCAATCACGCGTCAGCCGTAGGGCATTCAGTAGTCGACGTTCAGGTAACCCATCCTCATTTTTATTACTGTCTGCTTTGGCTTCCTTCTGCCCCGGCACTGCTCCACTTCTTATCGTCTTCTCTTTGAATGCACTTGCCGGCTCTTTGGCCGTTGTATCGACTTAGTTTTTGGACAATTTGCAAGGTGCACGCAATGTGAACGTTTTTTGAGCTACCACAAAATCGAAATTAAATCAAAAATTATTGAGAAAGTGAAATAAAATTAATGAAAAATAAATTAATTATCGCGCAGAACAATGAATCATTTACGTGTGCACAAATTTAAACTGGGCAGCAAGGACAATGGGACTGCTGCCGACAACCCGCCATCAAATTCCCCTACTGACAACAACAACAGCAATCACAACAACAATAATAATAATAATAATAATAACAGCAACAACAACAACAACAACAATGCGAACAATACGAACAGCAAAGGATTCCTCACCCGCATCAAGCGATACTCGGTGCTTGGGAATAAGCTGGGACGCCGCCATCTGGGCAGCATGACATTACCAGGAAACGGATCTGCGAAGGATACACAAAGCAAGACAGCGACTGGCAGCTACAGCATGACGGGCAACAACTCGGAGGATCACCGCCTGGAGATTGGTGCACCGGTGCTCATATCAACCACCACACTGGACACGGATCGCTTTGGAGTAACGGAGGCGCGTCTCAAGCAGATTGGAGGCGGAATAGCCAAGACCTCAACGATTGTGCGTACACTGACGCCGCGCAGCTCGGATGAGGAGGAGTTCGTGGACGCCTGCGGTACCCCGCAACTGGACAGCCAGATCGATGCTGAGCCAGAAACAGAACACTTTGCCACGCCCACTCATCTACCGGAGGAGCAGCCCGACCTTGTACTGCCAGCTCAGCTTGTGTCAACCTCACTGCCTGCTCCACCGTTGCCTCCGGCTCCGCCTGCACTGCATTCACTGCCCGCTGAAGTTACACCGAATGCACCCAACCCAGCGACCCCAGTGACTCCACCAGCTCCACCGACAGCAACGACTGCACCGATCGTTACCTGCGCTCCCCCCACACCGCCCAGTCCTGTGCCAGTGGAGGCTCCCAAGCGAGTCCCACGCATCGCCCGCCAGCAACAGTCACAATCCGTGCAGAATCTACACCGCGCCGAGCTGAAAGTGTACATGCACAAGTCGCCATCGATGACGCTGGACATGAACATGACGGCTCCGCCACATCTTGGACTCAACCTGCCCGACCTGGCGGAACTGTACGGAGCAAGCAGCGTGAGCCTGGCGGCCAGTGGGAACAACAAGGAGAACGTCGATGTCACCGACAGCAAGTCACAAGTGGAAAGGCAAAGTCACAACCAGAAGTCGAATCCCACTGGCAACATGGCATTCGGGAATCCCTTCAAGAGTTTGGACTCCTTTCACATCGGCAACTCCAAGCAGAGTCTGGCCAGTTGCCTGAGCAGCAGGAGCAGGAGCAGAAGCAGGAGCCAATTCAGCCAGAGCCAGACCAGCGTCAATGATGACTTTGACTACGATCTCAAGTCGGTCAGCTACCAGAGCCTCAATGCCCAGAATCTGTTTGTGTCCATTGATGAGCTGCAGGAGATAACCCGGCAGATCAACGAGACGGAGGACTTTAGTCGCGAAATCGACTTTGAGTATTGCACCCATCGGGATCAGCTGCGTCCCAATGAGCGTCGCATCACGCTCCTCAAGAATAAGAACCAACGTCTCATCAGCTTCAACCACAACAAGGAGAAGCTGCGCAAGGGCTGGCACGGCATGAAGAACTGGCTGGGCGAGGAGGGCAACAGGCTGAAGGAGGTGGTGCGTCAGCAGACGCCGCTCAAGCGTGTGGCCCAATCGAAGAGCAATCTGAATCAGTCCGCAAACGATGCCAGTCGCCAGTCAATGTCACCCGACCGGAGTCATGATCGGGACATGACCGAGAGCTGCGAGGATGTCACCCATCAGACCGAGTACGAGCCTTCCCTGTCCCAGCACATCAGCGATGACGATCTGTCGCCGCATGCCAAACGTTTCAAGGATGAGGTACAGGCAGCAATCGCATTGTTTGGCTTTCCTTAGACAACAAAATATCCTAGATCTAATTATATATAAATATGATCCTGTTTCTCTGGAGGATTACTAAGCATCTGTTTTTTTTTTATTTCTTTCTTTGTCCAGGGACAAAATGGCTTTGAGGAACTGCGACGCTACGTTAAGCAGGGCGGCGACTTCAGCAAGGAGCTCATTTTCGTCCTGCAGGAGCGGTAAGTCTGGGTCATTAAGTCCTTCCACACATTTTCCCAGCCACACGAAATCCCAGTCACTTCTCTCTGTGTGTGGGAATGCAATTAAATCCAAGATTTGATCTCTGAACAAGTTTTCCGCCAGAAGATGATTTTCCAGGGAAAACCTGTTAAGGCAGTTCTGTCGGAAAATCATCTTAGCTCAATGAGCACCAAACGTTCCCCAAATCCCCCACTTAGTGGACTCTTGATGGGAGATTAGAAGGATGTTCATTAAAAGATCGTAAATTGAATCTTGATTTGGATTGTAAACTCGATGGCTGATCTTGGGATAAGGAAACTCAAGTGATTTTCCTAGAGTTGTCTTTAAGTTTTCCATGATTCCAGAATCCGTAATGATAATGATTTTTCCTCTCCTTCTCTCTCCTCCCCTCTCTCTTCCCCTCTACCTCCATCTCTCTTTCTCCACTCCTCCACCTTTGACTCTCCCCCCTCCCATCATAGCGCCGACTCGGAGCTGATCTACTCAAAGTCGCTCTCCAAGTTGGCCAACAAACTGAACAAGGCGGGACGCGAGATTCCCGGCAGTGTGGCGGACGCCTGGCGTGGTGTGGCTACGGAGATGGAGAGTCGCAGCGACATACATCGCCAGCTGGCGGCATCGCTGACCGATGAGCTGGTCAAGCCGCTGAAGACGGTCGTGGACAATCACCACAAGACGCGCAAATCGGTGAGTATGGCCCAGCAGCTGCAGTGCATCCTAACATGACTAACCCAATCTTCTGCTGCTCCAACAGGTCGAGAGCAATGTGGATAAGGCGGCACGTGTGCTGAGCGAATGGCGTGTGAGTGAGGCGAAGGCCAAGAAGGCGTCACACACTGCTGCCCGGGAGAACGAGAAGCTGCAGGATGCAATGCTGGACGTGCGCATACAGAAGTCACCATCGATTGCGCTGCTGCATCAGGGACCCAATAAGTTGGCCGCCGAGAAGGAGCTCAAGTCCGCCGAGAAGGATTGCGTCAAGCTGGACAATAAGCGCAAGAAGGCCGAGGAGGCGGTCAAGCGGGCGGATGTCGAATACTACACACTCTGTGTCCGGGCGGAGCGCGCCCGTGTCGACTGGGAGATGGCCGTGCTGCGCGGCTCCTCCCAGCTCCAGAGCAGCGAGCAGCTGCGTCTGGGCAACATGCACAACTTTGTGCAGCAATACGCACGTCTCATCTCGGACATGAATCCCATATTGGGCGGCCTGACGAACGGACTGCAGCCCCAGCTGGAGGCCTGCAATGTGGCCAAGGATCTGCAGGTGGTCCGCAACATTCGGCACAACTCCGAGGGACCCAGCGAGCAGCTGCTACCGGACTTCTACTGTGAACACACGACGCTGGCCATGAATCGGGAGCGGCGCAAGCATTCGCTGATCAAGCTCCTCCAGTTGGTCAAGACGGACTTGGAGCGGGAGCGTCGCTCCAGGGATGGACTGCGCGGCCTCTCCCAGTCGCTCAGCCATCAGGAGCACCAGAACATCACCGACAAGCTCTACCACGTAAGTCCTGGCATTCATTGGAAATCTTTGAACATCCTAAACTTATCTCCTCCTCCTTCTCCCCCTCCTCCTCCTCCCCCTTCTCCTCTTCAGATTCGCTCCATGCTGACCTACTTGGAGGGTGCACGTCTGAAGCTGCACTCGGCGCTGCTAGAACTGGATCACAAGCCGCGCACCACACATCCGCTGGCGCAGCACATCCAGGTGAGTGTCCTTAAAAAAGAAGCAACCAATTCCCTTATTGAATCCCATTTTGATTACAGGTCACACGCGATCGCACCGGACTGCAGCAGAGCATCCTGAAGGTACCCAATTGGCTGAAGAACAGCGACAAGTCACAGCTGGCGACGACGCTGCTCTCCCAGGACATGAACGAATCCCATGCCGATGACGATGACTACTCGCAGTTGCAATGTCAGAATAATACCTCCTGTGCGAACATCAGCGTGGTTACGGGCTCGACGACGGGTCCGCTGAAGCAATTCAACCGGAGCAAGAGCAACATCGAGACCTTCATCAGCCAATCGAAGATCATCTCGACGACCAATGCCTCGCTGGCGGTGGGCACAGCGGCTGTTAAGTCCAAGACACTGGCTGCCGGCCAGACGGCGGCGGATCGCGGTCAGGCCGATGGTGGCTCCAATCAGCAGGACTCTGATTTCGATGAGTTCAGTTCGCAGGACGAGGACGATGCCGATGCCGATGGCGATGGCGATGTCGAATCCCAAAACCAACCGCATACACAGCATTTCTATCAGAATGCCCAAGAGGTGCAGGGCAACAATGGCAATCCGAGCAGCATCGGCTCCAAGACTGGCGGCCATTGTCAGATCCTTGGCCGCTGCAAGGCGCTCTACAATTATACACCAAAGCTCTACGATGAACTGGAACTGAGTCCTGGCGACATCATTGAAGTTCATGCCAAACAGGACGACGGCTGGTGGCTGGGCGCCCTAAGGAATCAAATTGGCATCTTTCCTGCCACCTATGTGGAGGAGTGTGCCTAGCGGAAGGATCTTCAACCATAAGTCAGCTAACTATATAAGATATGTACTGTGTGTGTGAGTGTGTGTGCATGTATGAGTGTGTATGAGTGTCTGTATATGTATGAGTGTGTGTGTGTGTGTGTGTGTATGTGTGTGTGTAAAGATGTCTCTATGGATTTCAATCGATGCTTACAACGAGCTTTAAAGGTCTCCGCAAATAATAATCTATTTTAAAACAATTTTTTTTATTATTATTATTATTATTATAATTATAATTATTATTATTATTATTATTATTATGATTATTATTATTATGATTATTATTAATATTATTACTATGATTATTGCAATGAATATTATTTTTAAAATTAGCGCCCAGTCGAGTCACTGCTCCTGCACATGAATAATTGCCGAGACGAGTAAATCAAATAACTGTTTATTTCATTTAACATAACGGAACGATATATGATTTGATATGATATATGATATATGATATACGATATATGAAATATGATATAATATGATATATAATATATATTCAACATATGCTACGTATTTATGCAGAATCACAAATGTTTTACTTTATTTAAATGTCGCCTCCTCTCGTGTCCCTCGTCATGATTCGCCTTTAATTCAATTCAATTTTATAAATTATGTATATAAAACATTAAAAACAAATGTAAAATTTTAAAACGTATTTTTGTCTCTCATCATATATATCCGATATAAACACATATATCTTCTCTCGCTCTATATATATGAAGTTTAAAATCAACTTTTATTTAGGAGTTAAACAATTTGAAAAAAAAAAAAATAAATAAATAAAACTGCGATTTATTGCTTCCAATTGCCTTTTCGGAGATGTGGCAACACTGGTGCCTGTTAGGTTGGCTGCGGCTCGCATTATCAGGAATTCCAGCTTCAATTATAAACATGACATTTTTCAAGTCTACTTATGAATTACTCTGACATCGATCTGGCAACTCCTGAACTTGTTAATTGTAAGTAGAAAGTTATTTAACAATTTCATATTTTGACGATCTGGCAGCACACACCTCTGACTGCACACAATTGAACTTTTAAGTATTAAAACGTTTAAACCGCAGTTGAGTTTTTCTCTTCTAATCAATTGATTATATTATTTTATATCGATCTGGCAGCACTCTTGATTAGATAGTTGCTGGCATCTAACATTTTGATGCATTCAAATATGATATGATATAGAGAGACTCTGGATGGACTCATAGCATAGTATAACAGTGCATACCACTAGAAATCACTGGGATGGTGTGAAGAAAGAACTATCTTAGGATAATAACTGCATAGCTGTAAGGGCTTATAGCTGTGTAGCTGCGTAGCTGTTTAACAGTGTACAACAGTATAACAGTATAACAGTATAACAGTATAACTGTATGACTGTAAAGCTGCTTAACTGTAAGCCTGTAAGACTGTATAGTTATACAGCTGTACTACCGAATATGTATATAACAGTTTACACTATTACAGTATAACAGTATAACGGAATAAAAATATAGCCGTGTAGCTGTATAGCTTATTGGCTATATACTTGTAAAGCTGTATAGCTGTATAGCTGTTTAATTGTATATGTGTATAACAGTAAGACAGCAATACAGTGTAACACAAACACAGTATAACAGAAGTGTACAGAACAGCACATACAGTATAGCAGTACAAATGTATAACTGTTTACCAGAAAAACAGCTGTCAGTATAACAGTAAAGCAACATAACAGTATAACAGTATAACATAATAATGTTATAACAGTATAAATATACATCTGTGTAACTGTATAGCTATATACCAGTATAATAGCATGTCAGTTTAGCAATATTAAAGTATAACAGTATAGCAGTGGAGGTACGTAACTGCAAAAGTGTATAGCTGTGTATAACAGTTCATAGCTGTATAGCTTCAGATATAGCTTTATAGCTATATAAGTGTATAACTGCGTATAACAGTTCATTACTGCGAAGCTATATAGCTGTATAACTGTCTAACTATATAAGTGTATAACTGTGTAACTGTATAGGTGTATAACTGTATAGGTATATAACTAATTGATGCTAAAGTAGGATAACATAGTAACATACTGTCTGTCCCCTGCTTGCGGGACAGCGCAGTTGCTCGGCAAGAGCAAGAGCCAAGCCAGGCAGCCAGGCAGCCAGGAATCCGGGGGAACTTGTGGCTCAGCTTTGGCTTGGGTTGATAACCTCCTTTGGAGGTGCCACTGCGGTGGCCGGAGTTGAATGTGTGGCTGCATTGTCCAGGCATCGCAGCTTCTGGTACATGTGTATGTAGTGCGCCTGCAGTTGCTTCTGGTAGCCAAGCACCTTATCCTTTTCGGCACACCACTGCCGCTTCTCCAGCTCGAGGTCTATGCGAAAATTGTCGAGCTTCTGGCGCAGCTTGGCTATGTCCTCGGCATACGTTGTCGACTCCTCAATCAATGTGTCCAACGCCTGCTGTGCCGGCTGCCCCTGGTCCAGCTGCAGTCGCTCTACGATCGCGTCCAGCTGATGGGCTGGCGAAGCCACCGCTGCCACGAGTGTGGCTGTCGCTGACTGTGTGTGCGACTCCGACTCTGACTCTGGCTGGGACTGTGACTGGGACTGGGACTGTGACTGCATCTGTGACTGCAACTGTGACTGGGACTGTGACTGGGACTGCAACTGTGACTGGGACTGTGACTGTGACTGTGACTGTGACTGGGAATGGGACTGGGAATTGGACTTTGACTGCAAGTGTAACTGGGACTGTGATTGCAAGTGTGACTGCGACTGCGACTGCGACTGCGACTGCGACTGTGACTGCGACTGCGACTGCGATTGCAACTGTGTGTGTGACTGCGCCTGCGCCGTGTATTTCCGCGTCTTCTGGCAAATCTCGTTCAGATTGTCCAGCTGCTGCTTGAGCCGCGTGTAGCGACCGCACGGCTCCTCCCCGTACTCATGGGCAATGGCCAAGTCGGAGAGCTCCTTGCGCAGCTTGGCCAGTTCATTGGTCAGTGCGCCAATCACTTGATCCTTGAGAGCTATGATCTTGTTCAGCTGCTGCAGTTGCTGCTCATGCCTCTCCTCCTCCGCCTGTTGTTGTTGTTGTTGTTGTTGTTGCTTTTGTTGCTGATCCTCCGCCTGCTGCTTTGGTTGACTTTGGCATGTGGTTGTCTTACAACTGTTGTTATTGTTGTTGTTGTTAATAATATTATTATTATTATTATTATTATTGTAGCTGTTGTTGTTGTTGTTGTTGATGCTGCTGTTGCTGCTGCTGATGCTGTAGCTGTGCCTCAGGCTAACAATTGCATGATCCTTCATATTGATTTCAAGCTGCAGAGTAAAAAAAAAACAAATATTCAAATTTTAATATATCCTAGATAAATCCTTTCATCCTTTACCATAAATATAAAATAAAAATAAAAAAATAAAATAAAAATTAATAAAATTAAAAATATGAAGTAAAAATAATAAAAAAATAAAATAATATTTAATAAATTATTTAAAAAAATGTATAAGTTAAACAATAAATAAATTAATAAAATAAAAATTAATAAATAAATAAAATAACATTATATTAATATATAAAGTAATAATAAATAATCATTTAAAAAATTGAAGTGTGTCATTTTTCAATAATAATAAAATAAAAACTTAAATAAATAAGTAAAATAGAATGAAATAAATAATTAAATAAAAATTAATAAATAAATAAAATAGAAATATATTAATATATATAAAGTTATAAACAAAAAAAAAAATTAATAAATTAAATATTAAAAAGTAAATCATTTTAAAAACATTATAAGTTGTAAACAAAAATAAATAAATAAAATTAAATTAAATAAACATAAAAAAATAATTCAAATAAAAAACTAAAATAAAAATATAAAATAAAATGAAAATTACAATAATAATAATAATAATAAAATGATAATAACAATACTTTTAATAAATCAGAAGTAAATCAGAGCCGAAAGCCAAGGAGCTTATCATATTGATGGCAACTGTACTTAAGGACTTACATGCGCCTCCTTGAGCTGCGTCTTGAGTAAAGCTATCTCCCCGTTGCGTTCACAGACCTTCCACGCGCTGTCCTCCAGCTGGACACGCAGGGCGGCCATCGTCTGATGGGCATCGTTCAGCTGCTGGTTCAGCTCCATGGCAGAGCATTGGAGCTGCTGTTCGGAGCTGCGAAGGTTCTTGTTGCTGCTCTTAGTCAAGTCGAGCTGCTGCTGGAGCTTCTGGATTTGCTCGGACTGGCGGAGCTTGTGCTGCTTTAGTTGGAACTGCTGCAGGGCCAGGAGCTGCTCCATTTTTTTGAACTTCAACTGATACTCGCGCTGCTGGCTCTCATAGAAGAGCTTCAGGCGCTGCGTCTCGTGCTCCCAGTAGACCTCCTTGTCCTGAGAAAGACAGAAAGACGGAAAGACAGAGGAAAGAGCCGCAAGGAGGTATCGATTAATACGGATGATGGGATGACGGGTTTTCTATTTAACCTTTTGGACTTTGAAAATTACTTTCTCATTCTGTTCCATGGCCTGTCGCAAATAGGACAGTTCCGAATCGCGATCCTTGAGCGCAGCCTCCAGCTCCGAAATACCAGAATCCGAGGGCGAGGGCGTCAGATCACTTCCTGCGGCCGCAGCGCTGTTTTTGCTAAGGATTTCAAAATGTAAATAATCAAAGCTTCCTCCAGCTGGGATTTCCTTGGGTAATGTTTACCTGCTGGCACCATCGGGTCTATCATGTCCAGCCAGACACTCCAAGCCCAGGGCAAGGCCATCCTCAGTTGCGGTGCGCTGGACAATCCTGTGGCCACGTCGGCGTGTCGCCAAGTGGCGCAGATCCGTTGTGCCTGGCAAGAAACAGACTTCATCCCTTAATACCAAAGGCAACCAAAGGATAAGAGGTGAATTATACTCACTGCCAAACTTGTGTGTTGCTGCGGCGGACAGTGGGACCAGGGATGGTGTGGACCCATAGCCATAGCGCTCACCCCCCACCGACTGCTGGCTGGACGCCGCCTGCTGTTGGTGGTGGTGTTGCTGCTGCTGGGAGGCGATGCGATAGTCCGGCTCAAAGGGAATCGGCTTGAAGGCGATCGGCCGTAGAAAGTTGCCTCCCGAGTTGGACTAGAAGTAGAGACACGACAGGCGTCATCAATCTTGATCAAGCTCCGGCACGCCCAACCCCATGGGCACACCCCATGCCAACTCAATGGCAAGCCTCACCTGTTCCACAATCTCGCCCGACTGAGGCTGCTGCTGCTGCTGCTGCTGCTGCTGTTGTTGTTGTTGTTGCTGTTGTTGTTGGAGCTGGAGTTGGAGTTGATGGTGATCGGTAATCGCAAGTCGATTTCCGGCAGCTATGGGCGTGGTCCGGCGCACGCTGAGCATAGCTGGCAGAGATTGCGGCGCCTCGGCCTCGCCGGCCTTGTTCTCGCCCAGCTCCACGGCACTGGTCACACAGCTACGGCTCAGCTCGAACATTTGCCGGATATTCTGGAACTTGCTGCGCATCGGTGGCATCGCCAGGGCATCCTCGTCCAGGTTACTGTGGCTGCCAAACTTCTGGCTGAGTCGCCGCTGCTCCTGCCGTGACTTCAGTGTTCCCGTATGAAGGACGCCATGTGAGGGCAGCTGCAGCAATGGCGATCCCAGTGCTGCTGTCTGCCCCATGCTGCTCAGGCTCGGGGTGCTTCGCAGTGTCAAGGGTGCATTATTCTCCAAGGACACAGAACGCTTGTGGCCACGTTTAAGGACAGACGCTGCGGCAGCCGCTGCTGCTGCCGCTGCCGCTGCACTTGCGCTTGGAGCGGCGCCACTTGATGGCATCGGTACCACTGCATGTGCCGGCATAGCCAGGTGAGTGGCGCCAGACATGCTTGCCAGTGCACCTGGATGGGAGACAGAGAGGGGAAGAGAGAAAGAGAGAGAAAATATGTTTCATTAGTTTGCGTTGAACTGAGAAATCACTAAAATCACTTAAGCCGCTAAAATCACTTAAATCACTAAAATCACTTAAGCCGCTAAAATCACTTAAATCACTAAAATCACTGAAACTACCAAAATCACTTAAATCACTAAAATCACTTAAATCACTAAAACTTCTGCCAACAAATGAAGCGGCGCCGATTCTGAACTTTGACCTTCGACGTGGCTAAAGATTTGATTCCGAATGATCGCAATTAATCAAAACTAATTATAAATTAAGACTAAAATTCATATATATATTAATTTTATATTAAAATCACTATTTTATCTTGAGATCTGATCAACTTTTCGCCAATCGAGAGACGCGTCAATTTCCAATTTCTTGGTGGTCCCCAAGCCTCGACTGGAGCCCCGCGGGGAATTCAAGTTTATGATTTTAGCGCCGTTAACCGAATTTATTTTTTATTTATTTTTTTTTTCCATTTTTTTCCAATTTTTTTTTTTTTTTATGTATTAAATATTCATCTTCTTTGTGGACTGGCCCACATAGCTAGGTAGCCGAAGAGTGAAAGAGCGAAAGAGCGAGAGGAGGTGGAGAGGTGGTGAGAGGTGGAGAGGTAGTGAGAGGTGGAGAGGTGGAGATGATGGGGAGTGTTCCAGCAGCTCGCACTTTCTCGTTTGTGGTCAACGTCTCGAAGACTCGTCGACCCATATTCTAGCAACTATGGCAACTAAAGCGCAACTATTTCTCAGCCATTGACAGCCCAACCTGAAATGAACCTCCCCCCTTCGTACACCCAGAACACTCGCCACCAACCACCATCCAGTGGCCACCTCTGTCCAACACTAGCGACACTGTCCACTGTCCACCGTCCCCCGTCCCCTGTCCCCTGTCCACTGTCGTCCAACGGTGCTCAGTTTTATTGGGACCATTAAACGCACTTGTAAGGTTCTCGCAACTGGTTTGAGGCCAAAAGCGTCTGGCAACAGGTGCCAGATCGACGGACCGGGTGGCCTTTGGATACCCTGCGAACAGTGGAAATTGCAAGCGGGTATATCGCATGCAGCGAGTAGAAGCAGAAGCTGAGGCACAATCAGGAGGACTTAAGGATTAAATATTTATATTAATTATTTATTTTATTTATTTATTAATTAATAATTTATTCATTTATTTTTGAATATAGTATATATATTTAATTCAAAGTATTTATTATTTAAAATTTAGTTTCAATTTATTCGTTAAAAGAAAGCAGGAATCAAACTGATATATGAAATAATAAATAAATATATGCAAATTGTGAAGACAATTTAAAAAATAAATATTAATCATTAATTTTGTTTTTTTTTTAATAATTAAAGAATTTTTAAAAATCTAAAAGTTAAGGGAACAAAAATGTTGAAACTAAAAAAAAATATTGTTTCAAAACTTAAGTAAAAAAAATAAACATTTTTAAAGAAGAGCAGCAAATGACAGAGATTTAAAAAATAAAATAATAATAATAAAATAAAAATAAGTTAAATAAAGATCATAGTAAACATAATTAAATTTTTTATAGTCTAAAGAAATATCAAAATAAAAAAATATTATAATTTTAAAATTTTAACTACAAAATTCAGACATAAATTGTAAATCGCCAGCAAATGGAATATAAATAATATAAAAAAATTAATAATGAATTAATTTAAATAAATTCACAGCCTTTCGTAGACTACGAATTATTTAAAAAAAAATATTTAAAATTGACAAATTGTTCCTCAGAAAATTACAGGGTATTCAACTGTTCATCATGGCCCGCTTTGGCTCATTGCATTGAAAATTTCACCCAAGGCTAACTGACAATCTCATCCCGCAGTGGATGACATACATAGAGTTCAGTCCAATCAAAATTTCTGGAATTTGCGACGTTACAAGTTCCACTTATATAGTGAATGAGGAAGAAGAAGAAGGAGAGGAAAAGAAGAAGGAGGAGAAGGAGAAGAAGTAGGAATACGTAATATCTATAAAAAGTGCTATCCCATTTTCAATACTATTGTTATGCCCAATCAACGTATTATTATGATATCCATAAAAGAACAAAACTTTAATTCCAAACAAAAAAAAAATAAATAATAAAAAATAAAAAAAAAAATAAATAAAAAAAAAAATATCTTATTCTTGCGCCTTTTATTACTTTTTTACGAGTTTTTCTGTCCACATTTTTGCGAGTGTTTAAAAAAATGTTTGTTTTTTTTTTTATTTGTTTTTATTATTATTTTTTTTTTTAATTTTGTAGATTTATGACTTGATTTTCGAATGCCTGGCGACATGATCTTTAACGATTGGGGCAATTAACTACATTATTCGGCGGCTAAGGAAAAACCATCCTAATGGGCGTTAATGATCCCAGGAACAACATTTTTGCTGAATTGCTGAATTAATTACTGAGCAAAGTCTTCGACTTTATTTATTTATTTGGATCCCCCAACCCCGCTCCCCCATCTGCGTTTTTTGATCTTGTCTTTCGTTTATCAAACGATTCCATTTCAAAAATGTGTATCAAACTGACTTCTATTATCAGCTATCGGTATCTCCTTGATAGATAACGATAGTTCGATAGATAAAGAAAATGATAGGATTGCAAAATCTGAAACACATTTTCTCAGTTATTGTCTCTTTATCTTTACTAAGTTATCGATAAGTCGATCAACTCCCCTGCTGACCTACTAAGCTTTGAAGCTAAGTTGTCTGTACTTTCTTCACCTTAAAAAAAATTATTTATATAATTTAAATAAATTAAAATAAAAAAGTATATATATAAATAATATATATAAATAAAGTATATATAAATAATAAATATATTAATACTTAAACATATATACACAAAACATACAATATAAATAAATAAAATATACATAAATAAAAAATATAAAAATTATAAAATATATAAATAAATAAAAGTATACTAAATAAATAGTTAAATAAAATAAAATAAAATTAAACATACAACATAAATAAAAAAAATATATAAATATTAAAAATATAAAATATCTGTGATCTTATTTATTAAATAGATAAATAATTTTTTAGCGATATGATAACTGTAATTATAATATTTGTTATAAGCTATAAAATTGTATCTTGTGGTGCATCACAATTGCTGCCAAGCAAAGCCACACACTATGCCTATAATATAATATGATATTATATGATATATTAAAAAATCGAATTTTATTATTATATTATAACATTATTTTAAATATATAATAATATTAATATATATTTATATATAATAAAATAAATAAAATTATAAAATCCTTTCAAATATCTCATCTTAACCAAGTTTTTACCTAGGAAGCTCCAGGTATTATCTGGCAGTTCGCTTAACTTAAAAAAAAAAAATTCTTCTATAAAAAAATGGATCACATCCGTAATTATAATAAGAATAATCAAAAATTACATTTAATAATTATAAAGGTCTTAGTAATAAGCGATTATATTGATATATAAATATTTTATAATGTCATTCATACAATTAAATAGATGCTTAAGAACTTTACTTTATTTCCATTAAAAAAAAAATAAAACAAATATTTATAAAATATAGAAGAAAAAAATAATCAAAATAAAATAAATAAATGGTAAATAATAATAATATAATAATAATAATAAAATAAATATAATAATAAAATATATTAATTCAGCTCTCGTACAGAGATTAAAAATAAATAAATAATTATGGCAAGACAATACAAACATATAGTATATAAACATAAATAAATAAAATATTTAAATTAATAACAAAATTCAAAATTTCTGGTTAATAAATTCAAAGCTTACAATTAAAAAAAATATTTGGTTTTTACTAAATAATTAATTAATAAATCGATTCAAAATTCCAACCAACTACAGATTTAATTTTAATTTTTTTTTCTAGGAATTTCTAGGAGCCTTAGCTGAACAGCCCCATTAATCAGCTGGAGATCAGGAATATATATATATATATATACCGCTGATTTGTGACTTAGACACCTGAATCCAAACTTAGTTAATTCAGACTTTTTGGAAATAAATCCAACTTAGACAATGACTAAGTCCGAGCGTCTGGGAGTTCATTATGCGAGTCGAGCGGAGAGTCGAGCGGAGAGTCGAGTTAACACGAAAAAGCACTTCCACAGGACCATTAAAATAGTTATCATTAATCAAGACATCTGCACAGCTGCGATTAAAATCCTAATGCTGTGGGGACAATTAATTTAATGGGAAATCGAGACACAACTGCGAGTAAATAACTTAATGAAGAGCCCCCCCATTTGTCGCTTGGGACAGTTTGACTCAATTTGCGATCGATTTATATGGCACTTGGGGTCCGTTGGAGTTGCCGTTAGATAACAAAGGCCCATTCAGGCCACATCCATTAATGAATGGAGGGGCATTCATTCCATTCCATTTCATTTCATTTCATTTCATTTCAATTCATTTCAATTCAATCGTCTGTTTGTTGAATGCTTTCCGTTTAGGCCAAGACGTAAAGCTGTGTTGCAATTTTTTAACTCGCAGATTTTACCGCGAATCCAACTGAGTGAATATTTCACAAGATTTTCTATTATATTTCCACGGTAAGAGGCATAAATCGACGGGCCAATATCCGAGCACGAAGTCCAACGGTTTGTGGACACGTTTCGCAATGGCAGCGACCACGCAGAACGGGCCAATGATATCTTAGCCAAGTTATAGGCCGGGCTCAAACAATGCCGACCAAACAGGCGACAATTTCAGCAACAATCAACGCCAACAACGATGATGATGATGATGATGATGACGATGCTGATGATGACGTTCATAATGATGATGACAACGTCGTCGTCAAGCTGCCAATGTAATTTATTTACTTCTGTCGATGGCTTGTGAAACGCATACACACAGATACACACACACACACACACAAATACACATTGTCTCACACTAAGATACATTAAACTAACTGTTATTTTGGCGGCAAGTCTAACAAAAGTATTTGCGAAAAGTATCTTTGGAAAAGTATCTGTGAAAATGTATCTTAGAGAAGTATCTTAAAAATGTATCTGAGAAAAAGTATCATAGGAAAAGTATCTGCGAAAAAGTATCTTAGAAAAAGTATCTGTGAAAATGTATCTTAGAAAAGTATCTGTAAAAATGTATCTGCGGAAATGTATCTTAGAAAATTAATTGTGAAAAAGTATCTTAGGAAAAGTATCTGCGAAATTATATCAACGAAAAAGTATCTGCGTAAAAGTATCGTAGAAAAGTATCTACGAAAAAGTATCTAGGACAAATATCTTAGGGTAAGTATCTGCCAAATTATATCTACGAAAAAGTATCTGCACAAAAGTATCTTAGAAAAGTATCTACGAAAAAGTATCTAGGGCTAATATCTTAGAGTAAGTATCTGCCAAATTATATCTACGAAAAAGTATCTGCACAAAAGTATCTTAGAAAAGTATCTACGAAAAAGTATCTAGGACAAATATCTTAGAGTAAGTATCTGCCAAATTATATCTACGAAAAAGTATCTGCGTAAAGTATCTGTGAAAAAAGTATCTGCGAAATAAGTATCTGCGTTTTGTGGCATGGCAAAAACTGAAGCCAGAAACCAGTTCGCATTTTGCCCGCCGGCCAGTTCTCAATAGCCGGTCGAGAGCCAGTGGCCTGGTGTTGCTTTTGAAAGTTTCCATCAATGAAAGTCCGCAAATCTTTGAGCCAGTCCCAAAAATCATAATAAAAATCATAGGCAGCAACAACAATAGTAGCAGCAACAAGAAAAAGAAGAAGAGGAACAAGAAGAAGAAGAAACATAAGAAGAGAACAGCTCAGATCCGCATCGACGTCCATTCAATCAGAAATTCGCATTTGCATTTCGATTTTCAAAAGTGTTTTGACCCTAAAAGCAACTGACAGACAGCAGCAACAACAACAACAACAACAACAACAACAACAACAACAACACAACAACAGCAAGAAGAAGAAGAAGAATAACAATAACAACAAACACAAGAAGAAGAACAAAAACAATAACAATGAATAACAAACTTCACATTGTTTTTTCTACTTCTCCGTTTCGTACGCGCCACGCGGCGTATGAGTTATAAATGCGTAAAAAAAAATTCAAAACTAAAACAAGCAACGAAGCAGCAGCCGTCATCGACGTCGCAGCCGCAGTCAACGTTAGCGTCGTTTGTCCATGTCATCGTCGGTGGCCGCTGAACGACGACTGTCCACAGTTGGCGAGCAGCTGTCCCAATGCTTTTTCCCACGCTCGCAGCCGCAGCCGCAGTCGCAGTCGCAGTCGCAGTCGCAGCTTTATGCATGCCTTGTACTAACTACGTTCATTTGATTTGCGTTTCGGGTCCAGTCGCTCAGTCGCACAGTGCAACAAGTGCAATTTGTATGCCGCGAAACTAATTAGCTAACAATTATCATTAATTGTATCCGCTTTTATTCCAATTTTATAGGCAAATAAAGCGGCTTTAATTAAGATTTAGATTTTCAAGATGTGAATTAAACTTTGAGCTTTGATTTGCAGGCAGTTTTTATATAATTATTTAATTTAATTATAAAATAAATTTATTTAGAAATTTATATTAAAAGTTAAATCATATATGACTTTTAAGCTGAAGTTGGTACAAAATAACATAATATTTAAGTAAACCAAGCGGAAACTCAGACATTGAAAAAAATGAATAAATAATTTAATAAATAAATTGATTTATAAATTTAATTTTAACGATTAATTTAGAGTTTTATATATTAAATTTATATTTCTATTAATATATTTAATTGGCATTTAATGTAATATAATTTTTTTATTTTCTATTTATTTATTTATTATTTTATTCATAACTTTCATATATTATTATTTTATTTATTTAATTTAAATTATGAATTATTTAATTTAAATTCAAAATTTTGTCATTTAAAATTATATACCTCTTTAGTTTTATTAATTAATTCATCATTTTGATATATCATAATTTAATTTATTTAGTTTAATTTATGATTTATTAATTAATTTAATTTCGTCTTTTAAAATTATATTTTTATATTATAATATTATAAAAATTATATTATTATTAAAATTTAATTTTGTCTTTTAAAATTATATTACTTTTTTATTTTCTATTTATTTATTTATTAATTTTCATATATTATTATTTAATTTATTTATTTTTTATTTTTAATTTCAATTAATTAATTCTTATTTTTTAATTTATTATTTTAATTTTCTTTTTACTTATTTATTATTTAATGCAGAATTATTTTAATTGAAGTAATTTAAATTTTAACTGATTTATTATTGTTTAATTTAAGATAATATTGTAATAATTAATTATAATTTAAATTTTATGTAACTTAAAAATATTGACATTTAAAGTTATACAATTTTTTAATTTTATTAATATTATTAATTATTATTATTTATTTAAAACTTTTTATTATTAATTATTATTTATTTTTATTTATTATAATTTATTATTATTAATTATTTTCCATTTATTTATAAACAAATGTATTATTTCTCTTATCGTATTTAATATTTCTTGTATCACCTAAGCTTTTCTTTTATTTATAAGTTTTCATTGCTTCAATTAAAATTCCCATTTTCCGACTTTTTTTTATGGGCAAGTGACATTTTCTTTTCAATCGGAAATGCGGAAATGGAATAATTAAGAACAGAAAACATTATAAAAGTGCAATTTGAGGCTTGAAACTTTCAAAGCTTCCGCTGCTGATAATAATGCAATTTGTACCGTTATTAAAATTTGCAGAAGTTAAAGCTTTTGAAAGCTCAATTAAGTTGTTCGTAAATGGCTGTAAGTGGACGCGATTACATCAATTAAGTTGATGGCTATGCTTTGTTCCAGTTGCCATTTCGTTCCACTTCCGTTCCACTGTGCCGCGGAACCGCCGTGTGCTGTTAATTTCTTTGTTGTTGTTGTTTTTTTTTTATATTTTTGCATTCATCGTATCTCAATGTCCGAGCTGAGGCTAAACCAAATGCAAAGACAAAGGCAAAAGCAGAGGAAGAGGCAGCGGCAGAGACAGAGTCAGAGGCAGAGGCAGAGGCAGAGGCAGAGGGAGAGGCAGAGGCAAAGGCAGCGGCAGAGACAGAGGTAGAGGCAGAGGCAGAGGTAGAGGCAGAGGCAAAGGCAAAGCAAATGCCGCCAAGCGATCGTCGGGTTGGTTATTTATTGTTGATTGTGAATTTTTAATTGAATTCATTTAGACGTTAACGACGGCGACTTGTATTTCAATGTTTTTGTTTTTATTATTGTTACTGTTAATATTGTTATTTTTTTTTATTGTTGTTGTTGTTGTTGCTATTGCTTTTGCCCCAATAATTGCAGTCAAAGTTGGTGGCATTGCGCAGCCGCATTCATTTCACAGACCAACAGCAACAGCAACAACAACAAGCATCATAAAGCATATAAATAAATAATTAACCAACTAGCAACAACAACAACAACAACAACAATTATACATTGTATAAGCGTGACGAAAAATATATATATATATATATATATTTATATATATTTATATCTGTATCTGAATGCAACCTGCAGCTTGGGTTTTCTTTTATATTATTTATTTATCGCTTGGTAGTTTTTCATTTAAGCGCAATCAATTTCAGGTTTCGGTTTCGATTTTGATTTGGAAATCTGACAAACAAAAAACATTTTTTTTTTCTCAAAATTTAAAGGGAAAAAAAACGCCAACATTTTTCTTTCGTCTTTCGTCTCAAATCCCCAATCCACGGGATTGCAGAATTTTCAACGGAAAAAAATGCATGTGACGTCACATTAATGCGATTACGATTACGATAACAGATTTGATGACGATTTTAATGGTCATTAACCACAGTGTTGACTAATTTATTTATCACGCACACACACGCACACACGCGCACACACACACACAGCCTCTTCAATTCCTCATTCAATCAAACAACAAACCGATCATCATCAATGCCTTTATGAGCCTTTAAATGCATGGGGCTTGCAACAGCGCGTAAAAAACCCGTAACGGAATTTTAAACCACACCCCCCTCCCCCTCCTATCTTCCGATGCATGACATTTATTGGCATAAATAAACCGCAGTGAAAAGCGCTTCACACATTCCACTGGGTCCGGCACGGCCCGGCCCGGCTCGGCCACCGCCCAAGCCGTGTGACCAGTTCCAGTTGCAGCCACAAGTGGCTCAACATCATCAGCGTTGACCTTGGCTCCGGTTCCATAAACGTGGCTTATGCATCGACCGTTTTTGTAACTGCAAGTGGGCCAACTGAAGCTGCAGCAACGACGAGCTCACAGTTCAGCTTAGGCTCACATCTTTCACCCAGGCGGAACTCATGGCTATTACGAGCGCAGAGCTAAGCCCTGATAGTTTTATTTTTAATATTGTTTCGTTATATTATTTTTTATTAAAATTTTTTATTATATATTATTTTTATAATTTTTATATCATATTATTTTTATAATTATTTTATTTTCTATAAATGTTTTAATATTTTAATAATAATATTTATTTATTCTCTATTAATTTTTTTTAATACTTTGATTTTATATTATTAATTTTTAATTCTTTACTTATTTATTTATTAAATCATATTTAATTTATTATATTTTTAATATTTATATTTTATATATATTATATTATATATTATATTTTATATTTTGTGTTATTTTTTTATATATTGAATTTTGTTTCTATTTCATATTATTTTTTTTATTTTAAATTTTAATTTTTTACTACTAAAATTTTTTTATATTAAAATAACAAATATAAACTACAATTAATATTATTTTTAGTTAATTTTTTCCGCTTTAAATGTTTTATTTATTATTTTATTGTTATTTGCTTGTTATTATTTTATTTTATTATTATTTAATACTATTTTACATAACACATATTTTTAATATATTTATTTATAATTTTTTTATTTTTATTTAATTTTTTTATATATGTTATATATTTTTTTTTAATATTAATTAATTATTTTATATTTATTATATTATAAAGAACAAACCCTTTTTTTAAGATTTCACAATTACCGAAATTAAATTTTTTTAAATATTTAATTTATAATTTATACAGAAACAATCATTAATTTAATTATATATATAATTTTTTTAGTTACTCCCTTAAATCTGTATTTATTTAAATTTAATTTTTTTTATTTTTTTTTAACTATGTCTCTAGTATTTTTATTACTTAACATTTATTTTCTCATTGGAGGGAAAATTTCTCACGAATTAAAATAATTGAAAACCGGAATCGACAAGCTTTACTTATCTAATGCTCTAACTTATCTAATGCGCCTTATAAAACTCGACTTGACCTTTTCTGCTTTTAATAATATCTTATGAGCATAACGCTTAAAGTTGACTTATCTAATATATTTTATTGGACTTCTTTTATACTATTTTTCTCATTAATTTCATTCGTTTTTGTTTCTTCTTAATTTATATTTATTTTTTCAAGCCTCAAAGTTACCTTAAAGCCTCGACCTTTCAGCCGAGAAACAACAATCAAGATTCAAGTGATATTTGAGTTTAATAAAATAATATTTTTAAGAAATTAAAATTATCTCTATTTAATTAATTATTTAATTATTTAAGAAAACTTTAAAGTCATAAAATCAATAGATAGCCTAAGGTTCTTGGGGTCTAGCCGGTTTTTCTAGGTTCACAGCAAAGTTCAAGGTAGTTGAATTTTGCTTTAATCGTCAGGTTAGAGTTTGATTAAATGTTTTGGATTAAGTGGACAGCGTTAGTTCATTAAGTTAGCAGGCCAGTTCAAAGGGTAGGCAAATGGCAGCCCTCTATTAATTGCCAGGAAATGCCTGATCAATAAATCTCAAACATATGGCAACGCCTCGTCGCGACTTGAGCAACTCAATTAATCAAAGACATCTTTAATCTAATCAAAATCATAAATGTCATTCATTAAAGACTCTCCCTAGAAGGAAGCCAGATCAATAAAATGTACAGATATGGCAACGCTGTGAGTTCTATGATTTGAAACACATTAATAACTGTATTTCGCTTAGCCGCTCAGTTGTGGCCAAAAAGATTTGCTTGCTTAAAGGAAATACAACAAGTAAATGGAATATTTTGGCCATCAAAGTGAATGGTAAATGGCATAAACTACATCATTGTTAATGAACGCAAACTTAGGTTTGTTCTTTGCGTTTTGTTCTCATTATTTATTTTTTTTTTTATTGTTGCCACAGTTTTTTTTTTTTTTTTTAGCCATTTAAATGACGTTTGTTTCGGGGCTTTTGTTTGGGCTCGCGTTACGCTTGCCGCTCTGCGCTTTCTAAGCACTACAAATACACCCACTGACCACCACCACAGCAATCCACCTCTCCGCCAATCCACCTCGCCTCTCTAATCCACCACTCAGCTGCTATCTGTGCATAACTGTTGCTCATTGCTTTTGTTTCTCTGTTATGGGCAATGCCAGAAATTCATTCGAGTGGCCCAAATCGATGCGGGCAGCAATCATCAACACACAACAACAACAACAACAATAATAATAATAACAACAACAACAAAATAAAATACAATAGAATCTCTATATAAAGTTTCAAATACGAGGTTTTACCTATTTATGTATTTAGATACTATATCCGCATGTAGGCATAGGCCTTTTTAACGCCTCAATGGTTTGTGTACCCTTCAGTCATAGCTGCGTCAGAGCGGGTATATTGGCGAGCGCCAGACAAAAGCTAACAGCTGCAAAACTTCAGGCTAAGAAATTTCAATAGAATTGGAGGTTGATTTGGGAACTTCACTTATTTGCCTTGTACTTAATTTTGAGCTTACAAAAATCTGTTTAAATTATAATTTAAAATTGATTTTAAATTTAAATATTTAAAAACATATTATTAGAATTTTAAATATATAAAATATTTGTATATTAGTTTATAAGTTTTTATTCAATTGCAAGTTAAATGCGACTTGTGAAAAAATAATTGAAGTCTTTTGTTTTTTCTGATTTTCTCTGATTTTAAATAAAATTAATTTATATTAAAAATTCACTTATTTAATTATTTATATTTAATACTTCATAATATATTTAATTTTGAATTAAAAACAAATATTTATATATTTAATCTATTATAGATTATATTTTTATACTCAAAGACTGTTTCTTATACATAATAATAAATACTATTTTTAAATATATATAAATTATTATTTAAATAAAAATCCAAACTAGTTTTAATTTTAATTTAAATAAAATATTAAAAAAATAAATAAAAAATAATCACTGACTTTTGTCAACTTAAAATCAATTTAATTTTTGCTTCTATAGGAAAAAAAAACTGAGAACTGATCCCCGAGTGTAGGGTATCTCCAAGTCGAGCTTCTGTGCCCTGGACTAATTTACGCTGTTTTGTAATGCGACTGGGAAACTATTGACCTTAAATTGTCGTCATCGCGTTGGCGTAATGAATCCAAATTCTTGCCCATGACAGGAGATCAATGCGACGATTTTAAGCAAATGAGTGGAAATTTATGTGTTCTCTGCTTTTGGTTGAAGCTGAGCCACAGGAAGCGAGCAGTTGATTTGTTGTTGTTGTTGTGGCTATTGTTGTTGCTGTGGCTGATGTTGTCGCTGTGACTATTGCTAATGATGATGGCAATGACAGCTATGACAGTCGCTACGCGTATGCAAATCAAGTTTTGGTCAATTGCATAGCCAATTAGCAGCAACGGCAACGGCAACAGCAACAGCAACATCAACAGCAGCAACACCAATACTAGCAGCAATAACAACAGCAGCAGCAGCAACACTGACAGCAGCCACAACAGCAACAACATCAGCCAACAGCAATATCAACATCACCATCAACATCGCCATCAACATCAACAGCAGCAACAGCAGCAGCAACAAAAACAACAACAACAACAACAACAACAGCAGCAACACCGACAGCAACAGCAACAGCAACACCGACACCATCCCAATATCCGGGCTCTCGGACTCCACTCGGCGGGAGCAATTAAATGGCCAACGCTTGAATCGGCACAAGAGCAACAATTACCAATGCGGAGCAGGCAGCCGTGGCACATGCAAGCAACGCTTTCACTGACCATTGCCCGAGCCGCTGCCCGTGTGGCTGCCTCATTGCCTCGCCGCTCGTTCACTTGCCACTTGTCCGGTGGCTTCCACCTTTAAAGACAAGCAACAATCCAAAAATACAAAAATCCCCAAATCCTAGCCAAAAACGTGGGCGACTTTTGCTGCTTTCCCACGTTGCTGCTGCTCCGCCGATGCCTGTCGGGGATTGGGGCTTGGGGTTTGGGGATTGGGGCTTGGTCAGCCATTAGTCATTGCTCAACTGTGGGTACAAATTCGCCGAATGAAGACATTGGCAAAGAACAAACAAACAATCACTGAAATGTGTCTATATAAACAGTTGTAGACACTGGCGGCAATGTCCATAGATGTTGCCATTCCCATGGCCACATCCATATCCACTCGCATTTCAATTCGGATGCCAGTTCCCCCTTACCAGTTACCCCTTATCAGGTCTCCCTTTTCAGTTCCCCTTGTCCAGTTCCCCCTTTCCAGGTCCCCCTTACCAGTTCTCCTTTTTCAGTTCCCCCTTTCCAGTTGCCCCTTCCATTTCCCCCTTTCCAGTTCCCTCTTTTCAGTTCCCCCTTTTCAGTTCCCCCTTACCAGTTCCCCCTTTCCAGTTCCCCCTTTCCAGTTCCCCCTTTTCAGTTCCCCCTTTCCAGTTCCCCCTTTCCAGTTCCCCCTTTCCAGTTCCCCCTTTCCAGTTCCCCCTTACCAGTTCTCCCTTTTCAGTTCCTCCTTTTCAGTTCCCCCTTATCAGGTCTCCCTTTTCAGTTCCCCCTTTCCAGTTCCCCCTTTCCAGTTCCCCCTTTCCAGATGCCCCTTTTCAGTTCCCCCTTATCAGGTCTCCCTTTTCAGTTCCCCCTTTCCAGTTCCCCCTTACCAGTTCCCCCTTTCCAGTTCCCCCTTTCCAGTTCCCCCTTTCCAGTTCCCCCTTTCCAGTTCCCCCTTTCCAGTTGCCCCTTTCCAGTTGCCCCTTCCCAGTTCCCCCTTTTCAGTTTCTCCATTTCCCAGTCCCGATCCCAGTCCCAATTGCAGTCTCAATCCCAATCCCAGACCCAATCCCAGTCCCAGTCCCGTTCACTTTCCAGTTGCTGATGCGCATGTGTGGCCCAAGGTTTATTATTGTTGCGGCTGCCGCTGTTGCCCGTTTGTTTGCATAATAAATAAGTCGAGTCGAGCTAAGAGCCAACTTAGTGCCGACAACAGCAACAGTAACAGCAACAGCAACAACAACAACAACAACAGGAACATCGGTAATAAAAATAACAACAACAACATGAGGAACCTTTACTCAGCTGTTGCCATTGGCGTTGCTTCAGTTGCTGCCATAAGATATTTGGCGCCCGTTGCAAAATTCACAGACAATCGACAAGCACACGCACACATATGTACATATACTCATACCCATACACACACACACACACACTCACATGTGTAGCTTGTATGGCAAGCGGCATTTAAGCCTCTGGAGCAATCAATTTGCTGCCCAGCAGAACTCAACTCCATGTCTCTACGTAGCCACCTGAGCCACTGGCATGGGAAGTTCACGCCCAAGGAAATCCTCCACTTGTTCCAGCTCTTTTCCATTCCGTTCCATACCATCCTCTTGCAACCCATGTCATCTAAACACACACCATCCCATCGGATCCCATCCCATCCGATATGATTCCATCTCATCCGATGCGATACCATCCCATCCGAACCTATACCATCCCATCCGATCTCTGATACCATCCCTTCCAGACTCTCCCATCGCTTCGTCTCAGCCACGGCACTCAGCCATGACCAAAGCCCAAGGCGCGTTCTATGCAATTTACAATTACTGCAAGTGGGAACTGACTTTTCACATCAAAATTGCCGACTGTATCGCTTACTACTTAGTATATAATATCTTGAGACCGGAGAAGGCGTTGATCGTAGCTGCGCCTTTCACACACACACACACACATAGACACAGAAACTCACTCACACTCATTTATAGAAATTGTGCCGGAAACTTACGGGCTTGGCCCAAGATTTGTAGCTTGTGGAGTGTCACAAGATTTTTTCTCATTTTTTTTAATTTTATAATTTTTTTATTTATTTATTTTTTATTTATTTATTTTTTTTATTTATTTTTTGTTTTTTATTTATTTATTTTTTTTTATTTATTTTTTTTTTCAATAATCACAAATCATTTAAAGTGCAATATTAAGTGAGAGTTTCGCTATTTGATCTTTTCCATGGACGTGGAAAAACTACTAGGAAAACTTGCCATAAAATATAAAGATATATATCCATTTATTTATTTTTGCTCAGTCACAGGAAGCCGAGTGAAGCGTGAAAGTAACATGAAAATCACAATTAATGTCGTGACTTGACAAGGCGCAGCCAACTTAACATTCCCCGAAGCACTTTTCGGGATGTGGCAACGCTTTGTCCTTGAGCCTTGACAAGCTTTTAACTAAATTATTTGTTATAAATTATGAATTAATTTTTATAAACTATAGATTAATTTTTAAAAATTTAAAATTTTTTTTTTTTAAATAATAAAAACTTTTCCTGGCCTAAAGAATTTTTTCAATCGTTACTGTGGGCAATAAAATCGATTTCACGATTGCAGCCAACTTAATGCGGTGTTGGATTAATCTAAAAAAACTGATTAATTTAATTTTGAAAATAAAAAAAAAAATAAATAAATAAAATAAATATTAATTGGATTAGTTTTTTAATTTAAATGACTTTTAAAGCCTCGAATGAAACTCTTCTAAAAACTTCGTATGTTCAAAGCCCCTCCTCCTCCTCGATGACCTTATGACCTTGAAGCTTGCAGCGAATTACCAAAGGAAAATATAAAGTTTAAAAATTTAAAAACTTGCAAAAAAAACCGAATTTCAATCCGTGACTTTGCTTAAATTTAAACATTTAAGGAAAACTCGATACGCAGCCAACTTAATGGGGCAATAAAATCTAGTAAAAGCTGTCACTTTGAAGAAGATTTACTAGACTTTATTACCCCATTAAGTTGGCTGCTCATAGCAGCTCCACAAACATGGGAAACATCGGTAATATTTCCAGATTTTAAAGGTCCATAAATCAAAGTTTATATTTCTTTGGTTCTTCGATCCGCTGATGAGTTCAACCCAAGACTAGGCCAACTTTTATGCACATGAGAAAGTTAAGCGAATAAATCATTTGGAATGCGAAGTCAACTTAATGAATCCAAGCAAGTGAATTTCAAATATGTGGCAACTCTTTTCCTTAACACTTTATTTATAGAACGACCTTGACATTCCCTAAGCTTCATTTACGCTTTAAATTTGCCAACAAACAAACATCATTTGACACTCATAAAACAAAAGAAAAAGGAAAAAAAAAACAAAAACAAAAACAAAAACAAATCACGAATTGAAACTTTAATTACGGTTAAGCATTCGTTGTCGGTGCGCGGCCAACTTAACGTCAAGTTAAAAGTTAAAAGTTTGGCATGTGTGGCAACTCTTCCTTTTTGGATACACAAATTTCTCATGGAGCCTCCTTGACATTTTCTAAGCCGCTGACAATCTCGCCTCGATCCTCCCATGACCTCGATCTATGGCCAAGATGCCTTGGTCTAACGTTGCGAATTCCCATTTGGTCATATGCTTCTTGCTGTGCGGCTTCACCTACATTCAGGTGCATTAAAAAACGAGCCTCACAGCCGGACAGATGAGCAGTGAGCAGTGGTGGGAAGGGGAACGGTATGGGAATGGGACGGCACTCAAGTGAACAGTATCAGAAAGTGATCATAAATCTGTATAACCTGTATGTAGATTTTCACCAACTCGCTCGCCCATAAACACACACACGCACACACACACACACACATTTAATTCGCAAGTGTGCATGTGTGTGACTTAGATATATGTATGTATGTATGTGGCATATGGCAAGGCAGCGCTCGTATCGCGTTCTGTTCCCCCCAACATAAAAAGTGAATTTCTGCGGCAGTCGCTCCACTTCAGCCTTCGATTTGGATGCCTTTTGTTTATGGATGACTTTTATACACTTCATTTTTTGTTTTGCTTATCTTTGTTGCTTTTGTTTTTGCTTTTGATTTTGTAATTGTAGTTGTTTTTGTTATTGTTTTTGTTATTGTTTTTGTTATTGTTTTTGTTACTGTTTTTATTTCTGTTTATGTTTGCTGACTTTTTGTTTTGTCTTTTATTTTAATTTTTGTATATGTATTGTATGTTTTCTTTTTGTTGTTGTTGTTGTTGTTGTTGTTGTTGTTGTTGTTGTTGTTTCTGCTGGTTTTGTTGCTTTTGTTGCTTTTTGCGCACTTGGCCTTAATTGCGCATGCGCGCGCACTTTCAATTCCTTTGGCTGATGACGATGACGCGGCTTTGGGTGATTGGGAACGGGCCACGGGGCCACGGGGGCACGGAGGCACGGAGGCAGACGTGTGGCAAATTGAAGCTGGGGCACAAAGTAGATCTCCAGCGTGGCGATAATGTTTGCCGCTCGGCAAAAACAAAAACAAAAGCAAAAAAAATAAAATAATAATAATTTTCATTTTTTTTTTTTTTATTGCGAGTTACGGCCTGCCCGGTGACCAGGGCCCGGTACCAAATTGAGGCGGGCGAATCCAAACGAAAATTGCTATAAGCCACTCCGCCGACTGCTCGCTGGCTCCGCATGCTTTGCCATGGCGCAGCCTGGTCCGGATTGGTCAGCAGAGCAAGTTCACGGCAACCAGCGACAAGTCAAGTAAAAATGCGAAGATTGAGCTTTGTGCCAGAAAATTGAAAAAGAAAAAGAAAACCCACGCAAAGCCAAACATCGAATTCTCAATACTCTAGGAGCAGATCGAAGGTAAATTAATCCGAGTAACAATTTTCTGATATTTATTAAATTAAATTTAGTAAATTAATTAAATTAAAATAATTAATTAATTAAAGAAATTAAAGAATTTTTAAAGAAAAATAAAAGAAAGAAAAATATTTCCGAGCCTCAAAAAATTAATCAATAAAATTAAATATATATTTTTTTAATATATTTAAAATTTTAAAATTTATATTAATTACAATTCTCTAAGAATTACTCTTAATGGAATTTGTAAAAAATATTGAGGGCAACTCTTAGCCCGAAACTTAAGGTTTCAATATTTTCAATAACCACAAAAAGCGTGTAGTACCCACATCTGAGGTGAAGAATGGCAAAAAAAACACTTGAAGATTATTTCGCATATTTCTAGAGGTTGCCAGCAGCAGCTTGATATGTATACACATATATACAATTATATATATTATATATAAATCTTGGCTTTTTTTGCTACTTTGGCAACAGGTTCACCGTTGGTGTTGGGAAAAAGTCAAACAGCTCAATAATCGAAGACGATTCCAACTCCAACTCCGAGTTCGACTTCGACGTCGACGTCGACGTCGACTTCAACATCAGCATCGACATCGACATCAACATCGACATCGACATCGACATCGCCTCGACTTCGAGCTCGACTCCGTGGTTGGGCCCACTGGCAGCCGGATAAAATGAGGACAACAACAGCGACAACTATAATGAGGTTATGTCTAGTTTGTGTGTGTGTGTGTGTATCGGTATATTAGTGTATTGGTGTGGTGGTGTATTTGTATCCGTGTTCATGACTGCGTTTATATGTATGTCAGCTGGGATAGGCAGCCAGTCAGCCAGGTTTAGATCATTTTGGTTTTTCCTTTTTGTTTGATGTTATTTTTTTTATTTTTTATGATTATTTGTTTCTTTGTTTTTTTTTTGTTTTTTTTTTGCAACCCCAACCGAAGCATAAACAAAGCAAGCGCATACACTTACACACACACACACTCGCACTCACGCACACACACACACACAGACACACACATATGTAATGCAATAAATATTTGCTTACCTCTTCCTCTGCTCGTAATACCTTGTACCGTGCACTCGTAATTGCTGTTGACTTTTGCTGTCTTACGGTTGTTATTAATGTTGCTGCATATTTCTATTGGCTTTCAGCAAAATTGCACAAATCATAAAATTACAGAAAAAAAAAAATAACAACACACACAGACGCCCAATAGCTCAATAATTTTATGCACAAAACTCTTGTATATTTTCACTTAAAACACCGCCACTAACAACAAAAACAATTAAGTAGAAAAAAAATCTATATATATGTATATGTATATATATATGTATATAAAGGAATATATTTGTTTGTAATAAGAGATAACAAAAACAAATCAAAACTGAGGCAACAACACGAAAGACAAGGCGAAGGAAAAAAAAACCGTTGCACGCCTGCGCTTTCAAAAATTGTTTTGGCAAAACTTTGTTTTTTCTTGTTATGCTTGTATTTGATGCGACGCAGTAACAACGCAAACTTTCACGTACGACGGTTCAAAGCAAACTGACGACGACGACGGCGTCGGCAAACGGCGACAGCTTCTCTGATTCGATTGCGACTGCGCCAATCACCGCTGCCGACGGCCAGATGTGGCACTTTAGCTTTTTTATGGCAAAACTGTTATAACGGAAGTAGTGAACTGTGTTAAGCACGTTTGGGAAAAAGGATAGAAATTTTGATTTATATAAAATAATATAGTTATCAACGGTTGACAGTATATAATTACGAAGAAATTCTTAATAAATGCCTTTTAAAATATTTTTAGTATTAAATAAAATAACTTATGAAAACCTGAGTGCAATAAATGGCGTGAGATTGGTTTAGAATGTTCTCCTCTTTTCCATTAAGGCTAAAACATAGACAGCCCTGTTACGCCTGTTCGGTTGGCCAAAGTGGCGTTGCCACTAAGTTGCAGCTAAGCCAGTGATTCGCAACGACCGCAAACGTTGCTCGTTGCTCGTTGCCTACCAACAGGCCTCACTTAGCTGCCTGATTAGCCATCAGTGCTGCCATAGTGGCCGCTGCCTTGTCTCGGTTAATTTCCTTCAATTTTGCGGCTGCAATATGACCGTACATATATTACAACTATTTATGTATAGAAAATAATACTTACTATATAACTGTATACACGTAATGGGCATCCGCAAATTGACCCATAAACAATGAATGAATTGTACACCGGAGTCTAACATATGAATAACCACATCGCAGATCTAGCTGCCAATACATATATATAAAAATATACGTGTTAGCCAATTTGTACTGTATCTGATCAACAGGAACGAATCGGATTCGATCAGAATTTAAAGAAATCAATATCATTCAAAACATAAACACGATTTTGTCGTCTGCTTTGAATTGATAATTTGAATGCAAAAAAGGTGACAAATTCGGGGATCGTTCGAGGAAAGTTTCGAAGAAAAAAGATATTGATTTCCATTGAAATCTAATCTATTGGAAATCAGCAAATTATATCAATAAAGAATTGATACGTGTTTGGAAATTTAGAAAAAAAAAACTTAATTGTTCATAAACAATGGAGGTTTATCATGAGCTCATATTTTGTTATATTATAATATTTTTTTTTTTATTTTTATTATTATATTAAATTATATATTATATTTACTCAGATTTAAGAAAAGAAAAAAATCAACAAACTTGAAAGTAAAAGTTATTTAGGCATTTTATTTATGAGTATAAATATATGATTTATAAATTTTTAATTTAATTATATTATTTTAATTTATATTTTATAAATATATATATTATTTATATAGTAATTTAGATTTTTCTCTCATTTTTTTTGCCTCACTTCGAAGCTTTCATATGTGTAGTCCGTGATGACCTTGAGGTTCTTTATGGCGAACTCTTTGATGGCGGCGATGTATTCGGCCACCGCAAGGACAACTTGCTTAAAGGCTTCAATTAGCTTAGCCTCACCCTCGAGTTGACCTTTGTAGTGGTCATCGGATATCTGTATTATATAGCCACGCAAGCCCAGAAGTCCGGCCTGTGCAATGGCAAACATTTCGAACGCCTCCTTCTTTAGTTTTCCACGGATCTCCAAGTCACAGACCGCAATATCATGGTCTTCATCTTCGGACTTGTTCGAGGGGGGGGGAACCATCTCGCTTTTTTCCCACTATTTTTTTTTTTTTTTTGCTTTCGAAATTATATAATGCCGATGTTCTAACCGATTCTATGAAGCAATTCCGAATGCCTGCTTAGGCCTGTAAGCAAAAACTCAGCTAAGGCTCAGCTCAGCTCAGCTCAGCTCAATTATGAGCATTATACACGAACATCAAACACACCACACACACACACACACACACACACACGCACACAAACTGAGACTCTCATAGTCTGGCAACAACAACTCCTCTAATTGCATTCAATTATGGCCAAGTTCAATCTTTGGAATAGATCAGCGGCCAGAGCATGTTTCTTTTCAGCCAAGACGGATGAATGGCTCAATAGTAGGTAAAGGAGTGTGCAGGGGGTAGGGAGGGTAAACAGTAGAATAGATGGAAAACAAACAAACAGAGAATGAAGCTAACTAGGAAACAATTATAAATACTTATTATTAACAAGATTAAGATTATAATTAAAGTGAGAAAAAAAAAAAAATTATAAATTGAAATCACAAACGCTTTAAATTTATCTGAATCTCGGGCTAAAAGCGATTTATCTCGACTTTATTTTTTTTGGTTGACTCTTCCGTTAACACGGGCACTGCAGTGCGTCTAGTGAACAAAAAAAAAAAAAAATAAAATAATATAATATAATATTTAATTAACTCAATTATATAAATTATCTAATTATATAGTCAAGCAGCAGCGACAACAAAAACAAAAACAAAAACAAAAACAAAAATCACACGCACAGAAAGTAAACAGAAGACAATGAAAAGTAATAAATTTATAGGAAAAATATGGAAATGCACAAATATTTTGAAAAACCATAATTTTAAATACTCTTTCTTTTTAACAAAATTTCAAATTTTTTTAAGTAATGTTTTTTATTTTATTTAAAATAAATAAAAAGTGACTGGGTTTAAAATATACTAAACTTCCGACTCTTCAAGGGCTTTTCGCTCTATAAAAATAATTTATTTAAATTTATAAATAAATTCAATTTTGTTAATATTTTAAAATTTTCATAACTTTTACAAAAAAATAAACATTTTTTAAGCTACAAATCTTTTAATTCAAAATCAAAATTTGACAGCTTTCAAAATTAAATAAAAAAAAAATTAAATTTTCTTGTACCCAAGAAATAAATTTATGCATCTAAATTTGATTTTTTTAAACCTACAATTAAGCAATTTATTTGCAATATAAAAATAATGACAATAATTAAATATTTATTTAGTTTTTCCGCATATGCGACAGGTGACTCTTAACGATTTAAAGAATTGCAATAATAAGGAAATCCACAGACCACGAGAAACGACAAGCATTCCCAAAAATCTGAATTTACGTTCAGAGTTGCCAGACTTTTCACAGCTTTTCCCTTAGTGCAAATTGAGTGATGCTTGAAATGTAACGTTTTTCTTTAACAAATTTTAAACTATATAAAGCCTGCATCTGAGTTACTAAAAAAAATTTAGTTCAATAGCTAAAACTATGAATTATGTTTTTTTTTTTAATGCGACGCGATCAGAATTCTTTATTTATTAATTAAAATTAATTAAAAAACAAAGTCACAAACGCAATGGAACAAAAAATTAATTCAATGTGAAAAGTAAATAAATAAATATTTAGCAACAATTAAATTATTATCCGCCTCTTCTATATCATTTCTACTATCAATAATTAATATATTGTATATGGTATATATATTTTTTTTAAGATATTCCCTTAAATCCGACTTTGAGTTTTATTCTCACTCGCGTTTAAGCCTCGTTTAAAGAAGATGTGAAAACCTGTCAACCTCTGGGGCAGATTTCGCTGGGGCGGCTTCTGCACGTTTCGTCACGAAGCGTGTTTAAAGGCAAATTTCCCAGAAAAAAAACTTGGAAAATGTGATGCACATAATTATAAGCAATTTTCGTAGGGGGTTGGGGGCTTCATTTCGAAAAGTGATGCGCAATTATTATTATATAAGACATGACCAAGCTAGAAGTAACGGGAGGAAGGAACCAAACCTTGACACCAGAGACGTACACACACATACATGTACATAGAGAGACAATTACACGGGTATATAAATATTATTTGTTTTTTTTTTTTTTATAGATATATACGTATATATGTATATATTTATATATATATATTTATAAAGCTTCCTGTATACAATTTAACATTTGTGTGTGCAATAGAATTTCACTTAGGTGCTACATTAAAAAAGATTCATATTTAAAAAGAGTAATAAAAAAAAATAAAAACAATACAAGGATAAACACATATCTATATAAATATATATATCTTTCTGTGTAGGGAGATGAGTGTACATGACATTTGAGTGGTTTGTATAAGATTCAGTTTGTTGGCATTGCCTGCCCTATGACCTGAACAGAAGCCATGAGTGTATCGATTCCACGACAATAATAATAATAAAAAAAACAAGCGGTACACAGATTTTATGGATATTAAGTATGGAATTGACCCGCAGTCATGGGTCTTACGTTCGGCAGATGGAGAGTGTATCCAGAAGGAAGACAACACCATTGATGATCATCAAGGAACCAGCGGCAATTGCCTTGCGCTTATTATCCTTGTAGATGGTGATTGCCTCATGCCACTCATCGATTACCAATGCGCCCGAGGCCACAAAGAGCATGCAGCCCAGCAGCGAGATCAGCGCATTGAGACGTTTCTCCACCACCGAATTGATCAAGTGTCCTGTGGATGCAGATACAAAAAGATTAGCAATCGCCCGAGGTTGTAAATTAATGCATTAATGACAACGACCACTCACCGATCAGCAGCACGGCGCAGATAATGGTGAATCCTCCAATGGTGCCGCACACCAACAAAGTATGATGGCTCAGGGTCCCGACCATCTCATACAGGGCGACGCAGGCAATGGCAATGCCCTGTGGATAAAGGAGGCGCAATGAGTAAATTGATTGATTGGTCTATCAGAGGAGTCCAAGACTTAAATAATAATCACAGCTCGATCCCGAGCAAGTGATTCCTACAATTGGCCAGATGCCAAGAGCCTGCGGCTTGCGGTCCCTTAACCCAAGTACAAGCCTTGTCGCTGTTAGGCACGCGATTGAATCTACTAACTGTTTAAATGCAGTCACTAACTAAGTAACTAACTAACTAACTAACTACTCACTTTAAACTACAGTTTAAACAATAAATAATTTAATTTAATTCATTAAACAAATTTTCAAATTTTGAGCTCTGAAGGAATCACCCAGACAACAGAGGGAGGCCTCATTTGCTATGTCATCTTTCAATCTTATTCCGATCTTATATATATTTTTATATATATCATTTTTTTTTTTTTATATATATACATATCTCACATATCTGTAGAGATTGTAGCTTCAGCCTGACTGCCCCTCCTTCCTATAACTCCTGCCAACAGATGATCTACTTACCAACTTCATTCAAATTAAATCCCATAGTTTTAAAAAATTTAAAAATAATCTTAAAAATAATTTTTAAAAAAAAATTAAATTTTCAAAATTAAATTTTCAAAATTAAATTTTCAAAATTAAATTTTCAAAATTAAATTTTCAAAATTAAATTTTCAAAATTAAATCAAATCAAATATAATTTGTAAATTATTTTTATTGCGAGTGGAAGATGACAAAGGTGTCGGCGATAAAAGTGACGCTGGTGACAAAGGCTAAGACACCAGCGGCAAGGATTGTATTCTTATCGCTAAGAATGTCATAGGAGTCAATCCAGCGATCAAGGATAACGGCACCCGTTGATATGTACAGTACACAGCCGGCGACCGTGAAGAGTATATCGATGCGTTTGTCCAGTTTGGCGCCCAGCAGATGTCCTGAAAAATGATTCATTCAGGCATTCAGGCATTCAGGCTGATGTGATGGCTTCTATCCCAAACATTACCTATGGTCAGGGCGCTGGAAATGATCAGATAACCGGTAAGTGTGCCACAGACCAGCATCGCTTGGCTGCTATACCGATGATCCGCCACACTCTCTATCAATATGATGATGCAACCGGTGAAGATCTGCGGTAACCGCTCGAAACTTGGATCAGAAGGACGGACAACATGGACAGAGACGAACAATGGCAGGAGAGAGGCAAAGCGAAAGAGAGAGGGAGAAAAACAAAGAGAGAAAGAGAGGGAGAAGGGACAAAAGTGAGAGAGGGAGAGAGAAAGAGAGGGAGAAGGGACAAAAGTGAGAGAGGGAGAGAGAAAGAGAGAGAGAGAAGGGACAAAAGTGAGAGAGGGAGAGAGAAAGAGAGAAAGAGACAGAGAGAAGGGACAAAGTGAGAGAGGGAGAGAGAAAGAAAGGGAGAAGGGACAAAAGTGAGAGAGGGAGAGAGAAAGAGAGAGAGAGAAGGGACAAAGTGAGAGAGGAAGAGAGAAAGGAGTGAGAGAAGGGACAAAGTGAGAGAGGGAGAGAGAAAGAGAGGGAGAAGGGACAAAGTGAGAGAGGGAGAAAGAAAGAGAGAGAGAGAGAGAGAGAGGGAGAAAAACAGAGAGAGAGAGAGAGAGACAAAGAGAGGGAGGGAGAGAAAAAGAGAGGGAGAAGGGACAAAGTGAGAGAGGGAGAGAGAAAGAGAGAGATAGAGAAGGGACAAAGTGAGAGAGGGAGAGAGAAAGAGAGGGAGAAGGGACAAAAAGAGAGAGGGAGAGAAAAAGAGAGGGTGAAGGGACAAAGTGAGAGAGGGAGAGAGAAAGAGAGGGAGAAGGGACAAAGTGAGAGAGGGAGAAAGAAAGAGAGAGAGAGAGAGAGAGAGACAAAGAGAGAGAGAGTGACAAAAAGAGGGAGGGAGAAAGAGAGACAAACACACAGGTGAGATTTAAGAATTTACACAAAATAAAAAATAGATTTTTTTAAAGTGGTGCAAATTTAAAAAAAAAAATATTTTTAAAATATTTTTAAAAATTTTTTAAGTCAAAAATCATTTGTCATTTGTGGCAAAAACTATTAAAGATTTAAATGTATTTTTGGATATGATTATAATTTATATATATATAATATATACCTTAGCCATACAAAGGGCAGTCTTGGAGCTCTAGAATTATGAATAACAAAACAATTCTTGGAAAGGGAAACCAGTTTCCCGGCACAAATCCCTCAGATTCGAATTTCCAAATGAAGTTGCTCCAAGGCCACAAAAAGTCCATTAAATGTTCCGAGTTAAAGACATATATCTGTTGTATATATATATATTTATATACATATGTCAAATATTCAGAAGCGCCATATGGAGTCAGCACCCCGTCATGAGGAAGCGTTGTGTGTACCTTGGACAGGGGGTGGCAGGTGGTGGGGGGAACCTCAAACAATTTGCTTATCAAATATGAAAATAATTTCGATATTATGGCCACAAATGGGCGCGATATTGATGGGCCATTTAGCACTCACCGTGTCAATACAATGGATCTATCTATATCTATATTTGTTAACATAATGAGCCCCAAGTATTATGAATGATACCCCAGCAATCCCCCTCAAAACACGCCCCAAACGATAAATATGCCAATTGTGCCGCATGGCAAATGGCAACCAGCGACTGGCGACTGGCAACTGGCAGATGGTGGATGGGGAATGGCGGATGGGGGATGGCATTTAGTTGGAGGCAATCAATCAATCAATTAGAAACGCCGTTAGTCTCTGCTAATTGCCACCCAAAAGGATGCGAGGTGACACTCCATATCCTGGCAAAAATGGCACCCAACCCAGCCATTTGTTTGGCTTGTAATGCGATCCACAAACAGCAAAAGGTCATTAAGAGCTTTGAGATAAGAGCCAGACACGGGGACACACTGGAGTCTAGCCCGGCAAGATATGAATACATATGTATATGTATATGTATATGTATATGTATATATAGAATTATTGATCTTTATGGGAATGTGTGATGTTTGGCCTGCCATTAGCAGCACATCAAATTGATTGAAGTGGCAACAAATTTCAAATTATTAGCTCATTGATTAATATGAACCACCCCATCCACCCTCCCCCACACCCTTCAGTGTGACATAATATTCAAAATTAAAAAAATTAAAAAAAAAAAAAGGAAAAATAGAATATCTAAAAAAAATTGAAATAAGAGTAAAAAGTAAATTTTACGAGCAGCCCAAAGCAATAAACAGTTCGATCATCGCCAGGGGGCCACCATTTTATATGCCATTAAATCATAAAGCTGCCGTGAGAAGAGAAATATGTATAAAAAATAGACCTTCCTGTAATTTATATTTGTTTATAATAAAACTACCAAGCGAACAATAAATAAATGAATAATGAATCTTTTCAATTTTATACCCCATTTCATATAAACTTTCTGGGATTCCTAAGCAATTTATGGCCCATGATACAGACGCCTCCAGAGCGATGATAACTGAACCGTAAAAATGTGCGCTTGGGGCAAGTCTTGGGCAGGTCTGTAACAACAACAAAGCCCATAAGATCTTTAATCGGATTAGGGATTATTTATGTATGACATCATTATATGTATATACATATGTATATGTATGTATATATTTATTTTATTTTTTATACTAACAAATTTGTGGCTTGCCTTTTTAATTAGTTTACAAATTTTAAGCTATACACAGTTACTTGATTAAATACTCACACACACATATACACACGTATATACACGTACGCGTAGCAAATAATAATTTCAATTTATTATGAAACCCACATTTTTTTTTTTATTTTACATTTGTTACCTTAAAAAAAAAAACAACGACTTGTTTTAATTTAGCGCCGCTGCCACGAATTTTGCTCATAAATCAAAGCTACGCAAAGTACACACACACACACACACACACACACCGCACACACGCACATTTGGTGTATGTAGTTGCTCAATTAATTATATGACGCTGACATGCCTATAAAATTGAGCAATACTTCAAACATTGAAATCAACCGATCCTCCGTCTCTTATACTCGCTGAACACCTCCCCAGTATCAGTTCCGCATCCCCCGCAACCCCTGCGTCGACATCACACGCCCCATATGAAGGGAAAATATAAACATGTTCTTTTTTCTTTATATATGTATATATTTTTTCGATTCATTTGATCGTTAAAAGATGTTTGTATAGCAAGAAGACACGCACACACACACATGTACACACACACATATATAAAGGAGGGGTCACGATATATTTGGACACGTTATCTGCCATACTTTAAGCTCATTCCCATGACCAATGCGATCCATAAGACAATAACAAATATTTACCCAAGTAAAGTGAGTATGTGGCCTGCCCATTTGTACTTATTATTCGCGGCAATCGATTATTGGATGACTAATACCAATGTGAGATAGATTGTTGTTGTTGTTGTTGTTGTTGCTATTGATACTGCTTTACTCTTGTCCGTCAAGCTGCTGCTCACCTCATTAGGCGACCCACTACCAAATCAGCTATTCTATGCACACACATCTTTGTTATTGTTTATTCAATGCAATCGAACGCCCAAGCCCGTAGATAGGCGGCCTTTGCCGGCTGTCAGTCGGCGTGCATGGCGTATGAGTAATCTGGTTCTGGTTGTGCTCGCACTTGCCATTATGACATCACCATCATCATCATCATCATGATCACGATCATCATCATTATCATTATTATTGTTATTATTATACCTAGGCTGTTAGTTACTACGTGCTATGGCAGCCTTAAAAATAAATTAAGCTTGAATAGAAGCTTGAATGTCGACAAAAAAGCAGACTTTGAAGAAACTCAACTAAACTGAACTGAACTGATTAGTTTAAGAAATTTATGTGGTAAAATCACACCTTTTATTGGAATTTAAAGTTGGGATTATTTCGAAATATAAAAAAAAATATATATGTATGTATGTATTTGTTCAAGGCAATGAACGTGAAATTAAAAACCAAGTCCACAAAACTCACGCATTTGTTCTCAGAGATGACATCATGAGCGGCGTGGATCACAGACTGAAACTCATTTCGGATTTAGGAACTACGCAGTTACAAACAACAAGCAACATAAATCAAAACTCCAAAACAAAAACAACACCAAAAATAAGGGCGAAAGAAGAAATGAAGTAAGAGAAAAAAAACCTTGGACGTTTTGGTATGCGTGTGAAGCATAAATGCGTGTGTGTGTGTGTGTGTGTGTGTGTGTGTTGAAGCGCACACAAACATACGAAAACGTTTTCCTGAAGCATCCAAACGTTGTATACTCTGTGCAACAGGATAAACAGCAAAAAGTGAATGCTGCGTAATAATGAAAAAACAGTTTCATTTTAAGTAATTTAATTTAAAATAAAATAAAATAAAACTCGGCTTTCGGTGCTAATTGTTAATATTCTCACTTTGGTTTATGAAATAATTTCTTTTCATTATTTGCATAAAAAATGGAGAGCAATCAAAATGCATCAAGGCATAGGAGAAATAATAGAATAGATAAATAGAAACAAAGCGAAAAATCACATGGTCTTTCAGCAAAGTTTTTTTTTGGTGTTTGGCTTTTTGCAAACTCTCTTAAGACAAATTTGAAATTATTCATACGCATTTACTTTTCCTTTGTGCAGTAAGTTGAAAAATTAAAGAGAGATAGAAACAACAAACAAAAGGAGCATAGAGATCAAAGCACATATTAAGAGTACAATTTCAAGACATCAAAAATAAAGAAAAATAAAAAAAAAACACGAAATATAGAGCACTTTGTGCTCATTTGCAAAATAAAACAAAAAACACTTTACTCACCAGCTCAATTATTTTCAATAGCAAGCGATTATTGAACTCCATGATGCTTCCTTTTTTGATAATTCACTATCGTTTTTAAATTATAGTTCGGCTTCAATTCGATCCACAAACACGCAACGTTAAGGTGTTGCTTCCACGCTCTGTGATTATCGACTGAACAGTAACGATGCAGGAACGGACTTTCAAAGCTTGGGCGGTGGCAGAAGCAGCGCTGCCAATCGGTTGCTTCTGAACAGCGCCAACGGCAGCAGCAACAAAGCAACAAGACAGCGTCAGCGTCGTTAACGTTAACGTTAACGTTGGCGTTGACGCTGGCGTCGAACGTAGCGTTGATTTTGCTCATGGATCTGCAAATGATATTTGTATTTGCATGGGTGTGCGTATATATGCATTCAAGGTTAGTTATGAATGTATGTCAGTAAGAAGACTAGTAAGTACACACAGACACACAAACACATGTTACTAAGCAAATATTAATGCACAAGTAGTGTGCATCAGTATTAATTTTATTAACATTCAACAGTTCAATTTAAGGGATGGATAACGTTCATGCTGTCAGAAGATTTTTGGGTGCTCAGCTTTGCTATCCTAATGGCGTAATAACAGACTCTCTTTTGTTTATTTACCATAGATATTTTTAAATATATTTTTATATATATATATATATATTTATTTCCTTGTTGTAGAAACTGAAAGACAAACAGTTAAAAGGCGCTATGATTTAAATTTTGAATTTTTAAACAAGTCTTAGGCATGTGCACATGTGCACATATACACATGCATATGTATTTGTGTGTCGCTTATTTTCCTGCAAAGTAGCTCCAATTTGTGATTCTGCTCTCTTGTATTAAAAAAAAAGTAAAGTTGGTGAATATTTTTTGTTGTTTACATTCTACTACAATTAGGGGAAACATAAATACATTGTATTTATATATAGAAATGCAATTATGCTAAGTGTAATTACTTTAATAGTAATAAAATAATATAACAACTAAATCGAGAGCTTAACTATTCAGAGTGACACCAACGTGCGCCATCGCTCGCTCGGTTTCAAAGACCGAGACATATTGTGGTTCCAGTGTAGCAAGGGCACGTCTACTCAGAAGTGCTATGCTTTTCGCCTCACCGTGATCCCGCTCAAAGGCAATGTAATCAATCCAAACACTTGGTTCCTTCTTGCCAAAAGTAGTTGCCATAAATTCGTAGCACATGCGCCAAGATTTGATTGTAGATAAATCCTGAAAGGGAAACCATGGACAATGTAACAAATCTTTTATAAAGCTATCAAAATAGGCACTTACTTTTATATTTGTGCTCTTTATCAACAGAATCATTTCTTGATGTAGTTGCAGAGACATAGGTGGCTGTAGCGCCAGCTTTGAATATTCGTTTCGCGCCTTTGCCGGAGAAATCTCGTGCCACAAGTACCGTAAGTAGCTGCAACGTAGATCGGCAAATTCTGGCCAAGTTTCCTTGCATGCCTGTGTGTATATGTCGTTCAGACGTCTTCTTGATTGCATATCCCCACGCGCCCTATAGTAGCTTATAACACTCTGCCAAATAGGTAGCCCGGCACATCCCATGGTCCTGCGAACCTGACTGAACAGATTGTGAACGCCCGTCTCATCGTCATTACGTATGTATGCCGCCATAAGCAGCTCATGAATGTGAAGCGACGGATCATGCTGTAGTGCTTCTGTGAGTATGTTTACACACGCTTCCCCGCCGTTTTTACTGCTGCCCAGCATCATGCTCAGCGTGGCATAGTGCCTGGAATGCATCAGCTTTGATCGATGGCCATCTTGCAGGGCTGTTGCCAAGCACTGTTGGGTAAAGCTACGTTCAGACTTTTCGCTTCTGCTTAGCGAAAGCATTGAGTCCAAATAGAGACTCCACATCTCCTGCGACTGTAACTGCTGTACAGCTGTCTTATAGACGGTAACGCACAGCTCAATGCGTCGTTTCTTTGAACGTGGCTGCCACACACAAGATGTATCCGTGCGGGACTTTTTCTCACTTGGCTCGTCGGTGTCTTCGGTCTGGTCAATATTCTGCAAATCGCCCAAATGGAATCCTCGGAGTTCCCGTTTTGCCAAAGCATCCCACAACGCTGGTTTACGAGAGAACAGTTTCTGTATATCATCAATTATGTGCTGCTGCAGCTTTGCGGTCAGTTCACTGAAGTCCTCACAGATTTCTAGCAGTTTTAGGAAGTACTCCAAGTTTGTGATGCTAGTCAAACTATTACGATAAACAGCCAATACGCGCTCCATGTGTACATCCTGCTCTGAGATTGTGTTTTCGCCTAAATTACGTTTGCTGTCCGCCTGGGCAGCCTCCTTAAGGTGTATATCAAAGAAACACATGTGTAGCAGTGCAGAAGTTGGATGACGTTGTAGTCCACGCAAAAGAATATCCTGAACGCGGGGCATGTTTATGCGATTGTATTCGTAAAGCCATAACGCAGCATTTTTCCAAACCTCAGGATTCCCGCCATGGAACTACGATAACATGATCGATATTATTTAAATTTGGTAAATATAAAAGTTGCACCTACCGACAGCATCTTTTCATACACACCAGCAACTTCGTGAGGTGCTGACTTTTTACAAAACTTAATATAATTCTCCCATAATCGCTCATCATGTGCAAACTTAACCATCATTTCTCTGTACATACGTAGAATTCGATTTGCTATTGAATTCTTCAACCCGTTTAACTTAAGTCCGGATACTTTTTCCTTTTCTGTTAATGTTTTGTACATTTTATTTTCATAGCATATGAAGTCCAAATAGTCGGCAACACCAATGTGACTCTTGGTTATGTTATGCAGATGGCGTTCACGCTTTCTAACGCATTCTCTGTTGGGATAAACACAGAATTTTAAGTTTTAAGCAATAAAATACAATGAACATTATAAGTGTCTTAAAAATATTTACCGGATTTGATCCGGCGTGAAGACCTGGTAGTTTCTCATTTGTTCGTATTCTGGGAGCATACGCTCCTGCATTTCAGCAATAAACTCACTCATTTTGAGTTTTAATTATTTTACGGTGTCAAGTTTAAAATTAATAAATATTTAAGTTTACTTAATTTTCCGCTGCAGCACACGTTGTTCACATGCCGTTCAAAATCAGCTGTTTATTGTATGTGATATATGGTGAATGGTATATAATCGATAACTTAATGTATCCCTGATTATTGTGGCCAAATTATTGCCTAAAATTTGTAATATCAAACTGGTCACCTAAAATACCAAATTATTAGTAACCTGGTAACCTTTTTCAAATACAATTTTTTTTACTTTACAGTAAATAAATAAAATCCCAGAAAAACAAAGTAAAAATTGCAATGGCGGAATTCTCAGTTGAGCGAGTAGAGGACAAACGTACAGTGAACGGACGCACAGAATATTACTTGAAGTGGAAAGGATATCCTCGAAGTGAAAACACTTGGGAACCGGTCGAAAATCTTGATTGTCCCGATTTAATAGCTACTTTTGAGGAATCTTTGAAAAATAATAAAAAAGATTTTAAGAAGCGTCTTTCCACATCGTCTACACCGGATTCTATTCGGAGTAAGCGAAAGTCTTTCATGGAAGAAGAAAGTGATGAACAAAAGAAGCTTATTGGCTTTGATCGAGGCTTAGAACCTTCGAAAATTCTTGGAGCTACAGACTCTTCTGGATACTTAATGTTTTTAATGAAATGGAAAGGAAGTGATCACGCAGACCTAGTACCAGCCAAGCTGGCGAACATAAAATGTCCACAGGTCGTCATACAATTTTACGAGGAACGTCTTACATGGCACACTGGAAACGGAAACGACAACGGTGGTGGAAGCGGCAGCACATATATGGCAGAAGGTACCAGTACTCCTGACAGTGTTGCTTGCAGCCCCACTGGCAGCATCAACGACGAAAACTTGAAGCCCGACACTGAGGGCGAAGCTGAATCTGGAAACGGTGACACGGTTTAGTTACAGATCTAATATATTGAGTCAAAAGTCAAAAAAAAAAACAATATTAAACTTTTACGGATACAGATACATACAGACTCTTGCTCGCTCCTATCACGAGCATTATTATACACACATTTATACATGCATAGGAATACGCAAATTGTACGACGCCAACCTAAAAAAATATTGAGCGTTTTCTTTCAAAACAACATACATATAAATATGTAACTAAGATTTAATATTTTTTTCTCTTAAGTTTAATTAAGATTAATAAAAATCTATTTCCCAAATACGATCTGGTAACCCTTTTATTAAAGAAGTCATTTGAGTTATCGATACATTCGATAACTCTGTAAACCGGCAAACTAAAAACAAGATTAGGGAATGCAAACAATAAGAAAATTGAAATAAATTACAATTAAATAAATAAGTAACGATGGCGCAAACAAGTTCAATGAAATTGCTTGGTGCTCGCAACATGAGTTGCATAGTAGAGCGTATGGAGTGGAACAACAAAATGGATCTAATTGCCTATGGCACCGAAAAGGGTTAGGAATATTTAAAAAAAATAGATCATGAAGTATCTAGATAAAGTTAATTAAATAAATATTGTGTTCTAGGTGAAGTAATAATTCAACGTCTCAACTGGCAAAAAATTGTAACATTTCCAACTCCTGGCGAAGATGTACGCGTTCGATCACTTAGCTGGCAGATGGATGAAACATTATTGGCAGTCGGTTACAGCAATGGAAAAGTGGCGTTGTTAGATGCCGAAAGCGAAACCATAATATCGGGCCTTATTTACGAAGATGACATCAAAAAAGTTTTTTTCAGCAAAGCAATTAACTGTAAAGAGAGCCTTGAAAGCTACACCTGCAACTCAATGGATAAACATAAAAGATTTTTGCCAAAGTTACCGCCATTGGCCAATATTGATCCCTGTTTGAAAACCCTTGATCAGAAGTCGTTTCCAAAGGGCTCTCCATGTTTCCTAGTTGTTATAATGCGAAGTGGTAAAGTACATTTGTTGTTGCTTGGAGCGCTCCAAGCAGGCAGCATCGACCTTACACAGCATATTCTGTATCCTGAGCAGTTCGACGTGTTTGATGTTCGGCTCAATGGAGATTTTAATGCCATTTATGCACTTTTGCGCGATGGAAATCATTTAAAACTACTCCATTTTCACAATCAAGTTCTTCAAGATAGTATAACACCCATGCTGGAGCTAGCCTCACACTGTGCCCACATATTAGAGACCAAAAAGTACGTTCTCTTCGAAGTTACTTATGTCCAATAGAATTAATTTTCTCTTTTTAATAGTTATATCAACGACACGCAACAGTGTCTCACAGAGGCTTGGGAAACAATCGAGATTGAAATGGACAACAAACTGACCAAATATGCCAATTCGCAGGCCTATGGCATGATATCTGCCAACTTTTTGGAATTGCTCGTCTTTGGCTACGCTACTTTGGAAGTTGAAGAGTTTCTATTCGAGTAAGTTGCTCCCATTTAATCAATCAATAATATTTTTCCGTACTCATCCCTAAACTTTCTTTGATATAGAACGTTGACCGAGAAAGGATTCAAAAAAATAGCCAATTCCGTGGACCTTAGTCTCAATAATCTGCAGGGACTCGTTTTCAAGCAGTTAAATAGTGCGGCCATCAATATGTTTTACTTCCTTAACACGATTGCAGGATTTGGGCGCATGTCGCATTTCTTTGACGTAAATCAATGCATGGCAATTTATCATCCAGATAATATATCAAGTTAACCTTCCAGGCACTTATATCCCCTGATGTGGCTAGTGAAGCGATGCGCGCCTGTGGTGCTTTTCTCATTAAAGTCTATGAACTGCAGCGCACCATCGATACGCTCGTCTATGATATGAAGCTTTTTCACTCTTGGATTATATCGACAATACTGCGTCTGTCGCACCAGGAAATACCCGAGGAGATGGTTTTTAGTGTCAAGGAAAATATTGCATTAGCCGAATTCTTTTGCTCCATGGAGCCAGAGCTGCCGGAACAAGGTGAGCCGGTTGTAATAAATGGGGAAACTATTGCAGGCGCATGTATAGTATCGGAAGAACCCTTTGGCGTTGCAAACCCTGCATTCGGAACAATGGCGCATAGTAAATTTAATTTGGAACGCGTGGGACAGTATCTGGAGAACATGTACCTAACACAGCCGCAAGTGGCGAATCAATGCGATATCTGGCCTCGCATACTTGCCGAAAATGAGTGCCTGGCCCAGTGTAATTTATTTGTGCCACATGATAAAAATCTGTCGCTGATCCAACAACGTGATAAAATGTTTAACGCCATTGATGCAGTATTCCACAAACCCACAGAGAGTATTAGTGGAAGCTTTAAGCTTGACACGACGATTATATGCGCCGACCTATCGCATTTCTTAATAGATGAAACCACCGAGCTGGATCCGCGGACTTACGATTACGTGAACAGCACCTACTATGTGCATGAGGCGACCAAGCGAGATATGCTAGCGATAACTATTAGTTGGGAGGAAGCTATGGTGCTTGAGTTTAATCGCGGAGAAGATTGCCTTCTTCGCTGTCTGCGCGTTCAGTTACATCCCGGTCCCTTCACGCCCCAACTGCACGAGGATTATTACAATCTGCGGATTGTCGATCTCCAGTTTTACAATGAATCATCGCTGTCATTCTTGGCGCAGACCACAACACCCACTCCTGGCATACGGCCGCATAGCTACTTCATACAGTTTTCGCTAAGCGCATCAGCCAATCAATGCACACAGCATCTGTTTGCGCCACTGATGAAACTACCGGAGGCCACTATGACACACAGCATGCACGACATACCTGATGCAGCCATGTTTAAGGGATTGGATGGAAATTGCGAAATGATTGCTGTATCCGGCAGTCGCAAAGTAGCCACAGTGCTCTCCGATCGTCGCCGGAAGATGACAATTTTCGAAATGGAAATTGAAGAGGAAGAGGACGACACTGAGATGTCACAGGCATCGTTCCTTGAGATAAGCAAAGATTCCACCCTCGCTATTAGCGTCAACGAGTCAACGGAGAAGATAGAATCATAGCATTCATCCATGGGTATCTTCTACCCAGATTTTTATGAAGATTTTTTAGATTAGTGCTGGAAAAAAAAACATAAAAAAAATAATATTAATTATTATATATAATATAAATCATTATGAAAAAAATAATATTATTAAAAATAATAATTATAATAAAACAAAAAATATAAATAAACATAATAATTATTATAGTAAAATAGAAAATATAAATAAAAATAATAACTATTATAATAAATTAAAATATATAAACACAAATAATAATTATTATGATAAATTAAAAAATATAATAATTATTATAATAAATTAAAATATATAAATCAAAATAATAATTATTATAATCAATTAAATAAATAATAATTATTATAATCAATTGAAAAATATAAATAAAAATAATAATTATTATAATCAATTGAAAAATATAATTAAAAGTAATAATAATTATTATAATCAATTAAAAAATATATATAAATATAACAATTATTATAATAAATTAAAAATATAAATTAAAATTGTTAGTATTATAATAAATTAAAAAATATAAATAAAAATAATAATGATTATAGGAAATTAAGAAATATAAATCAAAATAAATATTATTATTGTTATAAAAAAATAATAATTGTAGAAATAATAATAAGTTATTATTAAAAATTATAACAATAACTGTTCAACAACAACAAAAAGAACACAAAAGAATGTAAAATATATTTTTTTTTGTATTTTCCCTCTTTTATCGCCTTTTTTTATTATTTACGTTTCACTTAGCAAACAATATTATATGTAAGATTTATAAAATACATTTATGTACATAATGTAAACATAAAACAAGCTTCCGCGTACGTTGTAAATTCCAAATTAATTGTATTGCAACAAAATGTTGTTACACTAAAATGTTTGAGCCAGAAAAATGTATAAAAATTATTATCTAATCTCTGCAGCCCATGGGACACTCAACTTTTAGCCATATGACGTTCTGCACTTGGTAACTTGGGGGAATAAGTATATATAAGATCGATATGAATTATATTAGTATAGTTTTCAAAATCTTAACAACACTTGGAAACAATTTTGGCAATCTTAATTTTTTCTGGATGGTTTAAAGTTAATTTAGTAACCAATAAACCCGTCAATTATTAATTTTAACTAATTTTATGGCTCATGTCGAGTCTTGGAGCAATTTTTTTATTTAGCCATGTGTCGAATGGGCTTTGGCTAGGCATTGCGAGCATTTGTTGGTGTTGGTGGAGTAGACTAACTGTTTTCGTACTGATATGCATCATCGGTGTCCTCGTCGCTGGACATGTCACGTTTACGCCTGCGTTGCTCACGCTTGCTAAGTTTTTTTGTTGTCGCTTGAGCTGGAGGAACTGACTCAGCGGAAGAAACTGTTGCTTGTTCTACTTCCTGTGACTCCGCTTCAGGCTCAACTGCTTCTACAGTAGCAGTAGCTTCTGCCTCTGCTGTAGCTGTTTCCTCCTCCTCGGCTTTTTTCTGTGTTTTGATAAGCTCACACAAGTATTTATAGCGCACCAGACACTCCTCTTTGGTCTTGTCGGGAACGCTATTGGCAATCTTCTGCCAACGATCCCCACCGGCGGTCTTTCGATATTTAACTATCGCCGCCTCAAGAGCACGTTGCTGCTCCTGAGTCCAATTCGTTTCCGGAATGAGCATACTTTTTTCACCGGTCGTAGTTGAAGCCTTTTTTACTTTTTCTTTGCGCACTGCCTGCTGCGACTCCTGGATAATGCTCTCGGCGACGCTGTCGGATTGCCCCGGTATGCGGTAGCCATTCTCCTTCATCTTAGCCGCCATGAATGTAACCTCTTGGACGCTGCGATTCATGGACTCAGCTATTGTGTTCCACCTACTACCGGCACCACCTGGATATTTCTTAACTAATCTTATAAGCTCCACCAGATCCTCATCAGTCCAAAAGCCACCAGTAACCGTACTCTAAATTTAAAGAAGTACAAAAGAATTAAATAAATTAAAGTTTTCAATTAAAAAAAAAAACATTTCATGTTTACCTTTTGTGATGCAGGGCGTATTGCATCATCTTCAGTGAGTTCACGTGCCTGGATTTGCGAATAGCCACGTAACTCCTCTTCTGTTTTTTCGGGTGCTTTTGTGTTTTGCTTACGCTTTCGAAGGTTCTCCTTGTGTTCCTTACGCAGACGTGCCTGTTCCTCAGCCTGACGTTCTGACTCTTCCTGTTGACGAGCTGCCTCCAGTTCTCTGCAATAATATAAATGAAATAATTTGTGAATTTTTATTTAAAACAAACAGATTTAATATTTAATTACTGTCTGCGCTTTTCCAACGCTAGGTCCTTAAGCTCGTTAGCCTTGCTAAAGCCATTCTTAATTGTTTTTGGTAGGTTCCAAATGGCAAGTGGTATTTGAATTGGCAGCGTGTTGAGTAGCGATGGCATTGGAATTTCACTTAGAATGACATCCATGTCAATGTTTTTGTTGCGTTTTTGCAGCTTTTTGAGCTTTGTACCGAACACTTGTTCGGCTGTGTACTTCTTTTCCAAGTACGCAGCCCAGGCAAATATGTACTGGCCAACGGTTGTAATGAGGAACAAAATAAACGCGCCCTCGTAGAGTCCAATCTTTCGCATACGACGATAGTAGTAGAGAGCGGACTTCCAGTTGGGCATGCCGTCACGTAGAACCTTATCATATTTCTCTCGTTTAGAGGCATCTTTCAGGACTTCATAAATTGAGACGAGATTGCGAAATTGAATATTTGCATCTTCGGCTGAATTCTTGTCCGGATGCAAAACAATTGAGAGAGTACGAAAGGCGCGCTTTATTTCATTATTCGTGGCATTTTGATTAATGCCCATAAATTCATAGAAATTTTTGTTGACCTCTTCGATTAGGTCAAAAATTTCCAACTCCTCGGCATGCCAGGCACTGGTTGAGTCACATAGCAGCAGGAGGCCAAGCAGTATCGCTGGCAATGTTATCCTGGCGTGCAGTTGCATCTAAAAGTCCAAAAAATTAACTGAAACCGAAACACGGCAGACCCCCGCACGCTTACATACACACGTAAACACAGTCATACGCGCACGCACTCACGATGAACTGACAACGTCAAAAGTGGCAACGTCACCAGTAAACAAAAACAATATATATGAATGTTGCCACGTCGGTCACAGACACCTACGACAATATTTTAACGACTTAAATCAAAAATAAATATTCAAGTTTGTTGGTGTTAAATACGAATTTATTTTCAATTTAAAAATCTTATTCATAATTGCTGGCCTTTAAATGTTTATCTTTGATATTGCTATCGATAAATGTGCGTGAAACACTGCTATGAAGTACAGGTCTGTTAAACACTTCCGATATATCGCATAGAAAACACAGCTAATACCAACCACACACAACCTACCGCTGTAGGATTTGCAAAAGACGAAAACAGTGAAAGCGGCATAAAAATAAGCAGGCGAATAGAGATAAGAAACAAATCAAACAAACGTCAACGCAGGCATCAGCGGCGCAGCGGCAACACTGCGCTAGCCGCTGGGGCTGGTTTTCAATGGATTAAGCGTTGCTCATATAAAAAGCTGATAACAATATTCGGGAGAAGCGAATCAAGAGCGCGAAGCAGATTGGAGTGGAGCCATGTCTTCGGCTGTCAATATACAAATAGTATCGATGCCGAATCTGGCCAAGATTGAGAGCTTTTTCAAGGATGCCAGCTATCGTGAAACGATCGAATATAGTGCTAGTTTTAACACACGCTTGTGCATTGAACGACGATTACGTCTGCCATTTCTCGACCCACAAACGGGTGTTGCACAGAACCACTCACAGCTGTTCATGGACAAGCGACAACGAATGCCTGGCTTTCGACAAGGTCAAATATATACGTATCCCGCGGCACGATGGCGTAAAACTAGACGTCAGTACTTGACAAAAATGTACAGGTTTGTCGATCAGTTATTTTTAATAGGAAAAAAATATTTTTAAAAATCAATATACACAGCAGATTTCCCGAGCGCCCCTTTCAAGCGTTAAGAAAGGAACACGAGGCATTAGTTGCGAGTGGCGGCATAAGTGGAACAACGAGTGGCAGCATTGGCAGCGCCAACAGCAGCAGCTCAACGTTAAGCCTTAGCATGCTTACTGGTGCGGGGACAGCTACAAGCACATCTACGACGGCAACAGTACTAAGTACGCTCCAGAATGACACAGCGCATGATTTCAATGGAGCGTTTAGCATGGAAGAGTCCTGCTCGCTGGGAGCTGCTGGTGGTGACACATCCGATAGCAAAGACAGTCAATTGCAAACACAACAACATCAGCATCAACAAATGAAAGATGACTTGCCCAAGGAGTGGTTTTATGATGAAATAGATATGAATGATGTTGACTCACTTGAAGAGCCAAAATCACCGGCAGACGATGAATACGACTATGATCCTCGATACGGGAGCAAAAAGAGACGCAAACGTCGACCCTGTAAGCGTTCAACAGCGCTTGCCATCTGCGAAACGTCCAATACTAGCAACAGTAGTAGTACTCGCCGACGCAGCACAGTGACACGAACGCGTGTAACGACCACAGATGCCGCGCTCGATGCGTCACTGGAGGCAATTGAGCTGGGTGACATTGGTGGCACACCGACGTCAAGTGGAGGGCGGCGATCACGGTCCGCTGGTACACGCGGTCGTCGACGTGTTAAGGGTGCCACAACTGGCAGTACCACAACTGGCGCTAGTAGCATGCCCAGCAATACATGTGATCCCCCCAGTCCGGGCCTTGTTAATGAGCCGCCATCGTTTGAAAGCGCCGCCGCTGCTGTTGGTGTTGGTGGTGGCGTTGGTGTGGAAGATGGCAATGCACATTTACGCAATTATCGCAAGTATCTGTAACGCAAGGATTGACCCATTTAGGTTGCATACTTTATGGACCATGTTCACCCACTACCAGCCTACCAGCCTATCAGCCTACCAGCCTATCAGCCTACCAGCCTACCAACCTACCAACCTACCAATCTACCAACCTATCAACCTACCTATCAAACTATTTATCTATCTATCGTATCTGTTTACTGCATTCGTTTCATTAACGGTGATTACTATACTTTCACTATATGTAATTTAAAATTAGTTTAAGGCTTAGTTTATTAGTTCCTTACGCGAGTCCAGTACCCGACCCGACCCGACCAGACCAGACCAGACCAGACTAGACAAAACCACCAAAACACATCCAAGCAGACGTAGCTAAATTTTTATTCTACTGGTAACTCTGTCGCCTCTCTAATTGTACGTTCCCATAGCCAATTGATTGTTGATAATGATCTAAAGTATATATACCTATTTATATATATACATACATACAATATAAATATACATATATATATATATATTGTGTGTATATATATGTATATATATTTTTAATGCGACTTTATACTTAAAAATAATGTAGGCGACCAACTTAAATCTCGCTTGTTGATGCTACATTTGAAGTTTTATAATATGGTTATATTTTTTTAATAATTTTGTTTTTATATTATTATTACTATTATTATTATTTTCTGAATGCGTATTTAAATAATGTATATTTAGCTTAAATTTGAAATTTATTGGCGAATTGTATTCTTAGGCAGCATGGTAGGGTTTAGGGTTCCAGTTCAGTCCAGCGGTTAAAAAAAAAACAAAAGATTTCGTAAACCAAAATTTTTTCTCTAGGAATAGTAAGTTTCTTAAGGAAGAAAGCTGAAATACAAAAATATACAAAAACTGTGTACATTTTGAAAATCAAAGACAAAAATTCTAATAAACAAAACAAAAACTAAATAAAAAACAAAAAATTAAAACAAAACACATTATGAATAGAAAAAAAAAATATATAAGAAAAAAAAACTATTTGGAAAGGTTTTATACACATTGAGAAATTTATTCAAATCTGGACTCTATATATATACACTCGATATGTGTGTATATATCTGTATACTTACCACCAGATTTAGCTGAAGATATGAAAATTTTTATGATGAAAGTGCTATTTATGTATGTATATAAAATTTTAGAATTATAAAACAATTTTCTAATCGAACTCGACATTTGTTTTTGATTATTTCATCTAATTTCAAAATTCAAGCTAACAGGTGGACAACTGGAAGTGTGTGCAAATATATCAGTACTTGGAACCTCGAACCACATGTGTAATTTGATATATGTACATATATGAATTTTCTGTTATCCCCATATTTTCGTTAAAACCATACAAATTCATAAGGAACTCAATCCCTTATATGATCCGCCTTATGTCTTAGCATTGATTGCAATAATAACAATAGCAGTTCTTTGAGGTTCGTAACAAATATGCTTTTATTTAAACATTGAAAATGAAGACTGCTTTTATTTTATTCGTTTATGAAGTCAACAAATTTAATTGCTTTGAGGCAAAGGATTCACATCAAACAGCTCCTTTTTGGGATTTACCATTTAATGATCATGTGGCACTATTGCAAAGAAATTTATTGACGTCAGTCGATGGTTAAAGCTCTTTTCATTTCTTAGATGCTTGTTTTGATAGTTTCTTGCTTTTGGTAGATGCAGCCTTAGGTTTGACAGCTTCAATGGAAGTAGTATCGATCTTCAAACGCTTTGCTGAAGCAGGCTTACTCTCGGGTGATGGTGATCGTGATGCTGATGCTGATGGAGATGGTGATGATGCTCGTGGTGGTGGAGTGGAAGGTTTGCATTTATCTGCATTAGCTTTGTCGTTAAAAGCTTTAACAATTAATGCATACATATCTTCTACATTGGGGAACTTTTGAGCACGTGGTGTACGTTTAAGACCGGACCAAAGGGATTGAAGTTCATTTACATTTTCTGTCGGTTGATGCGCAAAAGATAGCTCAAATGCACCACGGCGGGGAGCACCCAAGCTATTTAGTTGCAATTGCAGTTGGAATGGTTGTTTGTCATCTTGGACACGAGCTACAATAGCTGAATGAAGCTCCTCAGCCCTCCGACGAAAGACTCGTCAGGACCGACAGTGTTCAATGTATAACACTGGATTTGTCGCATCCAATGACTGGGATTCATCGTCTGGTGGCGCTGACTGAGCATTAATTTGTATATTAATTTTAATATAAAAAGCTTATTAAACATTCTGCTTACGTTCTTAGGAGCAACTTTCCTTGCACGCTTTGGTGGCATTTTTACCAAGTGTGCCGTTGAACGAAAGGCGCGCTAGGATGTGGAATCGATTAATCAATCAAAATATCGATATAAAAAAAATTCACAAATACAACATTTATATTGACTAAGCATTTTGCACATAAGTTGAATAAAACTAGTTTTTTTACTATTCTAAATTAGGTATTAAATGAAATAAAATGCATTCCATAGAACATAATGCCTAGTCTCTGAAATATATACATATTTTATTTCAAGGTAAATAAGAAAATATATAAGGCTAGCAGTATATCGATAAGTCAGCTGATATTTTCTAATTTAGGAAAATTTATTTCAAAAGTCTGGCAGCACATTTCTTAAATATATATTGGCTTATATACTGTATATATATATTCATGTAAAACAGTTAAAATGATTGCAAATGTATAAACAAATTTCAGATGAAGAACGACCATATGGATCTGAGATAAGAAGATCCAAAACTTAACTCCATTTATCAGGTAGGCTCATTGCTATGATGTAAGCTAACTTAACAATTTTATTCTTAGCTTATAGATCATACCGTTTTAGGTGGCTATTGGATTTGTGTGCCGGTCAAAGCAAAGTGGTAATACGTTGACTTTGGCGCCAAATCAGAATCATGGATGAATTTCAGAGCAATGAAACAACGCAGTCGCCATCAACCTCGTCTTCTCAGCCACGAAAACGTCTTGGCCGACCACCCAAGTCTAGCATTCAACACGGCGAAGCAAATATGGCTGAAACGATGGTTGACGAAGGAGAAACGACAGGGGACCGAGTATTAACAGTATCACCAACTTTGAGCGAGTGTCGTCGCAGCTCGCGAAAAAAAATTATAAAGTTTGATGTGCGCGATTTACTTAACAAAAATCGCAAATCACACAGAATACAAATTGAAGCGCGTATTGATGCCGGTGCGTCTCCAGTGGAAAGTACATCACCAGTCGCAGCTTCTATGGGCGGAAGCTCGTTTTCGACGATCGAAAGCTATACAACAGACTGTGAAGAGCAGTCACAGCTACGCGTATCTGAAGTCTTTGCAAAGCCCAAGTCAACTCAAAGTTTGGTTGCAACACAGGGCGGCAGCGAGGATTCACGAACATCCAGTGAGGAACAACAGACAGTAACATCGGTTCCGCCAATACAGCAGCGAAAACGCGGACGACCACGTAAGGCACAACCTGTGGGTTTCACGCAGGATGTAAATGTACGTACTTCAAGCTACTCCGATTCTGATACCAATTCGATCATTTCAACTGCGAATTCGAGCGGCAGCGGCGAAAGCGACGTTTGTGAAGGTAAATCAAAATCCAAAACAAAGCTGAGAGTGTCACTTAAACGTGTCAGCATGCCAACAAGTCGTGAATCGTCGGACTCGCACGATTCGTTGAAAAGTACATCAGCGCCCATCAATTTGATTGAGGTATCAAACTCCTCCTCCGAGTCCACCTTGCTGGAACAACCAACACATGACATAATAAATGAACAGGAAAACCGTAAATCATTGGAAAAGACGGATGATAGCATTGAGACTGAGACGATAACTGTTCTAGATGCCGACAATGATGACTCTGATTCGCAAATTATATTTGTGGAAATAGAAACCCCAAAGCCGGAGAGCGAATTGGAGGTCAACCAAAGTGACACCAACTTTAAATTACTTTTTCCAAAGGAAACGGCACAGTTAGAACAGCAACAGGTGGATGCAGACCCAAATTCAGTAATAATTGTGGAGGTTCTAAGCGAAACACCTACCCAGTGGTCCGTAGACGAAGATGAGGATAACGATCAACAGCAACTGCAGCAGAGCACTGAAACTGAACATGTTGATCATGAAGAGGAATCTTTTGAACTAAACGTGTCGGTCATAAACGATTCTGCAGAAAAATATTGTGAAGAGGAAATGTTTGAAGTTGAGGAAATTTCTGTGGATGAAGTACAAGATGAAATACCAAACGAGGGGTCTGTAGAGGAACTACCTGAAACAGATATAGATATACATGAGAAGGAAGTGACTGTAAAAGAGGTGCTTGTAGATTTGAAACCTGAAGACGATGTGCCTGTAAAAGAATTGACTGAAGCAGAGACTTATGTAGAGGAAGTACCTGAAAAGGAGGTGCTATTGGATAAGAAACCTCAAGACGATGTGCCTGTAAAGAAACTTCCTTTAAAAAATATTGTTCAGGAAGAAAAACCACCCGTTGATGCGCTTAAAGGAAATGTTACTGAGAAAATGGTACCTATGGAGGAGGAGAATAGGCAGAGGGTGTCTGCAAGCGCGATGCCTATAAGTAAGGAGTCTATCAAAGAAGTGCTTGTTGAAGATGTGCCCGCTAAGGAGGTGCCCGCTAATGAGGTGCCCGTTGAAGAGGTGCCCGCTCAAGAAGTGCCTCTTGAAGCTGTATCCGTAGAGGTGGTGTCCCTAGAGGAAGTGTCCGTAGAGGAGGTGCCCCTAGAAGAAGTGCCCGTAGAGGAGGTGCCCGTAGAAAAGGTGACCCTAGAGGAGGTTTCCGTTAATGAAATAATCTTTAAAGAGGTGCCCGCTAAAGACGTAACCGCTAAAAAGGTGCTCGGTAAAACGGTACCCGTTAAAAAGGTACCAGCTAAAGAAGTGCCAGCTAGAGAGGAAACTATTCAAGAGGTGCCAACTAAAGAGGAGCCTGTTCAAGAGGTGCCAACCAGAAAGGTGTCAGTTAGAGAGATTCCAGTTAGAGAGGTTCCAGTTAGAGAGGCGCCTGTGGAAGAGACGCCAGCTATAGAGGTGCCTGTTGAAGAGGTGCCTGTTGATGAGGTACCTGTTAAAGAGGTGTCCGTCAAAAAGCCGTCCGTTGAAGGAGTGTCAGCTGAAGAGACGCTTGCTAAAGAGGCGCCTGCTAAAAAGGCGCCTGCGGAAGAGGTGCCTACGGAAGAGGTGTCCGTTGAAGAAGTGCTCGCTAAGCAGATGCTTGGGAATAAAGCAACTATGGTGGATCATCCTGAAGAAGCGGTGCTTATTGAACAGATGCCCTTAACAGAAGTACAGTCACAGCCTGAATCTTCGGTAAAACCTAACGCCAAGGAAGCACCTACCGAGGCGGTGGAATTGCCATCGAACTCTGTACAAAAACGACGTAGCAAACGTTCCAGTCTGCGGGGTAGACAACTGTCTCGCAATCCTAACAAGACACTGGAAGAGACTTTCGCTGAGATCGCTGCCGCAAGTACGAAGAAAATTTTAGAAGACGAAGCATCCGAGAAACCTCAGTTGGACTCGGAAGTGGAATTAGACGATTTGGGTGCATTCGTGGACTTCGTAGATGATAGTAACAGTAACAATTCCCTCAAATTGGTACCCCAATCAGAGGAAAACTCCAATATCGATGGAAGTGTCCAATTGGAAAAACCAATTTTAAGCCAATCTGCGGACAAACTCCCTGAGTCGGAAAATAGCTGTAATGGAAACAAGGAATCTAACGCATATGCAACAAAAGTCGAAGCCATAAGTGGTGAGACCGAAAGCCTGGAAGATCAGGCGTCGATAGAGAAGTCCATAGTTAGCACAGCTGCAGAATCTAAATTTACACCTCTCGCAGGTGCCAATCCTTTGGAAGAAACTGCCGTAGAGACTTTACCAAAAGGTAAGTCAACTAAAGAAACGCCAAAGATGGAGACTCCAGTATCCAAAGTAGAGTCAGAGTCAGAGTTGGCAGTGTACCAACATGAGTCCACTAGCAGTCCAAGTTCGAGCTCCATCCCCAACACTGCCGTTAAGATAAAGACAGAGAAGTCCGTCGAGAGCTCCACGACCAACATGTTTTTCATGAAGTGCGTTGACTTGTTCAAGGAGTTGGATAGAGCTAATGCACAAGCGCTTCTGGGGGAGAAGACGAGAAAGAAATTAAAGTCAGGAGGTGCCAGGAGACAATCCGGCAAGCAGGACCAGGAAGCGGAGAGGCATAGCGACAATAACTCACCATGCACCCATTCGCCGTCTCCATCCATGGTGCAGGCAAAAAGTCAACGCACCAAAGGTGGTCAACGTCGGAGCACCATTGAAAATCTATCTGAGACATATCCTGCGACAACTACGAAGAAACGCCGAAACTCGCTTCATCCCAGTAAATCAGAAGGACACGAATCTGAGAAGAAAAACCGAAGCAGGGGTAAATCAAAGCAACTTTCCCGTGAAACGAAAAGTTCCAAGGTTCCGAAGTCCAGCGATTCCAGCCTCACTCGACAAGATTCTCTGGACTCCACCTCAAGTGCTTCGCAATGCGCCTTCAAACGTAATCCTCGGAAAACAAGTGATGCCCTTCAATCGGCACTAACCGAGACAGAGTCATCCGAATCGACGAGCTCTGGCAGCAAAATACCGAGCTGTGGCATACCAACGCCTACTGCGGAGCTTGACGCATCCGATCCGCTTAAGGACATAGCCAAGTTTATTGAGGATGGCGTCCAGTTGCTCAAGCGGGATTATAAGGCCGAAGATGAGCAGCAGCAACAACAACAACAACAACAACAACAACAGCAGCAGCAATCACAACCCGAGGATGAGTTTGCCCAACGTGTGGCCAACATGGAGACACCGGCAACGACGCCTTCATCCTCGCCACAGCCTATTATCTTGGAGGAGGTCTCCCAAAGTGGCGGTAATGGTGGCAACGGTGGCAAAGGTGGTAACGGTGGTGTTCGACGTTCACATCGAATAAAGCAGAAGCCACAGGTGCTCAAGGCAGGTGTGGGTCGTGGAGTATCCAGCAGCGGCAGTCAAGCATCTTCCTCTATCAGCATGGAAGATCAGCTGGCCGAATTGGCAAATATTGAAGCAATTAATGAGCAATTCCTACGCCAGGAGAACCTCAACACCTTCCAACCGCTGCGCGACAATTATTATCGTTGTGCCCGGCAGGTGAGCCAGGAGAATGCGGAGATGCAATGCGATTGCTTTTTAACTGGAGACGAGGAGGCAATGGGACACCAGTGCTGCGGTGCGGGATGTATCAATCGTATGCTTATGATCGAATGTGGCCCACTCTGCACCAATGGCGATCGGTGTACCAACAAACGTTTCCAGCAGCATCAATGCTGGCCATGCCGAGTCTTCCGCACTGAGAAGAAGGGATGCGGCATAACCGCTGAACTCCAGATACCACCCGGTGAGTTTATCATGGAGTACGTCGGCGAGGTGATTGACAGCGAAGAGTTTGAGCGTCGACAGCATCTGTATTCCCGGGATCGCAATCGTCACTATTACTTCATGGCTCTGCGAGGCGAGGCGATCATCGATGCGACCGCCAGGGGGAACATCTCGCGGTACATTAATCACAGTTGCGATCCGAATGCGGAGACCCAAAAGTGGACGGTAAATGGGGAGCTGCGCATTGGCTTCTTTAGCGTTAAGACGATCCTGCCTGGCGAGGAGATAACCTTTGACTATCAATATCAACGCTATGGACGCGATGCCCAGCGCTGCTACTGCGAGGCGACCAATTGTCGTGGCTGGATAGGAGGTGAGCCTGACTCTGATGAGGGCGAGCAGCTGGATGGCGAAAGCGACAGTGATGCTGAAGCTGAGGACTTGGTGGACGATCTGGATGAACAGGAGCTCGAGTCGGACAAGACGCGGCAAAAACTCAAGGCAGCCAAGTCGAGCTCCAAGTCGAAGACGAGCAGCGCCAGCAAACAATTAAAGTTACCTACGGTACGCAAGCAGCGTAAGGAGCAACGCAAGGCCAAGGATCGCGAATATAAGGCTGGACGATGGCTGCGACCATCTGGCAGTGCAGGTGGCGAGAAATCGTCGGCACGCAAGATTGACAAGCTCGAGGATCCGGATGTGCTGGAGCAGCTCACACTGCTTAGCCGCAGTGGCCTAAAGAATCAATCGGACACGTTGCGTTTCTCTCGTTGCATGGTGCGCGCCAAGCTGCTGGAGACACGCCTTCAGCTTTTGGGTGTGCTCACGCGAGGCGAGATGCCCTGTCGCCGGCTGTTTCTCGACTACCATGGCCTGCGACTGCTCCATGCTTGGATCAGTGAAAGCGGCAGCGACAACCAGCTGCGAGTGGCTTTGCTTGAGGCACTGGAGTCGCTTCCTATACCCAATAAGACGATGTTGAAGGATAGTCGCGTGCTCCAGAGTGTCCTACTGTGGAGTGAAGCGACAGAGGAACCCGCACTACCGGATGAGAAGTCGTTGGACTCACAACTGGAAGCACATGTAGAGCCGGATGGGGAGCCAGTGCGTCAACGTATGTTGGCCCTTCTGCAAAAATGGAATTCCCTGCCAGAAATCTTCCGCATACCGAAGCGCGAGCGCATCGAGCAGATGAAGGAGCATGAACGGGAGGCAGATCGTCAACAGCAGCCACATCATGCGGTTACGGCCCTTGAGGACAGTAACAGCAACAGCGCTTCGTCCACGATGAATAGCGATCGCTTCAGACAGGATCGTTTCAGACGCGACACGAGCAGCCGCTACGAGAAGCCCAAGGTGCCGATCCGGATGAGCGGGAACAATACGATATGCACGATTACAACACAAACCAAGGAACGCAACGGCTCGACGGACGGCAACGGCAGCGGAGGCAACGGCAACGGCATTGGCTTAAGCAAAGCTGATCCTCGAAGACGCTCCGAGTTGTCTGGTGACTCGCGCCGCACAATATCGAAGGAGTTGCGACGTTCGCTTTTCGAGCGGAAGGTAAGTCAGAGAATGCATTTTCACTTGTTCCTAATCCCTAATCTGCGTTCTATATTTGGCTCTTAGGTGGCACAGGACGAGGCGGAGAAACGTGTGACCAGTGAGGATTGGCGGGAGCACGAGCTGCGCTGCGAGCACTTTGGAATAGATAGGAACAGCGATCCAAAGATATTGCCCTTCTATCAGAATACGGAGACGAACGAGTGGTTCAATTTTGAAGATGTACCTGTGCCAGCACCTCCACGATGTGGAAATATAATTGGTCCTTGCAGTGAGCCACAGTCGCCAGAGAGTAGTGAAGGTGTGGAATACAAGCTTCCCGCTGGTGTAGAACCACTGCCACCTCCATGGCATTGGAGTGTTACAGCCGATGGCGATGTTTATTATTATAATTTGCGGGATCGGATCCCGCAATGGGAACCACCAAGTGCCGAACAGCGTTTGCAAGAACTGATCGAAGATTCGCCAACTGAGGAAACAAAAGATGATCCTGATCGTATTGAGACTGAGATGGTTAACATTGATGTGGACTATGTGGGCACTTTAAGCGACAAGTCACTGGCACAGTACATCGAGGGAAAGATACGAGAGCGACGCGAGCTGCGGCGCAGCCGTCTTGTTTCCATCTGCATAATCAGTCCCCGACGGGAGGAGGATCGCGTCTACAATCAGCTGGAGTCGCGAAAGTACAAGGAAAACAAGGAGAAAATACGTCGCCGCAAGGAGATTTACCGTCGCAAGCGCATCGAGGTCGTTAATACTGAGCCAGAACCTGGACAGTCCAGTGATGCGTTGCTCATTCAGGGATATTTATATTCGTCGGACGAAGAAATTGACGCAGATATTTCGGACAGCCCAGAAGGTTGCATCGTAACGCCCCTACTTGACGCCATTGTCGAGGGGGATATAGATAAACATGTGGACGAATTGGATGCACTTAATCGTGCTATCCAAAGTAAGGAGAAAGCTAACGCGCTTAGCATGGAACCGAGCACCAGTAAATCGGCCATGGCGGCGCTTAGCAAGCAACTGCCACTGCCACCAATCCTGCCCACGCCCAGTGAAACAGATTCGGAGAGTAGTTTGGTGAGCCTGAAGCGCAAGCTTCCACTGCCACCAACGACACCAGAGACTCAGAAGAGGCATCGGGAAAAGAAACGCAAACTGTAAGCATCCTTGGATGAGTTGTAATCCACAATAATCTATACCTTCTTACAGACCTTTGAGCAGCACTTCAAGCGGACGCGAAAGCTGTGAAAAGTTTCGCTTTGAGATTAGCGGACATGTGGCTGAGTATCTGCGTCCGTATCGCAAGGAAAGCTGCCAGCTGGGACGCATCACCAGTGATGAGGACTACAAGTTTCTCATAAAGAGAGTAAGTTGGAAAAATTTCAAAGATGCGCAGAACATGTCCAATGTTTAATCCTTTATACTCGTTCTTAGCTGAGTCATCATATAACCACCAAAGAAATGCGTTACTGCGACGCGACTGGGAATCCATTGGCCTGTACAGAATCCGTGAAGCACAAATCCTATGACTTTATTAACCAATACATGCGCAAGAAGGGACGTGTTTACAAGAAGCCTGCCGATGAGCCCGACTACTAGCCAGGACACCCATACACATCCTCTAATAAGACATTAGATCAAATCGAATTAAATAACCTTTGAATGATAGTCATTATTCGTTCAGTATCAGTTTTATGTTTAGATAGGATGTATGTTGGTACCTAGACTTGTACCCATGGTTCTGGGTAAGCTATTGGGAGGTAAATGCAATTCTTTTGAATTAAATTAATTAAACAAAAATAAAATATAATAATTAAATTGTTAATACAAAACGAAGTCACTAATTTGTGCGATGTAATAAAGTTCCCAGATTAAAAAAAAAAACTATTTAAACAAATTCGATTCGGCCCACTTGTTGCACTTAGAGAAGAAGGGAAAGGATATCCTTTCGACTGGAAATCAGGGACAGGAATCACTTCTCCTAGTGATCAATTATAAGATCCTGAAGAGACAAAGAGTAAGATGAACATATTTATTCTGGGAGAAACCTACAGTACTTAAAATCTTAACTCTGGATGATCCTTGCTTGTGTCCATTAAAAAAGGACAATTTTCGAGTTGCTTGCGAAGAGAACAGAATATATATTTTATTCCATGAATAATTTAAAGCAAGGACAAAAAAAAAAAAAAACAGCTGGAGCACTTGTTGCTACTGAGGTCAGGGAATCGTGTGAGGTGATGTGAAGTCTTCGTCTACTGCTGGGCAGTTGGCTCGGCATCGGCTGAGTTTGGTGGCTGTGTGCGATTAGCATCCTCAGGTTTCATGGCAGGGAATAGCAGAACCTCCTAAAATTGAAATAACGTACAGGATGTAAGTGAAGGGTTCAGGTTTCAGGTTTTCCAATTATCGACAAGTTACAAACCTTTATGTTGTTGGAATCGGTTAAGAACATGGTAAGTCGATCGATGCCCATGCCCCAGCCTCCAGTTGGTGGCAAGCCGTATTCTAGTGCCGTGCAGTAGTTCTCATCCACCATCTGTGCCTCATCATCGCCGGCAGCCTTGTCCTTGGCCTGCTGCTCGAAACGTTCACGCTGCACTGCAGGATCGTTCAACTCGGTGTACGCATTGCAGATCTCCTTCTTGGCGACGAAGAGCTCAAAACGTTCGGTAAGTCCAGGTATGCTGCGATGGTACTTGGCGAGGGGTGACATGATTTGGGGGTGTTCACAAATGAATGTCGGGCTAATGCATGTCTCCTCAATAAAATCACCGACTAGTTTGTCCAGCAGACGGGCTGTAGTCCGTGGGGCTGGGCACTCCACTTGGTGCTTAATGCACAGTTTTGAAAGAAATTCATTGGTTTCGCGTGTGTTAAATGTATCGCCAGCCGGAAATGTGACCTTAAGCTTCTCCTCCAGCGTTTTAATCAATGAGACTCGCTTGAATGGCGGTGTAAAGTCAAGCTCATATTCGACACCGTCCGGACCATCCGGATGATACTTAATTTTGTATGTGCCATGTATGGTCATGACCATTCCGGATACCAGTTTTTCAGTCATTTCCATTACATCGTTATAATCCGCATACGCCATATAGAACTCACAAGTTGTAAATTCAGGATTGTGCGTCATGTCGATGCCCTCGTTGCGGAACTGACGCCCAATCTCATAAACACGGTCCAAACCGCCAACCACGAGCATTTTGTGATAAAGCTCTGGAGCAATGCGCATAAACAAATCCATCTTAAGATCGTTGTGGTGGGTGATGAAAGGCTTGGCAGTTGCACCACCGGCAATCATATTCATCATAGGTGTCTCAATCTCCAGGAAGCCCAACCGATCGAAAAACTGACGCACATAGGAAATAATCTATGGGAAAGAAAGGAGTTTTAAATGCAACATTCTCAATGGATTGAAGTCTTCTTCCGTTGCTTTTGTTTGCTTACCTTTGCACGCGTTTGGAAAGTTTCCCGAACTTTGTTGTTGAGTATCAAATCCAAATAACGTTGACGAAAACGTGTCTCCTTGTCCTTGAGCCCGAAGTGAAGATGTGGTAACATATGGAGACAAGGTGACAGCAGTTTTATTTCTGTGGGCATAATGGAAAGTTCGCCTTTCTTGGTCTTTCCGGGATGACCGGTAACACCAATAATATCACCACGACGAAGCTTGTCCGTGTCTGCCTCGAAGGCTGCTTCACTTTTATATAACTTAGCACTGGCCATGACCTGCAGTTTGACACCCTCGCCGCGAAGATCGTAGAAGATCAACTTTGCGCCGGACTCGCGAATAGCGTGTACACGTCCAGCTACGCTAAGATTGACATCCTCCAGTGTCTCTCCATCTTTCAGATGGTTGTATTGATTAATAAAATTTTCCAGCGAGATGCTCACATGGAATTTGTGTGGATACGGATGAGTCTCAGGATTTTGCTTTAACTCAGCAACAGCAGCCGAACGCAGTTTGAAGTATTCATTAGGTGATATATCCTCCTCTTGTTCGGCAGCAGATTTTTTCTTTTGGCCTAACTCTGGAGCAGCTGTAGCTGACTTTGTTGCCTCCTTTTCAGCCTTTTCTTTGGCCTTTTGTTCAGCTTTAAGTCGTCGTTTCAGCTCACTAAAAAGTTATGTAAAAAGGAAGGATAAGTCAGTTTTCTACTTGTTGAAGCCAAATTGTTGGGTACCAACAGTTTAGTCCGTTTACTTGGGGCCTGCTGCACACAGCTCACATGGTGTAATCTTAACGCCAGTGCAGATGTTGGCAACTTAAGTGATGACAGTTGAGACAACTGCTTAAATGCGAAGCGTGCAAACATGTTGCAGTCAAGAAGTATTTGTTTGTATAAGATTTATCTTTATTTGCAACCGATGACGACCCCTAAGAAGTTCAACTTAACCTCACAGTTAATGCCCGGTTGGCTTCTCCGTCAATTTATATTAACTTTGTGATATTAATACTATTGGATGTACTTACTTCTTGGACAATTCACCGCTTGCAGCTGACATTCCGAATGGCGTCCTTTGGTTTCTGATTATCAAAGAAGTTCCGAGAACAATACAATCAAAAGACAGATTGTAAAAGCGCCACACGTAGCGTATTAAACTTAAGGTACAATAAAATAGATATCGATATATCGATATTTTTAATTTTATTTTGAATATTTAACTTAATATAAGCATATCCCTTACCAACAAGACTTCAACACGTGTTGCAATTCAATCAGCTGTTTCTATCAAATTTTTTTCACTGTTGGGCAGCACGTTTTCAAAAAACTTGGGACCGTGAGTGAAAAGCTCATCTATATATAATGAATTTTCGTGATCAGCTGAAAGTGAAAAATAGAATTGGATGCTAAATTAGCAAAAATTTACTTAATATTACTATTTCAATAGTGATGTTAGCTCTATAAATAGAAATTGAAATATTAATTCTTATAATAGTAATAAATATTATATATATTAATTCATTATGCTTTAATTTTTTAAAAGCATTTTCACAATTTAAATTTCTCCCGTGTCATTTACTGTCACGAACTCACATCTAATCAGCTGGTGAAATTTTGCCGGGTTGCCTGCGACTAAATGTGAAAGTGTAATACAAATATTGGAAGTATAGTGGAAATCAAATTATTAGTGTTTTTTTATGTTAACGTAGTAGCAAGTAATTATAAAATTTCGTATTTTAAATAAAAAATTTGTTACAGCCAATTAAAGCCTAGGCTAAGTCCTGTTAATAAGCCATGGTAACGGTTGGACTGCTAACGCGTTTAGTAAGTAGCGGAAGCACAAATGTCATAGGAAATGTTTGCATTAGAATGCTCACGCGGGTTGGAAGCCCGCGGATGAGCCTCAACCTAAATTTTCGAAGTCTTAGCTGCTTAGGTAGCATTAACATGGGTGATAAGTCAACAAAGCCCTCCATCTGCTTAGGATTACCTACCGTACCCTCATCTACCATCCTATCACCACTGTTGCTTACAAAACATAGAAACTATGCTCGGCTTAGCACCAAGTCAAATCCGCATTGTGCCACTAGTAAAACGGATACGAAGTCCTCATCCACGGCCTCAGTATCCACTACCAACGAACTCTTTGGCGAAGCCGCAAATATGGGATTATTTGCGAAATTCAAGCATATGTATAAACAATATTGGTACGTACTTATCCCAGTGCATGTTATTACTTCTATTGGCTGGTTCGGTGGATTTTACTATCTCTCTAAGAGGTAAGCGAATGCATTTTCATTTTCTATCATTTTTTTTATTCTATTTACCTTTACTTATCTTTTTACAGCGGAGTTGATGTACCTGCATTGCTGCAATACATACACCTGAGCGAGACAATAATTGAGAAGGTGCAGGGCTCCGATATGGGACACTATGCAATTGCTTATTTATGCTACAAGGTGTCTACACCCGTTCGTTACGCACTCACATTGGGTAGGAATGGAATTGTTCTCAAATTCAAGACGAAACAGAATACATTTACACCCTATGTTTAATTCATTTAGGCGGTACGACGGTATCGATTAAGTATCTGGTACAATGGGGACACATCAAGCCAATGCCCACAAAAAGTCAACTGATGAAGATGTATGAGGACACAAAAGCAACACGTGCCAGCTCCAAGGGCAACAAGGATGACAGTCAGAAATGATTACTACTGGTCCTCTGGGCGTCTCTTGCACCGCCCGTTCTCATTTTAAGTGTCGCAAAGCGACGTTCAGTTGGCTAGTTAAAAATTTTTTGTTAAGTTGTCGCAAATTATTATGCAGCTGTGATCGTTCCTGGAATCAATCCCCAGCCCAGGCGACATATCTCTTAGTAACCATGCACAATCATTCTCAACGCCACTGCCACTGTTGGAAGGGGCGTGAAAGTCTACACACACTTTACACATAATCGTAGATTTTTGTTATATACGAAAGTGTTAATTGGTATCCAATGCCGATGGAGTGTACAATAAACGCATACACACCCACCCACCCATATAAAAACATACATACATCCATACACACAGACTCATTCAGTTAGAATCAAAAAATGCGCAGTCTCAAGAATGAAAGGAAAATTTAAAGTAAAATGTATATTTTATAAATGTAATATAAAATTTATGAAAATATAAAAATTCTTGCTGGTATACAAATTAAAAATATAAATTTTCTTCTCTACATATTCATTCTATTGAACTTTGCTCCCCAAAAATACGACAGATCCAACGGGTGCCAAACACATGGCAAGCTTTCGCTTGTTCTATTTGTTGTGTAATTTTCCTTCCCAATTAACTCAACCGAAATAGAAATTGCAAAAAAATTCGATTGTCACTGATCGTTGGATGAGATAAGCAAACTTTAATTATTCTCTAATTTGTTGATTCCCATCACCTGCCTACTGATTCGTTGATCCGTGCCCTTCCTCGATCAATAATCCTGTAGAGATATGATAAGGCTATCTCGTCCCACCGCAATAATTTCAAAATTATTTATTTAGAAATCTGACCGCTTATCGGTAAATGTGTTTTTGAAAAAAAAAAAATAAATTAAATAAATATCGCAGTTGGTTTCGATTTTGTTTTTGCATTTTATATTTCGTTATCTTTTTTTTTTTTGTTTTTTATATATATTTTTTTTTTGTTTTGTTTGTAACGTTAGTAAAATATCCAACAATTATAATTGTAACTAATAGTTAAGCCAGAAAAAATATATATATAGTAGTAGTAGTAGTAGTAGTAGTTTTTGTTGTTGTTGTTGTTGTTTTCTTTTACAAATAAATAAATAATGTGTCTTGATTTTAATAGTTTTCTTGCTCTGTGTGTCTATGTGTGAGTGTGTGTGTGTGTGTGACTGTGTTAAGTAGTAGTAGTAAATTGCATGAAGATTGAGGGTTGTGTTCTTTTTTGTTTTTGTTTTTGTATTTTGTTGCTTGCTTTATAGAAACAAGTTACATTATGTACACATATTTACTTTCTTTTCTGTATTTGTGAGTGTTTACTGTGTGAGTGTTGTGTGTGTGGGCGTGTTATGTCTGCATTGATGTTATCATATATGGTATATATATAATTTACATAAATACAATATAATAAATAAATAAATAAATTATATAAATTAAATAGGCAACAATTTAGGTAGCAATAGCAATTACGTCATGTGTGTGCGTGTGAGGAGGATGTTTGGAGATGTGGGTGGAGTTTGGTTAAGCGAAAACAATTTTACTACACGACATATACACACATACATGTTAACAAAAAGTCAACAAAATATACAACTACATATGCATATATATGTAATGTATACAAAGAACGAGATTCTCACCACACGCTGCATATGCATGGTGAATCATAGGTAGAAGGTAAGTTATGCATGTATGTATATGTATGCGATGTACAGCTATGATGGACCTTAGGTGAAAAGCATGTGTATTTTACATATATATATATATAAATATATATATACATACATACATATGTGACTTTGAGACTAGTTTATACAATCGTCAGACGATTGAGTTGAGTTGAGTCGGGCTCTCAAGGGCTTGGATTGGGTAGGACTGGAGCGGATTGCGGGTTGGGACGACCAACGAAACGAACTTGGGTTAAACATTGAGAAGGTGCATCCAACAGGATGACGATGATAGTTCGGTTGGTGTTTTCGTGCTATACGCATTCATATAAGTTTCATTTTATTAACTGCTAGCATTTATCATAAGTACGTTTCACAATGCAGCTTCAGTTTTCTGTTTTTTCTTTTTTCTTTTTTGTTTTTTGTTTTCTTTAGTTTTAAGTTTTTATTTTTTCCGCACTTTCTTTCCTATTTTACTTTTTTGTTTTCGTTTTTCGTTTTTTTTTTCTTTTTCTTTTTGTTTGTTTTGTTTTCTTTTTTTAAACTATTCATTTGCTAAAAGCTTCTTTTTGCTAGTCATTTATTTATTCACTTTGTTTAAGGTTAGAATGTGAGTGTGAGTCTGTGTGTGAGTGTGTGAGTCTGTGTGTGAGTGTGAGTGTGTGTGTGAGTGTGTGTATGTTTGTGTATTTATTTATTTATTATTCTTTTCTTTTTTTTTTGTTTTTTTTTTTTTTTTTGGATGTGTTCCCGTTGCTCCCTCTCATAATAATCTTTCTCCTTCCTTTGTATATTAATAAATAATTCGCCCTTAGTTTTTGTCTCGTTTTATGAAATATAAACTGATTTACATTGCACAAGTTTTGTTAAATTTCAGATAATTTTCTTTTTGATTTCTTTGTTGTTTTGTGTTTTTGTTCTTTTTGTTGTTTGTTGTTTGTTGTTTCTGTTTCGCTTTACGTCTTTAGTCAGTTTAGTGTTTTAAATTTAGTTCTCTTTTTTTTTTTTTTTTGTTATTTTATTTTCTTTTTACACAACCACAAGGACATGGCTTTCGGCAAACCAAAATCTATTTTATTATTCATTCGATTTAGCGCTCGGCACCGCAATATTTAAACAAAACAATTAAACAATTTATCAATGTTTTCATTGTTGCTCCAAGTGCTTTTCCTATGGGGACGAGGTCAGAGTTCGGCTTTATAAAAGACACACTTAACGAACAAAAAGTAAATGTATGCCGGGGAAATGCAAGACATAATTTTGGTGGTTAAAATTACAGTTTCTTTCAATTGTTACAAGAGTACAAGTACACAGCGTATGCATTTGTTGTTGTTGTTGTTGTTGTTCCTTATTATTGTTATTGTTGTTGTTATTGTTATTGCCATTGCTGTGAAGACGTTCTTTTATTTGTATTGCTGGTTCTGCCGCTGCTTGAACTGTTGCCATTGTTGTTGCTGCTGCTGTTGTTGTTCTTTTTGCTGTTGTTGCTGTTATTATTATTGTTGTTGTTGTTGATGATGATGTTGTCATTGCATTGTTAATAGTTTTGTTATTATTGCAACATAAATTGTATTTTATATATTTCCCTTTTCGCTTCGTCTTGGTGCTTTCCTTTAGTTTAACCTTAGCCATCATCTATATACATCACTGGCGTCCAATCATACACCTCACATATGACCCGTCCGACGCCGTCCAATTACCCAATTGCTGTTGCTGACGTCTTAAGACTTGGTTTGAATTTGAGTTTTAAAATTTTACGTTTAGAGATATTGAAATTTTACGCACGTTTGCATAATTGCAAGTTCTACGAAACATTTTTTGGGTTGTTGTTGCCGCTGCTCCAACTCATGTAACGACGGCAATTTTCTTATATATTTTTTTATTTTTTTATTATTTCTTTGTTGTTGCTTCTTTTTTTTTTTTATTACTTCTTGTGGTGTCATGTTGAGTTCTTGTTCAACTGCAGCTGTTGGGCGAGGACACACAGCTTTACGCTCGTTCGTAGAATAAAATATAGGCACTGGATGAAACGAGACAGTTTTCAGGTAAAGCATCGCTGACACTGAAAGACGAGAAAAGAAAAAAAAAATTAAGTTTATTTTCATTTTAATCAGGCAAATTTATAAAATATACCTATTATCATTGAACTCATGCCATTTGCGTGAGACGGGATGCTTGCACAGCGCCACGTAATGCCCACCAGCCGTTGAGCCTAAGGTTGGAATGGAGCGTATGTTAGGGAGTGTTTTGCTTGTATGTGAGATTCTCCTTCAATGGACTTACCCATATGATTGGAGATCGCATAGAGCGAGTAATGCACATTTGAGTTTGCGTTGGCGCCGTATGAGGCCATGTTAAGCTCTCGATCGCCTGTGGGAAACTCAACGATGCTCGATATCTTGCTCCAGCGTGTCTCTGAGAAGCGTTTAAGATCTGTACAACAAAAAATAATTTAATTATATAAACAAAAATTAAAATAATAATATAAAGATATGTCACTTACGTATCACCAAATACTTGGGGAAACGCTGGATGGTAAAACTTTTGGTGCATTTTCGGCGTGTTTTGCATTTGGAGCATGTGGGCATCTCGTCCCCATCGAGCACCTCCTCCCTAATGAACAGATCTAAGCATGCTTCTAGTTTGCAACGCGATGATGATGGTAGCGGAACGCTTAAATCCCAGAATGGGTCAAAGGTTACACTGGTATTTCCACACGTTGTGCACTTCAGTGTACTCTTCAATTGGCCCACAAAAAGGTCGCGTATCAGAGAATTTTCATGACGCGAATACCACTCCCAAGTAAGATCGGCCTTCTTATTGTCGCTATAAAAATCAGAGGAAAATTTTAGGTTGGAATCAGTTGTTTTTTGGGTGAGCATAGAATCACTTTCTACCTGAGATTATCATCAATATTTAGCGTTTCACCTTTGACGCCCGAATTAAGCGCCGAGTGTAATGAGTCTAGGAAGAAACGCAGAAACTCTTGCGCATCCTGTTGATTGTAATCGCTGTACATACGATGCTTTGTCGAGAACGCACGCTTCAGTTCCATCGGTGACACACTGTGAACATTCGTCGTCCACATTTCCTGTATAAGCTTGGCAAATTCTACAAAAAAGGAATTTATGTATTTTTTTTATTTATTTTTTTTATTTATTTTTTCCGTTTATTTTTTTTTTTGGAAATTTCAACATTTTTGATACGCACCTTGTAGGATTTGCTGATCTTTGGAGGTTGCCGAGCGTGTACTGGTATGATATGCGCGAAGGAAGCGCGTTAGCTCAGTCGTATGACTTAGACATTGGATGACGGAGTTCATGAAGCAAGTGTTTCCAATGTTTCTCAGACCGCATAGACCTGTGTAAAAAAAAAGAAGAAAAAAAATTCAAATCTCTGAACATAATTAACTCAATAAATAAATAAATGAATAAATTATAAATTATAAATTAAAAATTATAAATATATAATTAACATTTATATATTTCTAACTGGCCGTGGCCCAAAAGACACTCCCCAATTTTGGAGTTCACTGACAGCCTTTGTGGGCGATTCTCTGCTGGCATCCTGAACACTCCTCTTAGATCCTTCGCTTCCTCTTAGATCTATTTACATTGCAGGCACTGACATTAAATTACATACTGATATTAATTGATTATATAAAACACATAGAAACGAAAATAAAAAAAAAACTGCTTCAAACCGAAAACCCCGCAGAAATTTGAACTAATGAAAAAAACTTGCAATCCTGTTGCAAGTTTTTAATTAACTAGGATTAAATTTTGGTGTTTTTTACTTTTTTTTTTTCAAACTCTTATCAATCAATTATTTTTTTTTCACACAATTGTTGCTTGACTGCGTACTAAATTCAAACAAAAGTTGAACGGTAAATACTATGCTATATAGACAGGTATAAAAATCATGATTTAATATTAACTAATCTGCCTTTAAAAATTTGTATAAATTTTCCTTATATAAATTATAATTATTAACTATGTCTTACAGACATACCTTGTGGGTAGGGGGAGTCTTAAATTTATTTATTTACACTTTTCACCTTTGAAAATGAAAACTCACCCTCGAACTTCTCGTCGCGGGAACTTTTGTAGCCATCGTCGACGCTGTTGTGTTTGTTGCTCAGAGCCGAGGAGCCAATGGAAGATGAGGCATTGCTGTTGTTGCGGACGCTATCCCGATCCCAGTAACGGCTGGACGTCGGCGATGAGACGGGTGGTAGCACTGAACGTGAGCTGCTGCTGGTGGCATTGCGTGACGCCTGATTATGATAAAATATCGATTAAATATCGCATTAATAGCCATTAGCTTGTCTATCGATTAACCGTTAGTATTCAAAAGCGGCGAGCAATCGAGCTTTAAAAAAATTCTTTGGATGCATTTGCATGTTAATTGGCTTATCGTTTGATACTTTTGCGTGAGTAGTTGTTCAGGTGTCAGTATATATCTGGATGTGTGTGTGTGTGAGTATGTGTGTGTGTTATGTATGTAGCTGTGTGTGTGTTATGCGTATGTAGATACAAACATGCTTGCACGACTAACAAATGAACAAACAAACAAACAAACAAGCAAACAAACAAATAAACAAATTACAAAATAAAACTTAAAGTTAAGATAAAAATAGAAAAATTTAAATTGTGCAGTTAAATTAAATTAAATTAAATTAGAATCGAAAAAATCGCGTAATCGGGTTAGGCAAGGGTAAGGGTAAGGGTATGGGTTTGGGGTAGTGGTAGGGGGGGTTAATACGCGGGATACACAGACAAATTGAAACCAATAATAAAATGCCTATCAAGAAATAAATTTGATTATAATTGAATATATAATATATATAATAGATCGTTACATACCGAAAGCGACAACGAAAGGCAAAACAACAAAACCAAAACCCAAAAAGAAATCAAGACGCGTCTCGTTCTTTTTTTTTTTTTTAAATAAACCTACTTTTTTGTTATACACACACATCATTATGTAAAAAGGATTTATTTTATATATTTTTTTTTTGTATTATAATTTTTTTTTTTTTTTTATATATATATTTTAACTACAACAACACAACACGGAAGAAAATAAAGGTTCGAAACTAATACTGGATTCTCTGGTACAGGTGCTGGTGATGATGAACATTGAGTCTATTCAGCTACTTAAGGGGCCCATTCACGGCGTGATCACCGTGATCACCGTGATCACGGCTGCCGTGAACGAGTCCCTTAAAGGTAGAAGCTGACTTTATCAGCTTGCAAAAGTATAAACGGGATTTGTAACGGTAACGGTAACGGTAACGGAAACGGAAACAGACAATGTAAAAGTAAGAGTTTGAGAATGGAAGATAGAGTAAAAGAGAGAGAAAGAGAGAGAGAGAGAGAGAAAAACAGAGCAAGAGCAAAGAGCAAAGTGCGCTCCACTATAAACTGAGCGCCACTTACGCTGTCGTTGGCTGTAACGGTGACTGAAGCGGAGGAGGAAGTGGAGGTATAGGCGCCCGATGCGCTAGCTGATGCTACAGTTGACGCGCTGCTGTCGTTGTTGTGTTGGTGATGATGATGATGATTTACCTTGTGGTTGCTGGATGGCATACTAGGCGTCACACCCACAGCACCTGAACACTCCAAATTTGATCCACTGAAATTTGTCGCCTTGGCCAACAATCCATGTCCAATGCGATTTGCCGATTTTGTAAGTGGTGCACCCGTCGCTCCTGTGGCACCTGCAACTCCAACTGCAACTGCAGCTGCGGCTGCGGCTGTGGCTGCATTTGTGGTTGCCGCACTGATGACAGCAACAGCGGCGGCGTTTTGATTGCTATTCAAATTGCTGCTGGCGGTGGTCCGGTACGCAGCACGCGTCAATGAGCTGCTATAGCCCGCAACAATCCGGGCATTATCCATGTCATTGGAGAATTTCTGCTGCAGATTGCTGCTGCTTCCGGTGCCGACACGTACGGATTTTGCTGTGGCAACTGCCGTTGCGGTTCCCATGGCCGACACACCGGATGATAATCCTGTTGCAGATTGTCCGGCTGTTGTTGCTGTCGTCGCACTGCCACGCAGCGGCGTTGGTTGTCGCTTCTGTTCACTGAGATTGTTGAACTTCTCAATGGATGCCTTTATGCTAAGTGAATCGATGCCATAGCGACGCGCATTGCTACCAGCGGAGCTGCTGTCACGTTTCAAATCCCGATCTCGATCTCGGTCCCGCTCCCGATCCCGGTCCCGTTCCCGTTCCCGATCCCTTTCCCGATCCTTGGGCCGATGTTCACCGTTTGTGTGCTTGTAGTTGTTGAACTTCTCGTAGTTGGCTGCAAAATTGGAATTGGAAGAGGAGATGATCGTGGACTTGGGACGCACCGACCGTTGGCCAACGGGCTTCTCGGTGCTGGCCACTTGCTGATTCCGCAGCTTAAGAGGTGGCGTTATGGGCTTAAAGTAACAAACGTTTGAGCCCTTGTGGTTGTTGGTTATAGTAGTTCCTGCAGTTGTTGTTGCTCCTGTTGCTGCTGGTGTTGTTGCTGTTATTTTAGCCGCGGCAACTAATGAGGTTGCTGCTGCTGCTGCTGCTGTTGCTGTTGCCGTTGTTGCTGCTGTTGCTGGCGGTGGTTCATCGCTATCAATGTAGCTTATGTCATCGAATTGTTGCGGCTGTTGCTGCCGTTGCATGTTGTTGCTGTTGTTGCTGTTGTTGTTGCTGTTGCTGCCGTTATTGTTGTTGTTATTATTGTATCTGCTCTGACTGTTCATGGCACTCGTATTGTTGTTGCACAGCAGCACCGGCGGCCTCAGCCTGACAGCCCCCAATCGTCCAACCGTCGCTGTCGGTGGCGCCGATGTTGTTGATGTTGCAAGAGCTGCTGCTGGTGTTACCGTTGTGGCTGTTGTTGTTGATGTTGTTGTTGTTGTTGTTGTTGTTGTGTTTGTTGTCACTGCACCCACCAGTGCCTTCTGCCCAGATGCTAGCTGCTGCGGCGCCTTGCTCTGACTATGACTATACCTGATGTCGATCTTGTGGACGGTTGGATTCCCAGCTACTGTTGATGTCCTGTTGCCACCGATGTCACCGATGTTGCTTCTGGTGCTGATGTTGGTGTTGGTGTTGGTGTTGGTGTTGGTGTTGGTGTTGGTGTTGGTGTTGGTATTGGTGGTGCTGGTGCTGGTGCTGTTGCTGTTGCTGTTGCTGTTGCTGTTGCTGTTGCTGGTACGGTTGGTGGTGCTGGTGCCAGTGCCGGGCGCTTGATTGCCATTGAGCGTCGTCGGTCGACGCATGTCACTCTTTGGAATACAACCACCGCCACTGCTGCTCAGGCTTACGCCGACGCAGACTGCAATATTATTTGATGCTCCTCCTACAGTAACGTCGACGCCGACGCCAACGCCAACGCCAACGTCAACGCCAACTCCGTTTGCTGTTTTCAAGGATGCTGTGCCTCCTGATTGTTTTTTCTGGATGCTGTTGTGATTATTGTTCTTATTATCCTCAATCGATCTATCGCGTTTTTGCGTCTTCACAGCGTGGGATGTCTTTCCCCGAGTCTGGTGGGGATTATGTGTCACCTGGGCATGGGCCAAATCGCACTCCGCCTTGAGAAAGCTAGGATCCTTGTAGTCCGAAACCAAGAAGAAACGTTGATTGGCCGCACGCACCGGATTAACACCGCCAGTGGTGGTGGTGGTGGTGTTGGAGGTGTTGGAGGTGTTGGTGGTGTTGGTGGTGGTGGTGGTCGAATTCTGGGCAACTGTACGACCGCCGTTGTTGCTGCTGCCGTTGGCAACGTTGTTGCTGTTGCTATTGCTATTGGTGTTGCTGCTGTTGCTGTTACTGTTGCTGTTGCTGTTGCTGTTGCTGGCGGTGCTATTGATGCCGCTGTTATTGATACCGTTGCTGGTGACACTCTTGACGGTCACCGCAGACGTATGTTTCAATGCAGTTGACGCTACGCCATTGATTCCACCAATAGCATTGACCTTAAATTGCTTGGTCGGACGTGAAGTTGCTAGCTGGAGCTGATCTTGCTGCTTGGTGTGGATGATGTTGCTGCCACTGGCACTGGTGTTGCCTCTGCTGTTCGCAGTTTTGTTGGTTCGCTGCTGCTGTTGGTTGGCGGCTGTCGCAATCGCTATGTGTGCCTCGCGCTGCAGTTTAGTCGTTGGAATCTTATGGAATCCTCTGCTCTTCTTAATGTCTAACATTATTCAATAGCTCCTGATCCAGTGACAGCTTCTGTTGCTGCTCTCCTGCTGCTAGCTGATCTACTGCTGCCGCTGCCGCTGCTGCTGCTTCCACTGCCGCTGCCGCTGCTGCTGTCACTGTTTGTGGTATCCTTCGCCACTACCACTGCCACTGCCACGGCCACTGCCGTTGCCGTTGCCGTTGCCGTTGCCGCTGCCGCTGCCGCGGTTGTTGCTGCCACAATGCGATGTCACAAGGTGACAAGTTTTTATGTTTTTTTACTTTTATTGTTGGTTTATTTTTGTTTGTCTGTTTTGATTTGTTCGAATTTTAAATACTTTATTTATTAATTTTCCTTTTTGTTATAGTTTCGTGTTTGCTGCTGGATTATAATTTTTTTCCTTTTCCTTTTTAATGTTGTATTTGGTGTATTTAAATATATTTAATCCTTAATTTTAATGCACTTGAGTTAATGATTAGTTAATCCGTTGTTGCTGTTCTTATTGTTGTCTTTACTTGTTGTTGTTGTTGTTGTTTTTTTTTCTTTTTGTTGTATTAATGCTTAGGTTTTTATTCGATAATTGTTATCGAAATCGAAAAGGCGTGTTGTGCTTACCAAAATATATATACATACTCTGAAAACTACCTTATACACACATTTTGGACTGTTTGCATACACAAACGACTAAGTTAAGTATTAATTATCGGAAATATATATAAATATGTTGATGCTTTGAACTTTGTTTCGAGCGCCTGCCTATCGTTATCGCTTTGAGTATCAATTACAGTTACAGTTGAATTTGCATTTCTTGCAGATGTGTTATCGATATTTGCGTTTGCTTTGGTTTCGTTTCGTTTCTTATCTTTTCTTATCTTTTCTTATCTTTTCTTTTCTTATCTTTTTTTATCTTTTCTTTTCGTTTCGATTGTTTTGGGGAATTGTTTTTGTTGGCTTTTAGTTTTGGTTTTGGTTTTGGTATCAGTTAAAGTTTTAAGGTTTTGGTTTTTGTATTGGCTTTGGTTTTGATTTTAGTTTTGGTTTCGGTATCGGTATTGGTTTTAAACTTGACTTTGGTTCTGATTTAAGGTTTTGGCTTGCCCCTTCGTTTAGGATAAAGTTAATCGAGTGAATTAGTTACGTTAGTGAGTTAGATTAAAAGGGATCGCGATCTGCAAAGGTTTAGCTAAAAATATATAGAAATACATATTTATGTTGATCGATTAAATGGGTTTTGCTTGTGTTTTGTAACGGTTTAGCCACAAATCTTTTGATTATCAACTGAATATCAAAAACAAATTACTCGATATCGATAAAAATTATAACAAGCATGGAAATATTTCTATACAACAACATGAACGATGAATAATCGGGGGATTAAGTTTTGATGACTGACCGTAACCGCAGTGAAACTAAATTATCCTTAACTCAATGGATACTATATAGCGAGCAGGAATATAAGCAGGAGCTGGAGCAGGAGCAGGAGGGGGAGCTGGAACGGGAACAGGAGCAGAAGCAGGAGCAGGTGTAGGGGACTAGGATGTACTTGTGGATGGGATTAAGGAACAATTTAGGGGAGGACGGTGCTCAAGATGGACATTTAGATGCGCGCATTAACCATACGGAACACACATTCATTGCAACAAACAAACAAACAAAGTTACGAACACAGTCAGGCACACAGAAGTTGATATCGAGCGATTGACTGATTAGTTGAGGAATCATCGCTGAGCTGACCCCATGGCATAGGAAGCCCTCTGGACATGCGATTAGTAAAGGCTTTGGGCAGTCAGTCGCACAATTTTATTTTTTTTTACTTTGCTTAGATTTCAGCTCGTTTACCTTGCTGCGCGCAGTGGCGCTCTCGCCCAGATTCAAGGTAGCCGTGGCAGAAACATCGCCATCATTCTCGCCATCGCCATCGCCACCGTCATTGGCTTCGCCATTCAACTTGCCAATACCATTGACATTTTCAGCTGTGATCAAAGTCGTCACACTCTTCAGAGACGCCGATGCATCGTCTGTGGTGTCTGCTGATGATGCTGTCGTTGGACTGGACCTCTCGTAGATGGCATTGCGTTTGGGTGATGTGGATAAAAGGGAGAGTCCATTGAGCTTGGCATCAAGGCCATTGGTACTTGGCTCTGTACTATGGCCGTTGGTGGTCGGAGTGGATGCCGCATCCTGGCCAGCGCTTCGACGCGTTCGATTGCTGCGCAACGTAAAGGTGGCCGTTGGAACATCGCCGCTGCTGTTGCTCGCACTGAGCGTGAATCGGCCAGATCCGCTGCGCTGTCTCAGATGTGTGGATGTGTCATTGGTGCTGGCATCACCGCCGGCATCACTGCTGTTGCTATATAAACGACTGTAACGACTGCTCCGCGGCCTGTCCAATGATACGGTGCAGGTGGTGCTGTTATCGTTGCTGTTGCTGTTGTTGTTGCTGGTGCCGTTGCTGTTGCTGTTGATGTTGTCATTGTCGGCTTCATTGAGCGCCGATCTGGAACGTGATAGTTCACAGTTTGGTTTATAGTTGGCCGGACTGTACTTTTCGTATATGTCCAAGGCGGATGTGGCAACTAAACGTGCTAGGGATGATGATGAGCATGAGCTGGACAAACGTTTGGAGCTGCTGCCATTTGTGCCGTTAGCATTGGCATCGTTGCCATTGCTAGACGCACTGTTAGCACCACTTGGTGGCAGCTTCTTAACAGCATCTCTGCTGCGATGCGAAAATGCAGAGGAGGATGATGTAGCATAATCGTCTTTCTTTGTGCTGCTGCCCGCTGTGGTTGACGATGTTCCCGATGTGGTTGTTGTCAGGGCATCGCCATTCGATGCTGTACTCTTTGTTCTACGTGGCAGCTGAGAGTGTCGAATGTTTCGTGTCGTGGTTGTTGAAACATTTATACAGATGTGTGTCGTTCGAAGGCGATTTTGGTTGTGAATTAACGGTAACGGTTAACGGTTAACGATAACGATAACGATCATGGATTTCATGATGGACAGCAACACAAACCAAAATTCCAATTAAACAAAAACAAAACGAAATTATAATACAAGTAATATAAATATATATAAAAAGAAAAAACCACAATTTATAAAGTTGCCTGCTGTCAATAAGAATAACGCCAAAAAATTAAAAAAAAAAAAATAGAACCGCACACAAAAGAACAACAACAAAAAATATAACAAAGGAACACAAAAGAAAATTGCAAGCTTCACCTAAAAGTATGCAATGAAATTCATATCCAACTTGATCAGGACTTTGCACGTACGCATTGTATCCTCTTGCCATTCACTCACTTATTCAATTGAATATTATCAAAAATCTAACAATCAAATAATTTACAAATCATTTTTTACCCTTTCAATACAACAAATTATTTATACAACAATCACTGAGCACGCTTACAAATGATACTAGACCTCATCGAAACACTTTTTACTCCCAACAAATGTCGACTGATACTTGAACGAGCAATGGGAACCAACAATTTAATTGCTTTTTTTATTTTTTTATTTTTTAACAAACAATGAAAAATCAACAAATTTATTTGTAAGTCTGTTTATAGACAAACAAATGTTGATAAGAAAATTTGAAATTTGATTTGCCATTGGAATGCAAAACATGGCAAGCACTCAATTTGCTATCGTTATCGATAACTCATGACGCTTTTGCTTGCTCGTTGGCCGAAGACCCTTCAGTATTCAAAAAATAAATATCTGTGTATATTGTACAGTTATGCACACACATATATATGTAGGTCTCTACACAAATGGACTCACACATACACACGCACCCACATACACAGACAGGAAATTACAATATCATGACATTAAGCTCATTGCAAATTTAAATTTTGATGCCGTCTATGAGACCAACAAAATGTTGTATGTGTGTATTTGAAGATGGCACAAGGGCGGGCACAAATGAGCCACATTTGTTGCTGTTTTTATTATTATTGTTGCAGTTGATATTATATTTGTTGCTATTGCTGTTGCTGCTGATGTTGTTGGTGGTGTTGGTGTTGTCGTTGGAGTGGTGCCAACAAGTGGTTCGGCTTGGTCAAAACATTCCATTGCCGTTTCGCGACGGGTGGGTCTATGTTTGTGGTCATGACGCATACGCCGCCTTATCGTCAATTTGTATAACGTACCCATTTACACATGGACACACCGACACACCGACACACCCACACACCTGTACACATACATACATACATACAGACGCACCCACCACACAAAGGCATCGATACAGTTAATTATACACACTCATTCAATGCGAGTGGCGAATGATGACAACAAAAGCAACATTGAAGCGCATACACAAGTGACATGTTAGCAAAGTGAAAATGCAACTTCAAAATGCAGCTAGCTAACTGTCAAACAAGTGTCATACTGTAAATAACTGTAAATGACATACATATCTATACATACATCCGCACATTCATATGCATGAAATAGCCGGGTTTACTAGAAGGCGGAACTGATCGACATGCCAGCCATTTAGAAGCAAAGCCAACTGAGATGAGTTCCTGTCAGGTTGGGGACACTACGTTTATACTATGAATGCCAAGACGTTCCAATCATTTAAAATACATATAATTGTTCTTTTTTTTTATTTTACACAGCAACCTTAAAGCGTTCAGAGTTGCCATATTTTTGAATGCTTATCACTTGTAATGTGACACTTCTTAAATTGTGGTTGATTTGTAATTAAATTTATATAAAATTTCTAATGAATCATAGTATAATCGCAGTAAAATATAATTTTCTATAAACTTAGAAATGCATGTGGGATTTAAATGTGTGTGTATGGGTTTGTGTGTGTGTTTGTTTGTGTGCGTGTGTGTGATGTGTCTGTCTGTTTGCATTTGTATAGTGAATGGTCATCAGCTGTACATATCTAGACATATGCTTGTAAGAGAGGATGACGTGTGGTCGGCGACGAACAGGTAAGTGTATGTCATGGGCGACTTGCGACTTTTGGACAATGCACAACATGAAATGCGCAGCTAAAGCTGATTAAAAATAGTTTTATATACTAAACGCACACAGGCACACGCACTAACACATATTTATTTATATACAAATGTATATATGTATATTAATATATATATATATATATTGTACGCACATTTACACACACAGATACACTTACTAAGCTATATGCTACAAGCAGAGGTCTGTTCCGAATTTTAGACACTTGACAGAAACATTCGAAAAGAATTTATGTGACGTTTTCGCAAATTAACATACGAAAATTGAGATCATTCTTCCCTGTCATATATTTATCAAGGACCGAATCAAAAACAATTGGAATTCGGAACAGTCTCATCTATCATATACATACACATACATGCCTACATATGTATGCCCTTAAGTATACTATGTGTAAGCATATGACGGACAACAATCTTTGAATGTTGTTGGTTTCTATGTTCTATGTTCTATGGTCTATGGTCTATGGTCTATGGTCTATGGTCTATGGTCTATGGTCTATGTTCTATGTTCTATGTTCTATGTTGGTTGCTCTTATACCTATCAATTCACATACAATGTATATGTATGTGTGTATGTGTATGCGTTAGTGTGGGGGAATGGGTTTGTGTGCAAAAATGCATTTGACTGTTTTATCTGATTGTTTTATCTGTACGTTTGTACGTGTATGTGTGGGTGTATAAGTATGTGTGTGGTCCAAGCTCAAATAAATTCAAGTAAGAGTGAAATTTGAGTTTCAAGGTGAAAGGAAATCTACTCTAATTATGCCCAGCATTGAATTGAAATATACAAATTATTAGATAGAAACTCTGTTCAGCCACCAATTGAACAATAAAAATATATAGATATATATATGTATATATATGTAATAAAGGGTTTTATGCATGTACATTAAAAATTAATCGGGGAAAAGTGGAAGGAGGTTTGTGGACATTGTGGCTAATATATATAAAAATAAAAAATATGTATATATATATTATTTCAATTTAAACACTCACTCCGTATCGGCCGAGCGTAGCTGTATCATAGTTGGAATACGATGAACTGATTCGATATCCGGAGCTACCAACGGAGCCAGAACCGCCGCTCAGATACGATGTGGATCCAATGCTGTTACGCTGTGTACGCGGCGTGTACGAGTATGTTGAAAAGGAGCTGGGATAATAGCTGCTGTTGTTCGTGCTGCTACTGTGACTGTGACTGTAGGCGGATGATGATGATAAGGCTGCAGATGTGCCCGTGCCAGTTGACGAGGGCAGCAATTTGGAAAGGCTACTGCCGCGATGATCGTACAGTGTTGTGGAGTATCGCGGGTAGCCGTTGCTTGTGGCGCCTACGGTGCTGCTATTGCTGCTGGTGCCGGTGCTGCTCGAGCTGCCAGCTCCGCTGGCCGACGTTGTGCCGTAGAGACTGCCACTGCCCGCTGCTGACGTTGACGATCTACGCGGCGAAATCACACGCATATTAGTGGCAGCAGCGTTCTACCGCTTCAATCGGACCAGTTTGCCGTTTTGCCGTTTATCCGTTATAAATTGACTTGTGTTAAAAGTGAATTTGGTGTTGTTTCTTTTTCCTGTTTTTTGTTGTTGCTTTAACTGCAGAGCGTCCTTAACTTCGCTCTAGCTCTTTCTTTTCCTTGCTGCTTCACTTTTTCTCTATCACTCTCTCACTCACTCGCACACTAACTCACTCCCTCTTTCTCTTTCACTCTCTCTGACTTAATGTTTGTTTGTTTACTGCTGTTGGCTTTTATTTTTGTTGGTGTTATTGCTGTAATAGTAAGAGTGAAAGTAAGCGAATAAGAGCATGAGAGCGGCTTTCAAAATGGCGAGATGTGCTCACTCACCTTGGCATGCAGTTGCACTTAGTTTTCGGTTACTTATTTACATTGTTTTTTGTAGTTGTTGTTGTTGTATTATAAATTTGTTGTTTCTGTTAACGTTACTGTTGCAGTTTTCGTTTTCTTTTTTACTTTATGTTTTTAGTTGCTTATGCTACGTTTAAGACCCGTTATTGTTGCAATGGAGAGTAGGCAAACTATAACGAGAGTATTAAAATTGAACGACCTTCGTTAAATATATATATATATGTCATATATAAATATTAAATATATAAGATTTATATACATATATATATGTATTATTACATATATACACGATGTAAAAATATACACATTAATATTATATATATTTATATTATTAATCACAATCACAGTTCTTTGTCACAAATCAAAAGTCATGATTTACAAAAAAAAAAAAACCTAACAACTAAAAATAACAATCCTCAAAGCTGACGGTTCAACTTGTCATATCAACAATAACAATTCACCAATACTGCCGGTGAATGTGTGAGTAACTATGCGGTAACACTAAAGTTGTATGAATGTGTGTATAAGACGCCGCCAGGCTGTCTACGGTCCTATACGGCGGGCAATGTCATTGTAACCGAGGAAACCGTTGCTCGTGTTTCATAGTTTAAGTACTGGTGTACTTGTGTTAGATAGGGCGCCACAACTCTCACGTATATACACAAATCACAAGTACACTTAGGCATACACATGCACAATTGAGCTTGCATACACGTAAACAAAAGACAGGCACATGGTCACAATCGTATCGATCTCTCATTTTAAAAATACAACTACAACTACAACCGTAAACGGCACTACACAACTCATTCAGCTTCACACATTCCACTGCGCCTATGCGAAGCAACGATGCCGAAAATCGCGTCAAAAATCGAAATAATTATAATAAAAGCAAAAAAAAAAAAAAAAAATACAAAAAAAAAATAAGAAAAAAGCGAATCTATTTATAAAAGCGCTTAAGCACACACACAAACGCAAAGCTGGCTGGCGCTGGCGGTCGCCACGTTCCCGTTGGTTGGGTGGTGAGGCGCTGGCCGCAGTAGTAAAACTGCGCTGCTATGCCTGGCCATTAACGCAATGCGCATAAATGAGATAGCACTATTGATATTGGCGACAGCGACACACCACACACACATATCTAACGAACATAAACACACATGCATACATACATACGTATGTACATATATGCGGCCAAGCAGGCAACGTACGAATTACGCAAAGTGAAATATCTTTCTCAAAAATGGAAAGTGGAAAAGTGACGAATACAATTTTAATTTTTATTTCAGAACGCGAATTTTGTCATACGGAGATCTATGGAGAGTACAAGGCCCATAAGCAATCGCAAACAGTATCAACATATTTATTTATAAAATTCATCATGACACAACCCACTCCCGACGCAAGAAAAAATGCTCAGAATGTCTAATTGAATCACTAATTTTCACGCACAAATGAAAACGAATAATAATTACTGTAAAAGTGCTGCTTTACATGGTATTAAATTATATTAATGGCTTTTATATGTAATTTTTCAGCCCACAGCACGCAGAACTCACTTAAGAGCGAGTCAGTTTTGCAAACGAACTACTGAATTTTAGGGTTGTGTAGAGTTAAGTATCGATAAGTCATTTGTTGTCTTTTTTTTATCGCTCTAAGTATAGTACCAAATCTAAAATTATCGATTTAAGTGACCATCACCATTACAAGAAAAAGTGGCAACATCGTCGTGTATATACATTTTGAGAGAAAATTTTGTTCAGGTGTGAAAATTTTTTATATTTAAAACTTGTATATTAATAATTTATATTTAAAGTGAAATGCCCAATTAGTCAATGCTATACAAACTGTTTCTAATTTTGTTGCACGTACACCGCGTTAACTCGTATATACTTATATATAAACAAAATGATACAGCCGCAAATTGTCGCGTCGTATTACATTCAGTGTTGCCAACTTTTGCATTAGCAAAATAAAGCTGTCTTGCTTAGATGAAAATGTGCAGTTTTATGCACACAAAACTATTAATTAGTTCTAAAAACTTATCTATGTCAGCATGAGGAATACTTCTTAAGTAAGGTCAAAATTGAAAATAATTGGGTTTTTATATTTTAGGAGGCTATAAAATCAACGCTGTTCCACTCATTTAAAAGTAGTTGAAGGACTCTGGACCTTTAATAGCTAAATCTAACCGGAAAAGGCTAAGTGGGCAACACTTTAGCCTGCGCCGCCGCCGCCAACGTCGTCATACAAGATGAAGTGAGAAGCACAACAAAGAAAATAGCAATATAAAATACTTACAACACGCAACACAAAATTTACACAATATTTTTTTAATTTTCTTTTCGTGTACAGTAAACCAAAGAGCACCGCGGTTTTTTGTTAATTTTCCGAAATTTAAATTCGTCTCGTCGTCATTATCATCCGCATCCGCATCCGCATCTGCATTGTCATCGTCATTTTTTGCAGCTCTGTCTTATAACACCCAACGCCTGCCCGTCCAGCTCGCTTTGTGGAATACCTAGTGCAAAGTTTTTGTTTCTGGATAATTTAGAATACCACCCGGAAGCTTCGAATAAAATTCTTTATTTACCCCAGCACACATACCAACAAACTTAGGTAAGTGCAGTTATTACAATAGAACAGCATGTATACTATCACATCCTGAACCTTTTGTTGCATTTCGATTTTAATTATTTGTGCTTTTCTTACAGTTATGTCATCAACCGCCGGTAAACGCAAGGAGATATACAAATACCTGGCACCATGGCCGTTATATTCCATGAACTGGAGTGTGCGGCCGGACAAACGCTTTCGCCTTGCGCTAGGCAGCTTCATCGAGGAGTACAACAACAAAGTGCAAATCATTAGTCTGGACGAGGATACAAGCGAATTTAGTGCTAAAAGGTAAAATCCACTTTTTGCACATCTTCTTTTTACATTATTCAAAATCGGATTATAGATAAATAGAGGATATAGATGATAGATTATTTAAAAAAAAAAAAATGCACATTAATTTAGTATTCATTTTTAAACAATAAACTTTTAAATTTTTTAGCACGTTTGACCATCCATATCCTACAACAAAAATCATGTGGATCCCAGATTCAAAAGGCATCTATCCCGATCTGTTGGCAACTAGCGGTGATTATTTGCGCGTCTGGCGCGCCGGTGAACCTGACACACGTTTGGAGTGCGTGCTTAACAATAACAAAAACAGTGATTTCTGTGCGCCGTTGACATCATTCGACTGGAACGAAGTGGATCCCAACTTGGTTGGCACATCATCCATAGATACAACATGCACAATATGGGGCCTTGAAACGGGGCAGCCTCATGCGCGCGTTTACGTTGCTGGGCATGTTAAAACGCAGCTAATAGCACACGACAAGGAGGTTTATGACATTGCATTTTCACGTGCCGGCGGCGGCCGGGATATGTTTGCCTCCGTGGGCGCTGACGGCTCTGTACGCATGTTTGATTTGCGTCACCTGGAGCACTCAACTATCATTTATGAGGTGCGTTAAGCTTTTATAATTGTAAATAATCTTAAATGTGAAATGATTTTAATTTGATCTAAATCTAAATCTAAAACAGGATCCTGCACACACGGCGCTGCTGCGGTTGGCCTGGAACAAACAAGATCCAAATTACTTAGCCACAGTTGCCATGGATTCATGCGAAGTTATTATTTTAGATGTTCGTGTTCCTTGTACACCTGTTGCAAGACTGAGCAATCACAGAGCGTGCGTCAACGGTATTGCGTGGGCGCCGCATAGGTAAGAAATTAGAAAATTTTTAAATATTTATAAATTATATATATTATTTCTACAGTTCCTGTCACATTTGCACTGCCGGTGATGATCACCAAGCACTGATCTGGGATATACAACAAATGCCACGCGCAATCGAGGATCCAATTTTAGCTTATACAGCTGCTGAAGGCGAAGTCAATCAAATACAATGGGGTGCCACGCAACCCGATTGGATAGCCATTTGCTATAACAAAGCGTGTGAGATCCTGCGGGTCTAAGAGTCAATTTATCTTGCCACCTGCCTCCCAACCCCCGAAATCCAAACCCACTGCTCTGCCTGTGACTGTGGATGTAGCTTCGGTTATATATATATATATATATATATATGTACGTATGTATATATCTATATAAATAGATGACAACATATGTAATTTGATATATATGTATATATCTATATATTTATATATATATACATATATATATGTATATATATATATAAATCGCTGCTTAGCAACTCACAGTCGTCGATATACTCCTCGAGGAAGAAGAAGAACAAGTTGAAGAGCGGCACACAACAAAATCACACAATACACACGCAAATACATACATAAGCAATGTAGTTGTAGGTTTTGTAGGCGCAGCGGAAAACCGCCTTTCTTTATATGATTGAAAATTATTTTTTTTGTTTATGTTCAGATTTTGATCTGTATCTTACAACTCTCAAAACGTATCCATAACCGCAAAGCAACGCAATTGCAATAGTTTACAGCAAAATGAAAAGGAGTTGCATGTGCATCCGCAACCGCATCCGCATCCACATCCACATCCACATCCGCATCTGCTGGCTGTGCATCGGTTGACTAGTGAAGGCCGAGCAGGCAGGCAATTCATTTAGGGTTTAGTTTATATAATGCTCTCTGTGGCATCTAAGCTTAGTTGAAAATACAATTACGATATAAGTCTCAAGGTATAACCAAAATATGTATTGCTATTTGTAATTTATTTGACTCGCTAAAGACATCAACACATCCGCTTTATCCGGGCGCTTAGTTATATTTAGTGAATTGTCTGCATATAATTTTTCTGTTTCTGTTTAAGTTTTAACGTTAACAGTAACAGTAACAGTAACGTTAACGTTAACAGTAACATTAACTTTAACATATATTTTATTTTTATTTTGTATCATTTAATTATATAATTTTTTTTCTTTTGTAAATTTGACAAAAACATAAATGCAAGAATAACAACAACGTCAACAACAAAAACAACAACAAGAATAACAATGTCCTACCTCGTTTTCCAACATTTACAATGTTGTTCAGATTTGTGTCTAGCCGCATTGAAATCAACATCAACAGCAGCCACAACAAACAACAACAACAACAACTACGACGACGACGACGACTACAACAAGAACATGCATACAAAAACAGGAAACAACAAAAATATGAAAAGAGAGAAGGAGAGAGAGAGAAAGAGAGAGAGGGAGAGATGTGAAAAAGAGGAAAACTATGCAAAACGCTTTTTTCGAAATGTTTTTTGAATTCTTTGTTTAAACTTTTATTATACGTTTTCTATGAGAACCAAAAACCAAAAACAAATAAAAACAAAGGACTTAAGCAAACGATAAACGCAAACGCAAAGCAAGCAAAAATAAGCAAATATACTTGTATTAAGAATTAAATAAAAACAAAAACAAATACAAATACAAAAACAAAAATGAGGATAATAAAGTATAAAAAAAAAAAACAACTGCACAACCACAGCTAAATACAATACATACTATTTAAATTACGACTAACAAAAACAAAAACAAAACCACAAAATGAAAAACAAACCGAAATATTATATGAGCGAGAGAGAATACAAGATTGTTGCTATCCATTTAAAAAAAAAAACAAAAAAAGAAGAAAAACAAAAACATACAAAATGAAAACAAATTAAGTGAATTAAGAAAAACCATAAAATAATGACTGCATACCATAAATTCATATATAACACAGACCGCCCCTCCCTCAACTCGCCCGATAGTGTCGGTTCGATCTATAGATCGTTCCGCGCCTCCCGTATAACAGAACTGTAAGCACCAAAAGAGCAGAGTTAAGATACAAAAACAAAAAACCAAAAACAAACAAAAAATAATAATAATAAAAATAATCCTAAAAAACGTATTAACATTTTCTACGGTCAAAAAACTAAAGTGCACTGCTCTGAGACTGAGACAAAAGAGAATTCCCATTTAGCTTAACCCGTGTTTTCGTTTGCTTAACGTAATTCATATCCTCCTAACGGTAAACCACTATTTAACATACACTTCATTTTGAGATTATTATTTTTCAATTTTTTTTTCGATTTTTTTTGTTTATAACAATCAAAGCTGCAAAGACTTAACAGAACTTAGCGCATATAAAGCCAAGATATAAAAAAATCAATTATATTTAAAAACATTATACCAAACATAGAAGATCATCAGATCGAGAAAAGTCCCTAATTAATTATAATGTATATATACATATGTATGTTTTGGCATACAGTAAAGACTCCCTAAGTCGAAAAGCTTCCATTATAACAAAAACAAAAACAAAAAAATAAAAAATAATATTGTGAAAAAATGAAATGATTTCAAATATAGATAAACTTTATTAATCCGATACTTTGTCGTTTATCGGCTGATCTTGTCAGTGTTTATCATCTTCGAAACGAAGGTTTAGCTTAGGGAGTTTTAACTGTACTTGATATTCATACGTAATATGATCAAAGATTATTTCGTAAACGGTTTCCGTAACCTTAGCGTTAATTATCCATTCAGACAGGATCACAATATATACTTTATACTCATATGCACAGATAGTTTTACATACACATGCAGGATTACCAACACAAACACACCATACACATACATATACAAATATTATAACCCTTAAGTTAACCAAAATGAGTTGGGCCAAGTTTGAGTTCTCGATTTATTTCCATTGTTCGAAATATTTCCATAAACATATTTTAAATGTACACGGCATCTATCATAAAATGAAACACTACATATGCATATTTATATATATATATATATATATATATATATATATGTTACATGTATATATTTATATGCCTTCTGTGTGTGCGTACATGTACATATATATTTGAACATTTGTATGTATAGACATCTGGTCTTATGCTCGGCAAGCGCGTAGTGATGTTAGCGAAAAAGGCAGCAGGCTTGTAAGCGCAGTGGAGACAAAGATGAGAAACCCCCGAAATGAAAATTTAATTAATAAACAATTTTTAAATAATCATGTGCGTGTGTGTGTGTGTGTTTTTCGTGTTTGGTATTTGTAACCTAATCATCGATAAAGATTAGGTCAGGCAAATCGGGCGGCGCATATATGTTATGTATATCCACAGCCAAGGATGGGGATGTTGCGTTTTCAGTGTTAGCTGTTGTGCTGCAAAAGGAACATTTCGATCGGTTAATTGAATGGAATGTCAAAATTGTATGGACTCAGTACCGTGCACGTTGAGCTGGAGCAATTATTCTTGGCTTGAGCAACTCATTGGTCTTCAGTTTTTGAACAGTAATTTGAAGATGACCAGTGGCCTGGGAACGTTTCACCTTGTTGTTGTCCAGCTTGATTTCCTCATTCAGGACTAATTGAAATATTTTACCTTTAATCTTTACACGGATATAGTTTGTCGAAACATCCACATGAATTAAAGAGGTTTCCAAATATCTGGTAAAAGTTTCAATTTAAAAAGAAATCGCACATAATTTCAAATTGCACCAAATACAAACTTGTAAACCTCCAATTGAAGAATATAGAAATCGGCAGTATCTTCCAAGCGAAACTTAAGCTTGCCCTGATTTATGTTGTAGGGCCGGCCACAGGGAGCAAAGAGGTTTGGTGATTTGTTACGGTTTGTCAACCATGGATTTGGTGCTGGTTCATTTTTGGCCCTGCCCAGTCTATGCTGTCGAGCGATTTCATTACGTATCTCTGGGCAGTGCTCGCTCTTTGAATTCCAAAAGGCACGTGTGCGATTCTCCTCATTCTCCATTAGGCGGCACTCTCGGGCTAGAGCCTCCTGCTGCTCAGCAACACGAATGCGCTGCTCATCCCGTGTAATTGCATAAGCAACCTGACGCTGCACTATAACTGTACGGTATTTCAATAGATGATGCTGAGCTTGCAGTCGCTCGGAACGGGCAATTTCTACGCAATCAAGGCTTTCCAATTGTGGCAACGTAGCAATGACAAACTCGCGATAATTTGGATAATCAACACAAGGATTTCCAACAAGAATCAGTTCACGTAAATTATAGTTACCGACCAATGATTCAATGCTAGTCAATTCACCTATAAAATTGAGTGTTAGATCGAGTTTGTTTAACGATTCTAGACCCTCCAAGTTCTCAATGCGTTCAATATTGTTAATGGCTACATTAAGATATTCCAAACGTTTCAACTTATTTAGATTCTCCAGGCGTCCAATAAGATTCGATTGTAACAACAATATTTTAAGATTGCGGCACCAATGGTGTAAGTTTTCAATACGCTCAATATCCTCCTGATGCAGTGAGAGCTCCTCGAGTGTCCCTATCATTCGCTCATTATGTTCCGCCCGTTTGCGAACAAGCTCCCTGGTGACTGCATTCAAAATTCAAATAAAAACCGTAATTAAAAATAATGAAAAAAAAACACAAATTTTAAAATTTTTTTTTTAATTTTGACTTACTTTGCACCATAGTAGCTCGTTGAATGTAAATATATGTAAAATTTGAACGCAGTATTTAGCACCTGAAGGGAATCAAATAAACAAGGTTACTATGTTGCTATGGCATGAACCATTAATATATTTGTTGTTGTTTTTATCGAATTTCAAATTCTATTTCTATTTCGTGTTATCGTTGTGCGGGCGATTAACATTTTGAATATTAACATATCGATTAGCATAGCAGCGACGTCATCGACACCGGCACCTTGTTGAACGAAACATAATAATTTGCGGAAATTCTAATCAGTTGAATTTGTTAACTAACACATGATCAGGGGTGGACTTTAGGATTTATAAAAACATTAAAAAAAAATGAAAAATTTTATTTAATTAATTCTGCTTAATAATAATAACTTATTACTTATATTTAACTTAAAAAGGCGTTACTACTTCAGATTTCTTGATAGACTCTTAGCTTCTTTATAAATCCGCTCCTGTTTTACATGGCTACTTTACTGATGGGTTCATTAAATCCAGACAACATCAGCCATAGGCAGAAACGGTTGGGCTTTGCAATTGTAATCAGCAGGTGTAGTCGAAATGCTCGATAAGGATGGCGATATTTTGCGACGTCTTAGTGATAGCGAAGTCGATGAGTTGATGAGTTTGTATGGCGAGAAATATGGACCGCTCAACTTTCATTACCTGTTGTTTTACAACCAGCGTAAATGGGATCATCAGTTGGCAAATGCTAACATTGAAAAAGACGATGCAGATTATACATCAATGCGAAAAGAATTCTTTACGCATCGAAATGGAGATTTTCGCCAATATGGTACATACGTAAGCCTACAACGGGACATTGTTCAAAGCGTATCCTTCTTTTCTTGGCAACCAGAAGAAGAATCAGTAGAGCTTTTCGAATGCCTGGAACAAACGAATTATATTGAATGGTCACAAGGCGCACTACTCACCAACGTAGATCCAAGCTATTGTGAGCGTGTTAAAGCTATTGCTATAAGGAAAGGTGCGAAGGGCATACAAGCACGTCTTTGCTTTGGTATGACATTGCCTCATGTTGAGGCACGTCAAATAAATCTACCAGAACTACCTTCTGACTTTGAACTACGTCCACTATGTGAAGATGATGCTGTATTGGTTCATAATACGTGGCCCAATAAGGGCGAAGGTTCACTTAAATATATTCGAGCATTAATTCAATACAATAAGACGATAGGCGCTTGCCGAAGTGACACTGGCGAACTAATTGCTTGGATATTTCAAAATGATTTCTCAGGTTTAGGGTATGTGTGCTAAGAGTATTTTGCCAAAGTTCTTAATATAAGCAATTCTTACTCGATTTTACAGCATGCTACAGGTGTTACCCAAGGTAGAACGCCGAGGACTCGGCGGTTTGTTGGCTGCCCATATGACAAAAAGTATTGCAAAAGCAGAGAAAGTGACGCTAACCGCTTGGATTGTATCCACTAACTGGCGCTCAGAAGCATTACTCACCAGAATAGGGTATCAGAAGTCCATTGTCAACGAATGGATTAAGCTCCTTCCCTCCTAGGAATATTGTTTTAATTTCAATGCATAAGTATACATAAGATGTATACTTTTATTTTTTCTTCACTTTTGGTGTTGGTTAAGTGCACAAAGTAAAAGTAACGGTTAAAATAAAAGTCAACTTGTTTCAGTGGTACAATAGAAGATGCCTATGTACATGGTCAACAGTTTTATTACGCATGTTGCTGCGCTAGCTTCTTTTTTGTTTCTAAATACACTTTTGATCCTTAATTAAATTCGAATTGAAAAGCAGTTTCAAATCTACCGACAATTGGGACTTATCCGGCTTAAAATATGCCCCTAGACGTTCATAAATTTATTTACATACTGCTTCACATACATACATTCAAATATCATACAAAATTTACAGTGAATTGTACGAAGATGTGAAGAGAAAGAACAGAAAAAATTGCAAATAAAATATGTATAAGAAAAAAAAGATAAGGAAACATGCAGAGAGAAAACTCAAGTGTGTTTTGAGTAAATGAGTTCATTTGACATGATCTACAGACAGAGACGTTAATAATCCACTAAAGGACGGGACATGACGTAACAAGAGAAGCAGGGATGAGGAACATATAATACATTTGCCATTGTACAATTTATCTAAATATATTTCTAAACGAAAAGTAAACGTGTGGTGCTTCCATTTGGCATACCGCTGCCATTTGCTAAAAGGCTGTTGGTATTTGCTGGCATTGTCATTGGCATTGCGACTGTTGCAGTCCCCGTTGTGTGCATTTTGTGGAGACCATTGGACATATTCCCATTCACAGAAGTGCGATAATAGGAATCATTGTGCTGCAAGGGTGTGTACTTAACATGATTGTGTTGTGCTATGGTAGGCAGCACTTTTCCTTTTGAAATTTGCTTGGCACGATTGTAACAAAGTACACCGACAATGGCCAACGACATTCCGAGGCAGTTCACCCATGTAACTGGATTACCCAATATTAAAAGTGATACGGCAATAACGAATATTCGTTTTGAGGCACTTGCAACCGCATATGTCAACGGCGTAACAAGTGATAGAACACTAAAAGCAATTATGTTTTGCATCCAATTTAGAACACCGTCCGTGAAGAGCAGTGCAATCACACGATAGTCAAGATTTTTCTAAAAGAAAAACAATGTTATTATGTAATGGCGTATGTGAAGTAATATACAGATTCCTTACAATAGCCGAATGGCGAAAAACGGCCATGCTGTCCATATATAGCCATAGGGGCAAAAATATAAATAGAGAGAGTTTTCCAAGCAAGTGCAGCAGGCGCAAGTGATGAATGCCCGTATCTTTAAGAACCTACAATAAAATATTTAAAAACAATTTAGCTTTTGAGAGGACACTTCTAAATGTTTCTGTTGTTACCTTTTTGGAAAAGATATTTTGCATGGAAAATCCCATGGTTGAAATTAATGCACTGATCAGACCAAGCATGTCAAACGAGATTTCTGTGACTGTTGCAATCGCCACTCCAGTAATGATGGGCACGAGACTCAGGTACACAAGTGTTGGTTGTTTCTCGCCAAAGAAAATACGCGTTAGAACAACAGTGAAAAGCGGCATTGTCGCCTTAACTGCAACAAGTCAATCATTTTTTGGGGAGGATATTAATAATATGATGACGTGAGCAATATATGGACAAATTACTCACCAGTGTGAGCGTAGGAAACTGGCACCTTCCAAAGCGATATGTGCGACGTGACTGAGGCAAGTAGCTTGCCTATAGCCAGTGGCACTATTAATCGCATGTAATAAGAACGTGGTATGTCCTGATATTTGCGAATTCGCCATAAATTGAAAAATGGACCACTATATAATGTGATGCTGCATAACTGAATAAGAGTTACGGTCATAGGGAATGGGAATTCATTGAGCACCATTTTGCCAATCACATTGTTACTGGACGAGATGACGTACCAGAAGAGGCACATAAGCAATACGACAGCAACATGCCGCGTTCCTGTACGCTTACTACCCAGCATATTATGTTTATATATTGATTTTAAATATTAGGGTTTAGTATTCAATGTCAGCGCCCCAGTGTCGGTCCCAGTGCGCCTACCAGTCGGCTGGTTGTTTATATGCACTTTGACTTATTGCATGTCGTCCTTGTTAATTTTTTGATATTACTATGTACGTCGACAACGTCGCCCGTTTGTTTTCTACGTGGACGCAACAGTGTGGCCAGATACACACATGCCAAATAGTTTATTTCAAATGCTTTCAACTATCGACACATTTGTGTATCGATTAGAATCAGCTGTGATTTTGGAAAATACATAAAATGGTCGTTGTTTAAATACAAAGATTTAAAATCGGAAAATTAGTTGAAAAAATGAATATTTAATTTACATACAATAACCAATAATATATCAGTTATACAGTAAGTGTTGCTCCAGCTCTTTGATTTGATTTAGGGTGTCGAAAAAATTCTAACAGATAAATTTAAACATTTCAAATAAACAATTAATAGACAATCAAATATTTAAGAAACAACCTTTTGGGATTTTAATACAAAACGGATACAATTATATTTATTATTGACACTTATTAAAAATCGTTAAAGTTAAAGCTAAATAACTTATCGCGAAATTTAACAGAACTGAAATATTTGAAATATTTTTTCTTATAAGTAAGAAAAAACGTTTATTTTTTGGCATATGTTTGGACTTCCGCACGCTTTATTGCTAAAGCATAGCTAAGTGCCTGAAATAGTTCATTGGCCAGGGATGTAGAGATTGGCGGAGTTTCGCACAGTTCCTTTAAAGCTAGAGTTACGTTTATATGTGATTGCGACATGTTCATTTCATCATAATAAGAATCATGCCAGTAAACTCGATTCTTTGGAAGTTTCATTGTTTGAACTCCGACATCATAGGTAACAACTCCAATCAGTCCCGTCGTTTGCGTAGAGACACTTTTGTATAGACCTGTTGAAATTGATTCTAATTCTGTTTTGCAGGCCACTTCCTCCGCACGTTGCTTTTGTCGAAGCGTACGCGAAGACATCTGCGAATTTTTCTGCAATTCCAATAAGCGCATCACATTTATTCCGGTCAAACGCAATATGTCAGAAGTTTCACTTGGCATGGACTGCAGACCCCACCTACTTAATTCTATGTTCGAGGCTGTAGTAGAGTTAAACTTGTATTTTACGTTAAAATTGTTACATAGAGGTGAAGGATTTTGAAATGAATCACAACTCATAAATGAGGAGTAAGATGGTAGCTTTCTTATTGTGTCAACAACGAGAAACTCAGACTCGGGTTCTTTTAATTTTTTTTGTTGCATCAATTTAAGAATGGTCGAAACTCGATCTACGGCCAACCGTCGTTTATCCATTATAGTCAGGGATTGTACACAAGTAGAATTAGCATTTGTTTCAGATGATTTTAAGAGTTTATTTATACTTATAACTTTTATGCATTTTTCAATGTCCTGCACTGGAACATAATCGAGACAATCTTTTTCTTCTTTAATGTTGGATTTAAAAGATTGATTTTCAGTTTCGGATCGATCGGGCTTGTAACGACGTTCCTTTTGTTCACTAGATGAACTTGAACTTAGACTGCGTTTTCGTTTTCCTTTTGTATTCTTATCTTTTTTGTGTTTCTTTCGAAACTTTTTTTTTAACTTTTCCAAAGTTTTAAGGCGCTTTTCGAGCTGCATTTGTAAATGCTCCTCATTGTTATCCTGTTCATCCTTAGGAGGTTCTACATCCATATCCATGTCCTGTTGTTCATTATGATTATTTACATTCGGGAAATTTTCAGGCTCGACCTCTGAATGATTACCAGCAAAATTAGCTTCTGCATCACTTTGATCTTCGTCTTTAAGTACCCTATTAAATGCTGAATCAAAGGAACCTTCTAGTAAATCATCTAAGAATTCATCTGGTATGTCCATTGGGGCATTTGATATTCTTAGAGGAGTATTATCATTTCTACGTGACCAATCTTCTGGCTTAACATCTTCATCTTCAGCGTCACTTTCCCAAGCTGAATTAGAAGTTCCGGCAATAAGTCTTTCGCCTGGTGCGCCATCTCCGACAACTTCACGTAAAGGAGTTGAATCATTTTCATGGAATCTAGGAGACTGTTGCTCATTTTTCACCTGTTTGTTTACAGCACAATTGTTTGTGCGTTCCATTTTGAATAACCACAAAACAAAAAATATAAAAAAAAAATAATAGTAAGTTGGAACAGTTGACAGTAAAATACAATGTATAAAGAGCAATATACTGTAGAAATACCAACAGCTATATTAAAAGGAAGGAGTGACCGTTTAATTTAAAACACTAAACTTGAAATGAAAAAGTATGTATATATATATATATATATATATATTTTTAAATTTTGTATGGTAAATTAGATAAAATAAATTATATTTAAATAAAATATTTTATTTTTTTAAGTTTAGTAAAGAAAGAAAAAGTACATTATACTAAATACCAAAAACGCAGAGTCGCTCTTCTAAAAATCGATGGAAACTCAAAATCCTATCGAGTTTTTTTTGTGCAGTAAGACATTCTTGGAGCTCTCTATAAGTTGTCTGACATTGGGATTTGTTCACCGGAAAAGTAAAAAGAATTAAATCGGAAAAATGAATCGTCCTCGTCGAATTGTTTCTAAACCGTTTGTTTCTGCCGGCATATACGTAAGTTAAATATTTATTTTTAATTTCACAATTGTACGTAAATAATACATACAACCATTGAACATTTGCATATATACAAAAATATTGATTGCACTACTCAAAAAAAACTTTGTAAGATTGTTATATATACACAAATTTCTGAAAGTGTATTTAAGAGAATGGGTAAGTAGTAGAAATGCGTTGTTTTTGAGCAGAATGAATGTCAGAATGAAATTTGAGAAAAATAAAATCTACACAATTGTGTGGTATACACTAATGCTCTCGTAAAATGAGATACACAATGCATACATACCATTCTTACATGCATAATCACACATACATACAACCAATCGATGTACGTATCGTATACATGCACATGCATTTATACGTTACTATGTGTGCGTGAAAATATATGCATATATACATACATTTAAGCATCGGTATTTCTTAGTTATTTTCATGTTCCATATGTTTTTTCATAACAATAATTCAATTTTTTATTTATATAATTTACAGCGCACAAAATTGATAATGTGTGCCACAAACCAATTGTGGATTTATTTGCAGTAGCCACTAAAAATTGCCTTAATTGCAAGTACCTAGCGTTGTCCATTCTTCAGATCTTTTTGACGTCGCTTAATAACCAGGAAGCTTTTTTAAAATATTCTAAAATGTTTTCTGGGATATCTAATTTGTAGGTATCACGATAGCATTTAGATGCTGGGTTTTTGGACAATATACATGAGAGTGGCCAGCACTTATATCTGCTGGACTTGTAATTTTGGCTGCTTTTTGGGGCTACTGAAAATCGGTTCACCAAAAATTGTAACTAAAATGTTTAGTTTTGTGTTAGATAGCAATGCTCATTAGTTTTTACTTCAGTTCTCAAACGAGACACGTTAAATGTCAATTCGATGTAATCAAACGTCTGGGTACACTTGAATTTGAAATGACTCTGCGTTAACATAAATGACCACCAATGGGTCTAATGTGGCAGTTATCTAGCGCCAGGTCTGGTTCTGGTCTGGCTCTCCCAACGTATGTTTATTTTGAAAGACATAAACGTAAACCATTAAAATGGTTAGCTCATGATTTTATTAGAGCAATACGTCTGAATGATTCGTTTGAGTACTTTCGGTTGTAAAAGTGATCATGGCTATTCCTTAACTATAGTTTTTAGTCGGCACACTTGCTGTGATATAAGCCTACATCCATGCCGGTAATGGAACCCTTAAATGGCATGTAAGACACTTTAAGATTGGTACATATATAAAACGGGCTCATCCACTAAGTTTTGCCTAATGCTTAGCTTAAGCCTTAAATAAGAGATCAGGATTGAATTCCTTTATAATTTATTAAAAACTTGACAATTTTTTTTATATGATTTTAAGAAAGAAAAAAAAAATATCTTTTCTGGAATTAATTAGAAATCGGAATTATATATCTTTAGTTTAGTTTTGTGTAAACAAAAATAATTTTTTATATTTATTCAAAGAGCATTGATACAACTAGAGATGAATTAAGGGGTGGAACGATGGAAATGAAATTGAAAACGGCGAGCCGCCACAAGCTCGGTAGAGCAAAGTTAAAACGAAAAGACAAATCAAAAGCAAAAATGTAAACAAGATACAGCGAAATATTCGTTGCCTTCTGCCATTGGCTAATCCTCGCCTATTTTGTGTCTTGATCCGTATTCTGTTTACATTTCAGCATTTTGATCACCCTCTTTAAGAATATATTTAACTTGGGGTGTGATATGCTACAATATATTATTAATTAGGGACAAAAACAATCTTTTCGAATTTCCACTTTATATTCAATTTATCAATGTTTAAAAAGCAATCCCACTGCTTATTCCAATTTTCTAAAGGTCGTGAAATTTATGCTGTGCACCTATCAAAAGTATGTACAGGGTGTGGTTTAGCACATACTTATTTTCAAAGGTACCGCACTTGAGTAAAATGTAAGTTTAGCCTCGAAAGACAAAAATTAAAATTTGGGAAGCACTAATACCAGCAAATACGCCCCTGTGTCATACACGCAAGTGCAATAGTGTGAAGATCAGCGGCAGGCCCAATATGACTAGAAAAATTGAATTGAAGTAAATTTTGTCAAAGTTATGCCAGGCAAAGAACTTTTCGTCTGCGAGTCGCACACACACAACCATTAGGCGCTCGTATTATAGGAGCTTTATGCATTGGTGTTAGAATCAGAGTCTGACGAAGAAGTTCTTGAAAATTTGTGAGACTAGCAAATTCATTCATGAGGCCAAATATGATCTTGAACAATTATTGACTACTTTATATTGCAACTTATTTATTTAGGGAATAATTAAAGAGGCTTATAGCCTCATATGTATATTAAAATCATTTAAATTGGGAAATAAATATTTATAGATTATTGTAATTATAAATACATTTTAAAATACTTCTAGTATTGGGATGCCTTAGAAGGAAATAATAGACATTAAACTCCTTCAGATTGTCAAATGATCAAGCCAGTCAGGTCTGGCAAGTGTCTGCTTAGCTCTTGTATCAAAAATTGTATTGCTTTATATTTCTTGAGCTCGCATACTAACAAATAGGCTATGTAACAATATGAAGGAAATACATTAGTGTGCACATTGCCGGCATTGGCAGAAGGTAGAAAATTGTAAACGAACCCTTGCTTTACCCATTCTTCTTGAAAGAAGACAAAATATCAGTCAAGTGACAAACTGCCTAAGTTAGAAGGAGACAAAATACCAACACAGTTGACTTTGCGCCCGACAGCAACGATTGTCTTTGTTTTCATTTGCCTGTTCCAATTCCATACCGAGCTTAAGTCAGCGCACGGTTTTTCAACGCGTTTCCTTCATTCATCTCTAGTTGTATCAATGCTCTTTGCTTTGTTAATTAATAATTCATCCTTTAATTATATGTACGTATATTTAAGGCTTCCATTTAAGTTGATTTATATGAAAAGAAAAACTCGAAAGTTTGATAAGTTGTCGTACAGAAAAAATAAAGTTGGCATTAATAGAGAAAGTTGCAAAAATATTGCCCTCCCGCTTTAGTTGAGGTTAAGTAATCTTGATGTACATAAATAAGAAATGATGTAATCGTTTACATTCTCATTAATAACACTTGACTTTTTCGCTTAGAATGCCAACGAAGCTCAGAAGCCTGTAATAGTCTTGAGTGATATTATACCAATGCCGACTATAATTAAAGAAGAGCCAGCTGCCTCTGTTAATGACATCAAAGAAGAGGCTTCAGCTACCAATGGTGAGGATGATGGAAGAATTCAATTCAAGAAAATATTCCAAAAACGCAAGAAGTCTTCTGGTAAGAATGTCTGCTATATGACACTTACTTTTCTCCTTTATAAATTACAATTTGTTTTCTTATGTTTAGAAAGGACACGCGATAAGAAATTGCGTCAAAATCGCCAATTGCGCAAGTCCATGTTGCCAAAAAATGCACTTATGGCACTGAACGAGGTTAAGGGTGTTACCATTAGCGACTTTACAATTAGCAGCAATCCGAGTGGTGGATTCACTGCTGTGGTCACCGTTAACTCACAGCAATATGAAGGCAAGGGACAATCTAAGATGGCTGCTAAAAATATGGCTTGCGAAAAAGCATTGCGAGATTTTATAATTGCCAAAATAAAAGCATCTCCACCAAAGAAGATTCAACCAGTTGAAGTGGAGGGAATGGATAATAATGATGATGACAACACTGATGCATCGGAGGATGACGTACCAATGCTAAATTTGGCTTCTTTTGCCATTTATAAGCTTTTTGCTGAATGGGGTCGGGAAGGTTATGTTGTGCCAGAACTGCATCCATCGGCTGTTCATGTGGGTTCTCCTCAAGGCGATCTAAGTGCAGCAGGCGCAGTAGCTGTTAATCCACCCAAGGAGCCGAAGAAACCAACAGTTCGGACTGAGCTTCCGGCCAATTGGCAAACAATGCATCCAGCTACTTTGTTATGCGTGGTAAGCAAACCATCAATTTAGGAATTAAAATATCTCATTGTATATATATTTATATATATATTTTATATATTTTCAGATGCGCCCGGGGCTCTTGTATATTGATCACGGATCCATTGGTGAGAAGCCAAATGTGATGCAACGTCTCGGTGTTGTTGTGGATAATCAGGAGTTCACCGCTAATGGTCGATCTAAGAAGATAGCACGCCGCAATGTAGCGGTTAATGTTTGCAACACATTGTTTAATACTGGGCTATCATATGAGGAATATTAAACTGCTTAAATATATGAGCGAGTGTTAAAAATTTACACAAAGCTCTAAGGCGGCTACATAGCTACATATAATTATTATGCTTTTTATTCATATTCATATACAAAAGATAATTCATACTATTCACAAGACATTTGTATTATATTATAACAACATATTTGATTTTATTTAGGTGTTAAAAAAAAGTGAAGACAGTAAAACCATAAGAAAAACAGTTAAGAATTGTATCCACAAGAGTTTTATGAATTTCTAAAACTTAGTTATTACATTTTATTTAAATATGCAAAGATTAAAATACCCATTAAATAAATACCTAATTTTTAAAATATATTAGTCTTAATAAAATCGCAAATTTGAACTATTTTAGTTTAAGTTCTCCGGAAATGGAAGTAATTTCCCATACAAGAAGTAAGGAACCAGATTATCAGATTTCCCCACAATTATTATAAACGTAAATATTTAATAAAATCAAAATTAATGGATAAAAATCGTTTTTGTATTACTAAAAGTTTTATTAAATTAAAATAAAAACCAACATTTTTGGCATACTTAAAAATTTTTAAATTTTTAAATTGTCGACGGCTAAGAAAAAACCTGGATCACTTAAATTGCCTACAATGTAAAAAACATATATTAGATTCGATAAGTCAAAATATATCGTATACTCGTCAATAATAGTGGATGTTAAATTTTTACTGCGTCGGTCTGGCAACATTGTACAAAACAGCTGATACATTGTTAGAATATAAGTCTATTTGAATTGATTACAAAAAGAGATTGCATACCAAATTATGTCGAGATTCTTATCACACGCTGTTAATAGCACTTTGCGTAATTCACGCCTAAGTGCAAATATAATAAGGTAAATAATAATTTATTTATAATTTTGTTAATATTACTATTTAAATGTCAGGTATCAGCTTGCGGCTGGAGACTCTTCGCACAGCGCACCATCGGTTGCGTCTTCGTCGGCATGCGTTACATATTCAACTGTGGCATGTGGTTTAACAAAACCACATGTACTCCAAATTCCAATGATAGAAAAAATTTTGAAGCGAAATATGTTCATTCAGACACAGGATACACCGAATCCAGACAGCTTAAAATTTTTACCGGGTGTCGAAGTGCTTGGCAAGGGAAATACGTATGACTTTCCCAATGTTCCTGCAGCTCATTGTAGTCCATTAGGTAAGTTGTATGTAATTGTTCAGAAAATATTGTTAAAAATTTCATTTGCAGCTAAATTATTGTTTCGAGTGGAAGGTGTACGGGCTGTATTTTTTGGTGCCGACTTTATTACAATATCCAAGGAAGAAAGTGGAGAATGGGGTATAATAAAACCTGAAGTGTTTGCTATCATCATGGACTTTTTTGCCAGCGGCTTACCTATTTTACACGAAGCAAAGCCCAATGCAGATACTGAAATTTTGGAAGATGATGACGAAACAGTTATGATGATTAAGGAACTCTTGGATACACGCATTCGCCCAACAGTCCAAGAGGATGGTGGAGATATCGTTTTTATGGGCTACGAGAACGGTGTCGTTAAGCTTAAAATGCAGGGCTCGTGCTCATCTTGCCCAAGTTCTATAGTTACACTTAAGAATGGGGTTCAGAATATGCTGCAATTCTATATACCAGAAGTTGAATCTGTCGAACAAGTCTTTGACGACGCCGATAAAATGGCCAACAAGGAATTTGATCGTTTCGAAAAAAGTCTGAAGCAAAAGGAGAAGCCAAATGCACCTGTCAGTATCGGTGGTACTCAAAATTAGTATAAAAATTGTTTTATTGTTATGTACATGGTAGCTTTACATCTAAATATGTATCTTGTTCGGTTTAATAAAGCCAGGCTTTTATGAATATTAAATGTAGAACGTTGTTAAAAATAATTAATCCCAAAGATTTACGTTGATGAGCAGCTTAAATCATAATGGCATCGATTATAAAAGTTGTACTTGAAAATAAAACATTGCAATAAACTTATCGATATTTGCAAAAATAGTAAATATATATGGAAAAATATCGATAGTCAGCTCGATAGATGGTTCCGTCATACACAAAGCTAACAAGTGCATTAAACAAATTGTATTTTTCACGAATTGTTGCAAATAACAGCAAACTTTAGTGTGTTTTAAAAATTGGCACAATTTTACAACTCAAGAAAACAATATACACAAGAAAGATATACACAAAAATTGCTTTGACTTGATATCAAAGTAAAATCAAAGCTACTCGCAGACTGAAATTTTCCCATCGACAAGCGAATACCACAAATTTGTTAAATATGGTCAAGCTATTCACTCTGTCTGTCTTTTATAAAACTTCAACTGAAGCACGCCTATTGAAGACAACGTCTGACCTACAATCCTTTTCTTTTTTTCAACGTTCCACTGTAAATGAATTTATAACGTAAGTATGCTTGTCTCCTGTCTGCCATCCCATACCCTGTATAAGGCTTCAAGTTTACTACTCTCATCGAACAGCTTTGCTTCAAAGACAATTGTTGAACGCACTCAACCAGCGTTGCGGCAGTCGGTTAAACAGGATGCGTACATGTGCCATGTATATGTACGGTCTGATAATTTGGCTGGCGTCCTAATTGCTGATCATGAGTACCCGCATCGTGTGGCGCATACGTTAATAACAAAAATTCTAGACGACTTCGCTGCCAAAGTAAGTGCGGATCAATGGCAAAACGGAACAGAATTTACCATTGCCTTTGATTCACTACCTGCGTTTTTGGCCAAGTATCAAGATCCTAAGGAAGCCGATCCGTTGACGAAAATGCAAACCGACTTGGATGAGACAAAGATCATACTGAAAAACACAATTGAGGCCGTACTGGATCGTGGTGAAAAACTGGAGGATATGGTAACCAAGTCAGAGCTACTATCTATGCAAAGCAAGGCGTTCTACAAGACAGCGAAAAAAACCAATTCGTGTTGCAGCTTCACTTAAACTAAGACGACTTGCCGCTGATATGTAAACACCACATTAACACCAATTTAAAGCATTGGTTTTCAATTTATATGCTTTTTATAACATAATTAGTTAAATTTATATTTAATATATGTATAATATTACAATATATGCATACTTACCTTTGTATGTGTCTATTTAAAGTAAAATGTACAACAGCTCATATGTATTTGGAAGTGTTAGCCATTCATGCTAATTGAATGTCTTATAAAATATCAAAAATTGTTATACATATGTGTATGTGTTTATCCCTTTACTATTGAATATACGTATACCATACGTATGTTCTATGTGTGTGTGTATTCTTTTAAGCTTTGTTTCTATCTCTTTCGGTTTTGTGCTCCAATACCTAACGTTTATAGTCATATCTCACACTGTTGTCTACACTGAAAATAACACATATTTACCGTTATACTTAACAGCAACTTAACGTAACAAATTACATGTGTTATAATTTCATGGTGCATACAGCCGACTGTTCATATGGCGCTCCATGAGTCTTGACTGCTAAATAAAAGTATTAAAAAAAAATTCACATAATATTTTTTATATTTTACAGTCTGCCTAAGTATATTTATTAAGATCAAATAGAAATTTTGAGATATTTGTTACATATTTTTTTATTGTCGGTGCATTTGGAATACTATTTTTTGTCTTTTTTAAAGTTAAAAAAAGTAAGGAATACCAAAACTATGGCAACTTAACTAAATAATAAGAATAATTAAATGAGAAATGAAACATGGTTATAATGTCTTCAATGAATTAGTCAGTTAAAATTTAAGTTTTTTTTTTAAAATTTCGTATTACAAATCTTTTTTTTTTCAAAAAGGTAGACTCTTAATAAGTGACAATTTTGAGAGGTCAATTTATTGGCGGTGCTTGACGTGCATGGCCAAAAGTTTGGTCTTAATGCGTTTCCGATCTCGTGCAATAATCTCCATGCGTTCCTTAATGTTGGTTTGAAAGAATATTAAATGCAAGGTGCGGCTGGCAGAGCATAGCTTAACATATAAAATAAGATTATTTTGAGTTATTTTATTTTATTTTTTTATTTCTAATCTTACCTGTTGCAGCAGTCGTGCCTTGAGCCGTACATTTTTAGGCTCCTCCTGGTCCTGATTGGTGCCGTATGACTCAAGGTGTAAATTAAGCACGAAAATCAGAGTGTCACGTATAGTTTGAACAATACGTTGCACTTGTTCTGTACGAAATAGGCGACGCACGAGAAAGCCACGTGTGAAAGCATTGATGGTCGTCACAGCTTCATTACGTCGTTCCGTATCAAACTCGATTCTTGACGGCTGGCAATGAGCATAAGCAAGGTTATTTCATATGGTGGTCAAAATGATTCAAAACTGGGGAAGGGGGTTAGTAAGTTGTTATATATTAAAATGTAAAAAGGATAGAAAAGATTTGTTAATTGATTGATTGATCCCATCGTGGGCATAAGGCACTCGCTTGGATTTGTTTGTTTTGTTAAAACTACTGATTACTTCTTGGCCACAGAATGCTTCTGGAGCATTTAAATTGCATGCAGATAGGAGAAATTATTTATAAATGTGTTTACCACTATGTCCAAAAAGTCACTTACAGTCTGGCGACGGGGCGAGGTAGACGTTATTTGCTGGACAGGAGCCCGGGTTTTTCCACTCCCATTAGATGCTGATCCACTCTTCTTGCTATTTATATGTTTAACCTGCAGGGACTTGGCCTGTCGCACTGGACTTGCGGATTCATTGGATGCAGGTGGCTTGGAGCGACTGTGTTGGACGGGTTTCTTTATTTTGTTGCTGCTGTGACTACTATTGTTTTTACGTGTCGACAGCGATCTAGGTGTACTGGATGTACTCTGAAGAGGCATAGGTTCTGACTGATCGTCAGAATCATTGTCCATTTCGAAAAGTTGCTTCCGTGCTGAACTGGGATATGTTTTTATATCTTTTGGATCATCAATATGTGAATAATTTTTGGGCGTTAATTCCGTGGAGTTGGAATGAGCAGGCGATGAATGTGATAAGGAGGACAAGTCATTGGTGCTTGTATATTCAGAGACCCCGTGTATACTGGTGCTATTCGGAACAGGATCGTGTGCATATTTCGACACATTAATCTCAGTACAGATTTGATCGATGAGAAACTTTTGCTGACGATCGAATTCCGCTTGCATGCGACGCTGCTCCTCGTGCTGATATTTTACCAATTGTTGGAATCGATTATGGTGCGCGGCTTTGATATCATTCAACATCTTCCGTTTTGCCTGTTCCAACTGTTTACGGTCTTCTTCCTCCAATGCCTCGCTCGTTTCATGAAGCGTTTGCTGTAGCAGTTGCTCTAACTGTTTTTGCTGATAGCTTAACCGTTTTGTGTTTCCCCCGCGCCGCCTTTCAGGTGACTGAATGGAGTTGAGCAGCTCCACGCAGCTGCTGCTCACGCTGCGATGCACTTGCTTTGCTTTTGACTCAATCGTATCACGTCGTAAATGCGATAAGCTTTGGCTCGAGAAACAAGAATTGAGAATAGGTTGTGGTAATTGAGGCGGTTGTACCGGCGGAGATGCTTGTTGCGCTTCATCACATAGCCTTTGCATGTGGTCCACAAGAACTTGTGATGGTTGCTCCAAAGTAAACGAACGAGATCTTGGAATTTTAGTACCATCTGATGGACTCGCGTTAAGCAATGGACTTGTGGTTGATCGCATCATTTTTTTCTCACCATTATACAAAGCGCGGTTCTGCCATACAACCTCAGTTTCTGGATCCAGTGGCTTCATATTACCGATTCCAGATTTCTCAAAGTGCAATATACGATTGGTTATATTATTTATCTTACGACGAGATGTCTCTAACGTACGTATACTAGCCACTTCAAATGGACTTGGTCGTGGCGGAGGTGTAGGTGGCTTGAACTGACCACGTAGCGGGGTTGGAGGATTTACACAAATAGTTGGAATTAACTTTCCTTCCTTTAAATTTTGAATTTCAAGAGTCTGGGGACGATTGCGTGGCGAGGAAACTGTGTCCTGGGCTTGATCAGGATTTGGCTGCTGTTTGCGTGTGCTGTCATAGATAAAAGTCTTCGTTAGCTGCAATTGGGGTGATCTCTGAATGTTCTTCATTTCAGAATCGGTGCTCTGTTTCTCGATGCCGCTAACTTCTAAGCTTCTTAGATTTCGTACTGAACCGACGGTATCCGATTGCTTATACTTGGCCTCTAGGTTTAAAGCTTGCTGTCGCAGTTGCTGCATCTCGCGCCTCTTTTCCGCTGTCATCTGTTTGGGTTTATGCTTCAGTGGTGGCACGCCCGCGGGCAACAATACAGCTACTCACCAGCGGTGGAAGAATTGGCTGTCCATCGATGCGGAACTGGGACACATACTGTGCTGGCACTGGGCTTGGATACGTATTCGTGTCAGGCAAATTCGAATTTGAGTTAGATGGCGTCGTTAAAATTTCCATGTTGTCATTCTGTTCAGTAGCGACACGCAGTAATTCCATCGCCACGCTACATCAAATCAATTTAAAAAAGATTTATACATTTAATATCTTTTTTTGATGGTAAAGAACTAACCTTGCGTCGTCTCTTTCCATCACCCTAAATTTATATGCACTCTAAATTTGGAAATTTTTTATTTTCAAAAATGCGACTTTTGCGCGTCAAACTTAGTTGACATAAATTTAAGGCTTACTACACATTTGTTTTGTGGCTGTTGCTATGACGATATCAAGAGCGAGTGTGCGCTCAAAGCCAAGTCTGATTTCCCATTAATGTAATAAAAAAATTAAATTTAAATTAAATCAAAAATAAATTAACAAAAACCAAAACAATCCAAAAGTTAAAAGTGCTTTACGAATGCTTATAAGCTTTACTTCAATCATGGAGCTGCCAATCTACTTAAAATTTTGAATTTGATGTACATAACAGCAAGCTGGCACGACGGAGGCAGGAGCGCGCTTACTTTTACATTAGTCGAATGAGAATGAAACAATTAATCGATAGCTAAACGCATGCGAATGCTATTATCGACTATCCACATATGAACAGCAGGTTAACATCAGTATAACATTGTATTTGATATCGTGTTGCGCGTTTGCAGCTGCTTCATTGTTATTATCAAATTTTGTTTTTGTTTATTGTGCCGTGTAAACGACTCGTGTTATATTGTAGTGATCTTCAATAAACAAATTCAATTAAACATAAATTGAAACTAAGTTAGTGTTAACAATTTAAAACGTATAAAATGACCTTGTTTTAGAATTTTTTTTTTTATCTACACACCGTGCTTACCAAAAATATTGTTTTTGTTTGTACTGTTGTGCCATGGTCCAGGCAACTTTATTGTGTATGTGTGAATGTGTTTTGTGTGTAAATTTGTAAATGAAAATATAAATTCCTTAATTTTAATTTATAAAAAAAAAAATAATGAAACTACCAAAGAAATTCTTTGAGCCCAAAAAAAAAACATGTGCGCGAAAAAATGTTTAGCCTTGTTATATTTCTGTATCTGAGTGTGTGTATGTTTTTATCCAGAACAGCTTGTAGCGTTTGGTACTAAGGAGTACTAAGCTGTAACTGCGTTTTAGTTTAACTTAAAACGCAGAGTAAACAGCCTCCCCGCTAAGCTGTTTCATTCATTTTATTTTTGCAATGCTTGCTTCCGTAAGGCGTGTTTGCGAAAGGGGCAAATTGTCGAGTGTCGACTCATTTGACTGCCATCAACTTTAGCTGGCATTTTTTTAAATAGCACTGCTTACATTTGTATATATGTGCTCGTGTATATATATATATATAAATCTATTAAAATTTACCAATTACCCTGTTTAAAAAACGCGAAATGAATAACGACGTAAAAGCGCGTATATATATAAAAATTCAAACCTATATATCTGTCTATAGATATATATATATATATATATATATATATATATATATATATATATATATATATATATATAGAACGTATATATACGTACAAAAAAAAAACATATGTATAAATACATATAAATATACGTACATGTGAATATATGTACATTCATACGTATATTCTGCGACGCAATTGAAAAGACATTGAAGGCCAAACAACTTTGCCGTTTTTGTTTTAGACTTCTTTTTTTTTGCTTTTCTGTTAGTTGGTTTTGTTTTTGTTATTATCAAAACTTCACTCACACTATTGTTGTTGAGCTGTTTGTTGCTTACGCGCATGCTCTTTTACTCAGCTATTCTCAGTATCTCATTTACTCTTCCTGACACTCTGCCGGCGTTGCTGCCAATGCCAAACCCCAACATAATTAGATTTTAAATTCAGCCAGAGCTAAACTTAATTCATATTTGCAAAAATTACTGAATTATATAGATTATATATTCTTCTATAATGATGATCTGGGCTAATTAAGTAATAATCACAATTTATATCACACTCAACGTTCTCCACAAAAACGCAGTTTCAGTTTTTCTTTGTCCTTCTTGTTCTTAAAATTCGTGTTGTTGTTGTTGTTTTTTTTTCATTAAGTACATGGCTGTCGTGATGACAAATGGCGAGCGCATTTGCAGTCGCCCTAGAACATGGATTTTTGTTTTTGTCTCATTTAAATGAACAGTGATGAAAATAATAATAATGGCAAGAACAATAATGTTTCGGCATTTTCCTTTTCATTTTTGGACTTTTCATTTCTTATTTTGGTAAACTGCCATATTTTTGTTTTCATACAACAATATTTCATTTCTACGCAGCAGCGGCCGGAAAAACAAGTTGGCTGCGTGCCTTGTTGTGATCCGACATTCTGATCAAGCATTTAGTGAGATATCTTCTTTGTGCAATTTATAACGGTGGCCATGCGCTCTCAGCTGATCGAACAATCGATTGAAACTAACCTAGCCTAACCGAGCGGGAAATTGATGGTCGCCCGTTAGACTTCAATATAAACATTAAAGAAATCTATTCTTGAACCAATAAATATAGATATATATTAAATAAATAAATAAATAAAAAAAAAAAAAAATAGACAATAAAAAACACCTAATAATTTATTGAATTTAAATAAAAAATAAAAATACAATGTTTCAAATACCAAGACCCTCTCGGTTAACGCTTCAAGGTGCGGCCGTCTCGCTAATATTGGTACTTTTAATGTCCTGGTAAGTGTAATTAGATACGTCGAATTAATTGAACGTATAGTGCATATTAAGATTAACATTAACATACAACTAAATTAACAATTTCATTTTAAAGTTAGCACATGAATATGTCTTTATTTGGGTCATTTAACAAACGCATTTCCATTCCGAAAAAAGAATAACGAAAATAAATTCCTTGGCCGGCGATAACGCCAAGAACGCAATACAGCAGCCCAGAAGGAAGGGCCGCAGTAAAAATAAATTGTTGGGAGTGCCTGACGGATCGTCGCATGGCCGTATTTATAAAGTTGCAATGTTTTATTTTAGGAGTAAAATATTTGTACATTTATCTATGCACATATATACTTATTTATATATATATACATTGTGTATATATATAGGTATATATTTTTATTTATATGGATTGCATGAATGGAATTCATAAGCACGTGAATTTACGAGCTTCTTACATCTTCATTCGGCCACACTCTCAGCGCTCCAATTCATACACATGTACGTCTTGTTTCCTTTCGTCTCATTGCTTATGGGATGTGCAGTTGGCAGTTTGCAGCGTTAGTGTTGTTGTTGGGCTTCTATACACCCACGTAAATATATATTTATATATGTATATGAATATATATACATTTCATATATACTTATGCAAACAAATACATTGTTTCCATGTCTTTTCCACTTTTTATCTATTTGCATGCATAACATACAGTAAATGCATATGTATTTGATCATAAATATATGATTATATGTATGTGAAAGTTTCTGCAAGTGCAATCACAATATTCTTTGTGGCGCAATTAACCAAAGAAAAATACAGTGAAAATAATTCGCACGCAGCCCAAGGCACAGCTGGCAAAGTGTTATACACATATACACACAATATTCACACGTACATATTTATGTATACATATATGAATGCATGCCAGTCTCTGCTGCCGCCATTCATGTGTGCATGTGCAAGTGTGTACTCTTCTGTAACATAAATGTGCCATTGTATCTTAGATACAGAATGAGCGTACTAGTACACTTGTCGTCCACTTCTATTAGTTTGTTTATCAATCAACAGTATCATTGAATATACAAGAGCAACAATAACAGAGACAGAAACAAACAAATATGTATATACAACGTCAGGAGAGTCGTCACCTTAACGCAAACAAATAATAACAAGGGACTAAACTGTAATCCGATACATCACCAGTCGATCGTTACGTCGATAAAATTATTTCTGAAACTCATCGATAATATTTAGTACTATAGTAATATGCGCAGTATAAAAAGTTTTGATTAACTAACTATTTGCAAATAGTGATGACCTAAGGCCATAATATAAATTATTTAGTATTTGTTTTTAAAAAAGTTTGAACTTTAAAAAAAAAGTTTTTTTTGAAAACGTGAAATGGTCTGCATCATGTAATTCTATATTTTTTTTAAGCTGAAAGCTTGAATATTAGATAAAGTCCATTTATTAGTATTCTGATTATTAAATGAACTAAAAATGTTAATAGAATCTAGGGGAATTACAATTGCTTTAATAATATATATGCATATTTAATAGATACGGACATTATGCATTTTGAAGATTATGTACACTTTCATAGATGAAAACAATTAAGCGGACATTACTTTTTACATAGTCTTAAATATAATGTAATGCCTGCCAAAATTGAATGAAAAAAATACAAAGAATGAAGAATTACCGGTATTGCGTAATGCTTAAACAGATTCTCAATCAGCTTCCAAATCGATTTGGCAAGTAATTTGTTTAAATTTACTTAGCAACAATCATTTGTTGTTACATTGTAAGTGTTGCGAACAAGCAAAAAGCGCGATAATGATAATTAGACGGATCTAAAGGTAAAACATAAAAAAACAGATCGATAGGGTGAAAAGCAAATAAAAACAAAATAGTAAACAACTTGTTTACATAAATACAGTATATAATATACAATATATATTAAATTGATATGTATATGCATATGTGTATATATATTTGTATGTTTGTATGTATATATGTATGTATATAAAAATATACTCCGCAACAGATTTGCCTTGTAGATTGGAAATTGACAAAGTCGACTCATTGCTCAGCGCTACAAATTTATAATTTTTATGACTATTTCAGATAATGAATTCGTAGGGAAAATTATAACTTTCGCTATTTGTCCTACATTAAACAATCTAATCAACATTCAAATCAAAATAGTTCCCAAGTAGTACGAATTTACAAAGAACGTTAATGATCCTATGAAAATACTAAAAACTATTAATAGTTTTTCAAAATTGCATAAAACGGAAACAAAATAAATTGCAAAATGCAATATTTCAAGAAATTTTATATCCTTAGGAGCTCCGAAGATCAATACCGGCAATTTATCAAGAGGATAGACATTATACGTCAGTCTATAAATAAATATATATATATATAGATAAATTAATGATTTTTATATCAAAGTAGCTCAGAGCGTGGTGTTCGTACCGAAAAATATAATAATAATTATAATGATAATGATAATTATGTTTATTATTATTTTTATCATTTTCATTATATGCGCTTATTAAAATAAAAACCATGGATCATTTTGAAACATGTTTTAATTCGGAATTAAATGCGTTAATAGGAGTTTGAACTTTAAATAAAGAGAGCTGCTAACCTGTTTTGATAACCTGAAGAACAAATTGTAGGGTTAAGATTCCAGTTAGGGGAATCACAACAAAAATAAATATTTTGACTGAGCGGAAGCTTTGTTCGTATATAGAAGAAAAACAAAAACAAAAACAAAAAAAAAACAAAAATTTGAAAACCAGGTTTCGCTTACCCGCCATCAGCAGCTGGTCAGGTGAAGCATGTGCTTCCTGTTAGAACATGTTTTTGGCCATCTACCGTATGTGTACGGTACTATGTAGTTGGTAATTAGTTAGTCTGCCAAGCTAGCAAATGGCATTTGTGCTCGGAGCTTCGCCATCTTCAGTTGGTGTGTGCTAATCGTTTCCTGGTTTGCTTATTCTTTATCGTTTCAGTGTGCGACCCCTGGGTGTACTCTTCCTGGGACTTCTCAGCTATTGGCTCTATTGGACACGGTGCAGTTTTCGTGTTGTCCTGTCACCGCAGCTGCGCGCCAAATTTGAGCTGTGGTATCAAATCGCCGAGGACTGGCGTCGCAATTGGCCGAGAATGTTTTGTTTGGTCAGCAGCGGCTGCCTGGCATCTTTGGCCATTTTGGGGCACCTGATATCGGGCTCAACACTAGTGCTTACGATTCTTGTTCTGTCGGCATTGATTTCCACCAAATACAATTTCAAGCTACTACAAATTGAACGAAAAGGTTGATAAAAATAACTACGATTTGAACCATGCAAGAATATATAAACGATATTCTTCATTTCCAGATTTTCAATGGTCCGAGAAGATTACCTACAAAAATGCCGACGCCGAGTTTGTCGAAGAGGTCATGCCGGATGAGAACGAATCCAATTTGTTTGTTTTAGAACGCGCAAGCGGTGTAAATATTGCTAGTTCACCAACCAATGCCACTGCTGAGGATGAGGATGAGGGCAGCGATGAAATACCAGTGGAGCTTCTTATACCAGATGCTATACCAGAAATCGACGAGAACTCTACAGATGACGACGATGAGTTATTGCCGGAAGTTCAGACTAAGAAAGTTGCAAACGTCACTTCCGAAAATAGTCAATCAGCAATGACCAAGTCCATGGAGTTTCGCAGGGGTCATTTCAAAAGTGATTCTTCATTGTCCAATAATTCATCTTCTTCCGAGGAGAGTTTATCCAAAGGTCTGCAATTTCCCGACGTTAGCACCATAGATGGTGGCAACCCATTACAGCGGCAAATAACAGCTGGTCCAAGTACTACCGGCACCAATGGCAGTTCATTAATGGCCATGGCTCTTGAGGCCCAAGCGCAGGCGCTAATACCGACTATCATTTCCAATATAGCTCAGTGGAGCACAAAAGGTGCAGAGCAGTCCAACTACGAACGACGCCAAGTGACCGCCCTGGACTCCTCAGATGAAAGCGACTTTGAGATACTCGAATCTGAGGATTTTAAATAAACATAAACAACCTGTACTACAGCGTATTACCAACTAATAACTACATAATATATATATAAAAAAAGAAAAGAAAAAAAAAAACACAAAATTTAATGCATACGCGTTTAGACATCAATTCAAACAAACACAAAGACACTTATCAACATTTTACCCCTCACAGAACACATGACACGACACAAAATACAAAATAATATTTGTTTGGAACAGTGACATAGGCAAAATAATTTGCATGCCATAAGACAACAAAAATTGAAAAAAAAAATCATTTGTTTGCCTTTTGACAACTGATCTGATCTGATCTGAATTCAGTACTCGTATATAGATTTGTAAAGATTGCATACAAGTTCTGTTCGGTTTTGTTAACTGTGTATATTTCTATTTTAATTATTGTATTATTATTATCATTATTTTTAAAGATTTTGTTCTCTTTAATGTTTTGAGCAGCGGTTTAGTTACTAAAAACGCTAATTTAGTTTCAATTACAAGTTTTATTTTTAGTATGCAAATATGTAAATATAAATATTAATATTCAAAACAAAACGAAACATGGACACATACCCAAATATATGTATATACATACATATATATATATATATTTATATAGATATTCATGCATACGTTGAACAACTTAATCTATATTCAAAATGCTTAAAAGTAATCAAAACTTTAAACACATCTGTTATGAATATCGAAAAACATATACATATGCATATGCATAATACATACCTAAAACTCTTCAAACCTGATGCGGTGCTATAAACCATATAATTTAAATCGCTCTGGAGCAAATCGAATATATTTTCAATTTTTGAATTGTTTTTGAGCGATGGATGCTATTAACTAATTTAAACATTAATTATAACATAAAAAACAAACGATTTATTTGACAATTTACGCTTTTTATGCTTACCAATTATATTGTGAGTATTAGCAATTTTCATTGTAACAAAACGAAATTCATTTGTTTTAAAATACATTGCATTCAATAAATTCGTTACATACTGTATTTTATATATTAAGGTCAATTAAAATTTTTGAAAACTTTACGAAAGAATATTTTTGAGTAATATATTTTCAAGGCGGCAGTCGGCCGATAATTAATCGATAAATATTAAGCGCCACAACCGGGCAACATTTTGTAAAAATTATATCTGGTATAATAAAAATACTTTCACGTTCTCAATGTGCAGTTTTAAAATACAATACAAAATAATGCGTTAGGGCAAATCAATGAAATAAATAAAAATGTACATGTTTCGCATGTGTCTTCAACATACGATAGAATATAATTTAAAAAATAATAACAAACAAACAAAAAAAAAAATAACTTACAAACTATGTAACGTGCGGAATAATAAATAAATAACAATTGGAAATATATGAACAAGGTACTACAGTGAAGGCTTTGCCAAATGTTTCTTTAAGATTTATCCAACTTTAACAAGTGTTTCAGATTCACAGCAAAACGTAACGTAAAATGATAGAAAAGCTCGACCATGCTTAATATTGAAAAACCCATAAAAAGACCAAATATACCACCACAATTGGCCAAAAAATCCGTTACGCCATAAAGTTCAGAGCGTCTTGAAGTGATAAATTGATTTTCTTTAAAATAAATTGAAAGCCTCGACATTTGTGATCCGGGATATTCCTTTTTAAATTCTGTGTCACCTTCAGCGGCTAACATCTCATCTAAATCAAAGTTTGCCTGTGAAATTTCCGCGTTGTACACCAAGGAAGTGCATGCCGGCATGCAATTGCATGCGGTTTCGCCGCCGATTGGCGTCTTTTCGCCAATCTCAAGGTTGCAAACGCGCTTAAATTCACGTACCAAAAGCTCACGTTCGGCTTTGTCATAACAGTAGATCTTGTCTTCACCACAGACCGGCATGTCAAGGCTGCGCGGCATTGAGAACTTAACGCATCCGCACTTGGTAAGTGTATAGTTGGTCAGACATTCCAATTGGCAATTGGATTCGGTATATATCTTAAAGAAACGTAAAGAACGTTCGTGACTTAGAAAACATTGACGTCTCAATGGATCATACTCGGCAATGCCTGCTGAGGTAGTTATCATATTAGGTTTAACGGCTATTAGTACCTCCCTGCCCATCGGTATACGCACAAATTGCTTAGATACTTGGGGTACATCATCTGGGGCATGCAGCAAAACCTTGAAACCTTGTACGGGACCCCGACATGCGTAGTCAACTTCTTGTTTGAAGCTCTGTAATGCTATGAAAATGCCAGAACGTGCTCCAGCGCTAAGGACACGCTCTGGATAAGTTTTAACACCGCTGTTGGCGCTGTAACCTGTTTCCAAGCTCCATATTGTTTCAGTCATGTTCGATATATCGCTATGATGATACTGATATGTATCCTTTCTATAAATGTCAGTCTCCCGTAATCCATTGAATGTATAACAGATTCCCTCCTCCGTAATTGTTTGCCGAAAATATTTGTCGCACTCATTGAAGTGACCTAGCCAGCGACAAATAAAAAAGTACCGCTCAAATGGAGGCATCATACGCTTTAGTACATCAAAGTAGTCTACATCTTCGCCAGGTATTAGGGGTATATTCTGATCGATTGTTTGTGTATTGCACACGTGCAGTAAAGTACGGAACTCCTCCATTTCCTGAACTGTTATGTTCTTGGGTCGGAAAATCCGCGCGGCACGCATATCTTCCGTTAATTTACTATAGAGCTTGGAATATGTATTGTTGCCCTTAGCCTTGAGAACACGCTTTGTTTCCGAGCATATGGTTACAGCCGGAAATGGTATATTCCAAACGGCTGTCGATCTCTCTGCAAAGCTCACAATAACTGGCGTTGCATTCCATTTACTGTACGCACTGTTAATTAACTTGGCACAACAGTATATGGATACCACAAACACGAGTAGCCAGAAAACTCGCTCCTTCACTGGCCGCTTTTTCTCGCCCAGGTACTGAACACCGTGGATTGATGTACTCTGGCAGTAATCCTGGTAGCTGCCTTTGAAACATTTACCCACTGCAGACATCACTATTGGGAGATGTGACTTCTTTGTTGTTAAGTCAATTCCTGCATCGTTGCTTTCTATGTCCAAGTCGTGTATTGACACAGTAGTATCAATTTCGTAACTTTGCGTGCGAAAAAACATTTAGACAATTAACAAATTAACAATGAATTCTACACAACTAAAGAATCAATTTGCTCGGCCCAAGTTTGCCCAAAAGTTTTTTTGTGTTGCTAAACATTTTTTACCGTAATTTGATTTTGTGTTGCATTATATGAAATGTGTACGCTGTTAATGTATATAAATGAAAGTTGGTAGTTTATATTTATTTGGTTTACTTTTAAATTATACTGACTTCTTATTAAATAACCAAATAAATTAAATAATAACGAGTTATTCACTCAAGATCACTTAGATTTGCGTTGCCGCCATTAATTTAAAGTCCCTTCGTTTCTTAAATACTAAAAATACCAGAAATATATCTTTTTTTGACCATTTCTTTTATCACATATTAAACTATATTTTTTGTTTGTTTCTGTTCTGCCTTAGGCAGGAGCGCTGCTGTTGTACAGTGGTGTCAAGGATATTATCCCAATGAACAGCTGCTTAAATTTATCGATAACAAGAATCGAACGACGCGGCAGCGCAGCTAGAGACAGTAGCAGCCAATATTATGCGAAACAAAAAATCTATAAAAAAGTAGAGCAGCAGTAGCAGTCGGGGCGGGGTAAGCAGGAGCAGTTGCAGCACTATGGATCCTCCAGCAAGTGTGCCTACCACAGGCATCATTACTGCTTGCCATAGCGAGAGCCCAACGGATTCTGAACATGAAAACCGAGTAACAACAACGCATAATAGCACTGAGAAAACAGGTAATGATGATGACGATGACGATGATGATGATGATGATGATGACGATGATGCCAAGGATGCGTATTATGAGGCGCGCAATGGCAATGAAAGTGATGAGCTAGAAACGGCATTCCAAAGTGCGTTAACTTTAACCAATGACGTCAGAGTGAACATTAGCAATGCAGATGCAGACGCAGACGCCGAAAACAATGAGAACGAAAGACGAAATGTGCTTGAAGATGCGTGCGCAGTGGCAGATCAGGCGGTACAAATTCAAAAACAGCCACAAAATGAAACCGATGAGCAGTTGGAACAACTGGACAACCTTGAACAGGAGGATGTCGTGATGCACAAAACGTGCAATCAAAGTGAGTGATTCATATTTTGTGTTAATGACTTAACTAATTAAATTTTGTTTTTGTTTAGTTTCAAGAGACTTGACAAACAAGACAAACAACGAAAATAACGAAACGCCTGTAGGGTTAACGCCATTAGCTGACAATGAGTCTACGCGCCAGCGTCAGCAACACCAAACCTTGCTTACAACAAAATCTTGCGAGACACCCGCTACATCCACCGCGACACTTTCGCCCACAAATTCATGCAACGGAAGCATTGGTAGCGATGGCAGTTGCAGCGTTGGTGGCGGTGCGCGTCGCAAGTCCTGGACTCTGTCGCCTCAAGGTGGTGGCTCTAAGAAAAAAACGAAACCAACCACTGCTGCGTCAGTGACCACGACGGTCAATGGCGATAACTTTAATTTATGGGTGGCCCGTGAATGCTTCGAAACAGTGCCAGCCGAAATGGTAGACGCATTGAGTGTTGTCGAAATCCAAGAGCAACAGGAGGAAGAGGAGCATGGGGAGGAAGAAGATGATGTCGATGAAGAAGCCGCAGCTGTGGAGAGTTTGCTGGGCGCAGCGGCAGCTCTGCAGGCCACTGCCTGTGGCAATGCAGGAATACAAAATCGTCAAAAACATCATTTGCGACAGCCGCATCCTCAGCATCGTCCTTTGGAGCGATCCTGGCCTCCGCGTGCCATCGGCCGTGATCTTAAGCTGCAGGGCGATGTCTTTAAGTTTGATATACTCGACACGGACGAGCGCATCCATTCAGATGACCTGCCCAGCTACAGTGGCGCCAGTAGCAACAACAGCTCTCCATTACGCTTAATGGGCCAACCGGAGGCCAGTCCGCCACCCATGCGCTTTAAGCCACTCATCCAGAAAAAAATCGGACCAGATAGCTACATTAACACGATTAGCACTCAAAAGGTGCCCGCACATCTCACCTACGACTTTCCCACATTTCCAGTGCAGGACCAACACACCAGTATTGCCAGTAGCAGCAGCAGCGCCGGAGTCACCACCAGTTCAAATGGGCTGGGTGGTCATCATTTTCCTTACTTGCGGCAGCATCGTCCCTTGACACGTGCCCTGTCCAATGGTAAAACTACTGGCACATCAACGGGCTCGGATGAACATCATCTTGGTAGCAGCAGCAATTCGCCCAGGCTTCTGCTTTCACCCAAACGCCAGCGTAGTCCGCCCTCTGGTTGCTCCACGCGCAGTGCCTCGCCATTAGACCATAGTCTTAGTCCCGAACAGAATTCACCGACACGTGGTCGCGGTGTCGGTGGCCTTGAGTCCGCATTGCCACTGCCTTTAGCAGCACCGCCGCCCGGCACACCCACATTTTATGCGCAACGACCGCAGCAGCGTCTACTTAAGCGTGTGGGTGGTGGCGGTGGTTGCTCTACAATTGCTGGCGCTAGTGGACTAATCTGCCCGCCCACGCCTACACATCATGCACGCCGTCATGCGCGTCTGCAAGCCGTCACTGCCAATTCCGCTGCCACTGCCGCTGTCAACTGCAGCGCAGCGGATCTGAACTCTAGTCAATTGGATTACAATCAACTGCATACACCGCCCGGGTCGCCAGCTATTGATGACAACAACGAGGTGGTGCACATAAGCAGCACACGTCTGCCGTCCATACCTGAACGTAGTGCGGCCGCAGCAGCTGCAGCAGCTGCCGCAGCGGCTGGAGCTGGAGTAATGGATGGAAGTAGTGCGGGAAGCAGTGTTGGTGCCACGGAGCCACCTTTACCTCCTGCCTGGGAAGCGCGAATGGATAGTCATGGTCGTATCTTTTACATAGATCACACAACGCGTACTACATCCTGGCAACGACCCGGCCCTAGCACGGGTCCTGGCGGCCGCGAACAGCATCATCGCCAACAGCTGGACAGACGCTATCAATCCATACGACGCACCATCACCAATGAAAATCGTTTATCCCTGCATGCCGCCGAGCCTTCCACTGGCCATGCGCTCGCCTACAGTCAACTATATAATTTGCCACGTGGTAGTCAGACGACAACCGCAACCACCTCAGCTAGTACTACTGGTGCTGCCGGAGCAACCGCATCTGCAGCAACTGGCACAGCAGCCGCGCTCAACCTGGCCATCCATCCGGCGGTACTGATGCTTTGCCGGCCGGACTTTTATTCTCTACTCCACACAAACGAAGCGGCGCTGGCCATTTATAACCGCAATGCGGCATTAAAACACATGGTCATGAGGATACGACGCGATCCGCAGTGCTTTCAGCGGTATCAGTATAACAAGGATCTAGTTGCATTGGTCAATACGTTTGCCCAGTTGAATCGCGAACTGCCCTCGTGTTGGGAGACCAAAATGGATCAGACCGGCAAGCAGTTCTTTATTGATCATCAGCATCGCAAAACCTCATTCATGGATCCGCGTTTACCTATCGAGTGTCCGCGCGTCGTGCGTCACCGTCAGCAACAATACATGCAACAGCCACAGCCAGATCTTGTTGATGGGAATTGCTTGTCGGCAGCGAGTGGGCACATCAATGCTAGCAGTTCCTCCAGCGCATCAGTTTCAGTATCGGGTGTACCACCATTGCCGCCTCCACGTCCCTGTCGTGGCAGCAGCAGCCAGGCTGCCGCTACACACAACTGCACCACATCGGCGGCCATAGCCTGTGCTCTGAGTTTGGGAGGTGCTTCCGGTGGCAGTAGCTCTGCGGGTGCCACTGCCTCGGGCTACGAAGATGTGCCAATTGCTTACAACGAAAAGGTGAGTAGCAATTTATTTTTGTATATTATTTATATATATGTACATATATACAGTGTATATCGGTTGTATGCAAATATTGCTTAAATGCAAAATAATGTTATTTTTAAACATCATCGTAACCTCATAATTATTAATTTTAATTGCTTAAAATGAAATATCGCATATATGCAACATTTTGTCTGCATTAGAGGTTTTGCATATAAGCGGTATGTACTGATATTTATCTTTTATTTATTTCTATTATTATTTATTTTTTTTATTGATGCATATATTTATTAATTATTTATTTCTATTATTATTTGTTTTTTATTATTGATGCATATATTTATTAATTATTTATTTCTATTATTATTTGTTTTTTATTATTGATGCATATATTTATTAATTATTTATTTCTATTATTATTTATTATTTATTATTGATGCATAAATTTTATAATTATTTATTTCTATTATTTATTATTTATTGTTGATACATATATTTATTAATTATTGATTTTCTACTTTTTCAAAATGTATTTATACTATATTATTTCTAATACATTTATTTTATCAATTATTATATTTAATATTTTAATTATTTTTGTTTTTGTTAGAGCTTTTAATATTTTTATACTTGTTTTTAGTTTATTTAATTATACATTCGAGCCTAGCGACAGCTAATTTCAAATTCTATGCTACACTCTAATCTGTGAAATTTCGATAATTCACGCAATGCGTGTCAAATATTTATTTAAGCTATCGATTTAAACCCAAGCTTATTTTTTTTTATCGATATTTAAAATATGGCGCATAAATGGTTTTTGCGATTGATCAGACGAAGATAGAAAGGAACGGCATATTGAGTAACAACTTAATCATGATATTGTTTTGTTTATGTCTTTGAGATATTTTTAAGGCTTGATTAATGAAAAAAAAAAATTTAATTTTTAGTTACTTCTTTATTTCTATGGAGTCAGGCATATTAGCATATTTCAAAAATGTTTAAAGAAAAAAGGAGATTCAAAAGCTGTTACCTACATTTAAAGGAATATGTGTTTTAGCTACGAAATTATCTAAAATTATACAAAATAAGTTTTCATGTTTATTTATTTATTTATATAAAAAAATAATTATTTTTGAGAGCTACTTTAAAATAGGAACATGTTTATTTCCGTTATTGATTATTTTTATATGTAATTGATTAAGGATTTAAATTTGATATTAATAATATTTTATATATCTTCTCGCTTTTCTTATCTCAGGTTATTGCCTTTCTTCGTCAGCCCAATATATTGGAGATACTTCGGGAAAGACAGGGACAGCAAGCGGTGTCCCGTTCGCTGCGAGAGAAAATTAATATATTAAGAGTTGAGGGCGTACCCGCGCTGGAACGCCTGGGTCATGACCTACAATTGACGATTTTGCTAAGGTGAGTGTTTTTATTATGATATATGTATATATGTATATATATAAGAGTATGAGGGGGAAGTGTCCTGTCAGGAGCTTTCGTGGACAGTCACTGTAGTACTAGTGTGAGTGAGTGATATCGATAAAGGACTTTTCTAAAGTCATACCGGACTTTGATGGGGACTTGGGAGATCTTATTAGAAAATATTGCAATAATGAGTGCAGAAGAGAGGAAGGGCATAAAAGCTGGAACAGTGGTGTCGAAAAAAGAGGGCATGGTGAGAAACCAACCTTTTGTTTCAAAGGCGACTCATCTATCCACCTGCGTAGGTACTGCAAGGCAGAGACAAAATGTTTTAAATGCAACGGGGCGCGACACGTTGCAATTAATTGCCGACGTGACATAAATACGCTAAATGCGATCAGAGACTCTTTAAAATGTTAATCAATAAGTCATCTAAGCTGGATGTCGACTTCGTGGAGAAGCATTCAACCGCATAATTTGCCATTGAATCTGGAGGCAGAGATAGCAAAACGTCTGAAAGCTTGGAAAAAACTAGACGAAGATGAAGACCCTGCAGGGGATGACGTAGAAGCTAGAAATGGTGCTACTCTGCGAGGACGTAGGTGCGGGGTGGATGCATTTACTGAATGCTACTCATGCGTGCCTTGAGGTACAGGTCAACCAACGTAAGGAATCGCTAGACGTGAAGGTGCAAAACAAGTTGACACAGTCCAAAATACAGGAAATGCAATGTTGCCAAGAAATCAGAAAAGATAGACGCTACGTCGAGGCCGGTCGGAGGTGTCCTGTTAGGAGCTGTTGTGGACAGTTCCTGGAGTAGAGACCAGCATTCATCAGGTGCCATCAAGAAGTGACAGTCGCTAATTCGTGTTAAGAACTCATCCTAGAGCAGGGTACAGCCGTCAGCAGTGGCAGTCCACTACGAGCACCCTGTATATTAATACTGACCACATCAATAAGCCTACGCATCGCCCTACACATATTGAATACACATATGTGTGTATTTTTAAGTGGGTTTGGGTGGCGGGGATATAAATCATAGTGAACTGCACTTGGTAAAGGCTTTGGCCTAAATTTCATATCATCATCATCGTCATCGCCAGCGGTAAAGACATGTTGTTTTGAGGTTCGTTGGTGGTTCGTGGTTCGTGGCTCTTGGCTCTTGGCTCTTGGCTGGTGAATGAAGTGTTCGTCCTGCTTCAGTGCGTCCACCGACAACGTTGTCTAGTGCATGTGTGTTAATTGCATTTGAAAAATCGCCGCGAAGGTTAGCAATAATTTTGCCGCCGTTGCCACCAACGCCACAAGCACCAGCGTCTCGGCCCCCGCCTCTGTGGCAAGGTTAACAAAATGTTTGTAACAACAAATTGGATAAACCTCCTTCAGCGCACCTTCTCCTTAATCAATTCTCTCTGTCAATATTTCGCGTTTAATTGCCATGTTTGCAGTCAACCACAGGTATTGAGGAAACATTCACATGCATTTGGTGACCTTAATCTAACAAGCTGTACAGAAGATTAGACCAAAGATTATAAGCGGCGTCATCTAATGGAGCTTTGACTTTGACCAGACATCCAATAGCTCCAGCAGCTCCAACAGCTCCAGCAGCTCCAACAGCTGCTCACAAAATTGAGATTGAGCTTTTTAATTGCATTCAATTAGACAAAATTATTGCGCTTCATTGCACCCCAAAAGCCCAAACGGACAAATGCAAGTTGGCAGTGCCGTTCGAGTGGGCAGTCCCCCACTACGGACTACTTATGTGACACAAGCTATCAATTAACTGCCAAATTTGTCCAGTAACTTCGGTTGTCAAATCGAATCTGGCTATAAAACCAAATCCCACAAGATTTTCCTTAATCAAAAAAAAAAATGATTTGATCAACGCTTAAGTTTCATAGATCTGAAGTTTAAATATTTAAATATATCTGAAAAACTAAAATTAAATTTAATTTGTGCACTCCTTAAAAAAGGCCTTCTGGGGCTTCCTCTAAAGATTCTAGGCAGAAAAACTGAAGCACACGCCGTAATTCGCATTAGTCTCATTAAAAGCTTTGAAATATCACAGGGTGAGTCATGCAAATATTATTCTTGACTCACATTGAGAGTTTTTCATGTTCATTAAAATATCTTAATGTGAACGTAAGATATTTTTTTATTGATTGCAATTAATTTTTTATAATTTTTATTTTAAAATCAATAATAAGTAGCAAACTGTCAATTTTGGTTTTGGGTAGTGAGTGGAAAGTCGATTAATTAAGTATCATTATAAATTTAACGATTAAGTCATTTAGTAAAAAATTGTGTATTTCATAGCTTGGGAATAGTCCAGTTTTTCAGCTACTTAAATTATTTTTTTTTTTTTGATTTTGTTCTTTTGAATTTAATTATTTTTTCTTAAATTTGTTATTGTTTTATAGATTTATTTTTTTCTTTTATTTTTATTTATTTATTTAATTTTTTTTGCTTAAATAATATTAATATAAATTATTTTTAGCTTATTTATATATATATTTTTTTTTATAAATTATATTAATATAAATTATTTTGAGTATTTTATTATTTTATTTATTTTTTTTTTTAATATTTTATTGCTATTATATTTTTAAATACTATAATTTATTTGAGCTCTTATTTATAAGCGATTGATTGATTGATGATTAGAGATTAACTTTAAAATTATAGAGACATTGAAATTATAACAGAATTTACACGAATGCATTGAAAATGTGTTCCCGAGCTTAGGCTTGACTTCCCCTTAATTGATTTGTGATCCTGAATCATTTCAATTTATTTACCGATATGATGAAAATGATTAAAACCTTACGGTTTTTAATTTTTTAAATGTACATTTTGCCGGTTGCGTTACGCCCCCTTCAAATCTCCAAAGGGCAACATCTGCCACAGCGAAAAACAATACCAACTCAAAGCTCTCACAACTCACAGTCTAATCCCCCCGAGAAGGGGATACGGAATAGAGAATAAAAGGGCGAACGGGGGAGGGGGGGACAAAGGCGGGGTTCAAGATGGAAATGGAGACGCAGTTTAACCCAATTTCAGTTTGGCGCTAAAACTGCGACAAATGAATATTGGCAATAAACCATAATTTATTGGCTAGGCAGGGCTTCAGTTTCAGTACCTTCTTGAGTTCCAGCTTCAGCTTCAGCTTCAGCTGCAGGTTTAGGCAGGCTCGGCCCCAGTCGCTAAGCAACACATTTTAGGGGGTGTGGCAGCTACATATGTCATCCTTATAATTAGCAGCGTTCATTGATCATTATTGTGAAAATAATAATGACGACGATGGCGATGATGACGATGATCACTGACCAGCGTATTTATTATTGTTGTTGTTGTTGTTTTTCTCACAACTGAAGCGTTGACAGCGTCTACTTTATATTTGCTGTGTTTTATGAATACCCTAAGCCCCGATATAAACTGCAAATAAATGGGCGTGAATACTTTGCAAATAAGCGCATGTATCTGAAGATAATAGTTTAGATAAACAGTTCCAATTTAAAAGATAATTTATATTTTTCAATAAAGGAAATGTACATAATAATTATTTACATATTTATTGATTAAAATTCACATTGCTGATATCAGTGGCAACCTTAAGGTCTGTGCCTGATAGAGAACTATCTGCAGGGTATCCGTGTGATCGGCGTGACATGAACGTGCGTACTTGTTGTTGTTGTTGTTGTTGCTGTTGCTGTTGGCTGTGTTGTTGTTGTTGTTGCTGCTGTTATTATTGTTGGTGTATTTGGTGCTATTTGCGTTTGTCATTTGACCCATTGAAGGCGAATCTAGCCCGTTAGCCGCTGACGTCTCGCTTGGTTTACAGTTCATTGGGTTTAGGTTTGGCTTTGGGTTGATAAAGCGTCTGTTAGGGCTGCGCTTGCGTGTTGCCTGAACAGTGGATGGCGTTGTATGTATGTATGTATATTTGTTGCAATCTTTTGGAGTGGCACGCCTTTTGGGCGCGGGTATGGACATGGGCATGGGCATCGGCATGGGTATGGGTATGGGTATGGGCATAAGCGCCTATACGAACAACATGGACATGGAAATGAGCACCAACCCCCAACCGCAGCTGACATGCGGATGATGAGCCATTTCCACTTCCACAACCATGACCAACACCACAGCCCTTTAGTAATCGTAATCGTGATCGCAATCAAAGTGCACTCCCAATGAGTCAGCCCCCCAGGCCGAGTTAGAAAACACAAACAACAATGTATCGCGCTGCACAGCTAATGACGTTAACGTTGACGTTGGCGTTGACGCCGCTGTCGTCGTTTAATAGGTTCTTAAGGCAAAAGTAACAGCAGGCAGAGCTAATAGAAGCGCAGCAGCAGAATTTAAAGTTCGGCAATTGCTCGTCAGTGACTTCGGCTGCACTTCGGCAAGCACAAAACAGAAATTACAATTAAATAATTTTCTTTGACGCTTATATTGTTGGTGTTGCTATTGTTGTTGCTGCTGCCGCTGCTTGTTTTCGTTCTTTTTTGTGTATGTGTGTGTTGTTGTTGTTGCTGCTGTTTTTTTTTTTTTTTTTGTTTGCTGCTGCTGCTGCTGTTTATTCCATTTCCAATTTCATATTTATCGACTGGGCACTAGACAATCGCGTCCATTCTGTGCTTGCCATTCGACAGCATAAATACCCCGATCACGTCTCTTTTTCCCACATACAGCGGCTTATGTGTGTATTATCTATGACTCTGACTCTGACTCTGACTCTGACTCTGACTCTGACTGCGACTCTATGACTCCGAGGCCGTTCGTCCCGTCGCCGTTCTCGATCGATTTTGCGCGCCTCTTTAAACTGAAAACAGAAGCTTTTCAACTCTCAACGCGTGCAAGTGGCAAAGTGTAAAACAAAAACATAAGACATAAAACAAGTAAAATAAATATTGTACAAGCAACAATTACAAAGGAATACAGAAATACTACTTAACATTTAATTCAATTCAAACTAAATCTGTCTGTTTTTTGTGTTGTTTAAAAAAAGCAAAAATTTTTTTTTTTTTACTTTTATTTTTAATTAATAACCAATTATCGTTATTATCTGTGCCGTGCAATAAAAAAAGTATTTAAAGAATTTGAAGTATCCAACGGAATGCATAGTAACTCAGTGCTCAAGGCGTTGGGCACACTCCCACAAAATGGGTTTTCTATCCAAGGCTGCCTACATCGTCTGGGCCGTGTAAGTAATCGTTTATCTCTCGTCCTATCTATAAGAACGATCATTAACTCAGTGAATCCCCCACCCACACCCACACCGTGCCAATCTTTCGACCAAGTCGTTCACTGACAAGCCGGTTTTTTTTTCTCTTTGTTTTTGTTTTTATTTTATTTTTTTATTTTTTTATTGTCAACAAATAATGAACATAAGGAACATATGACTAAAATTATATGAATTACTTGCATTGGTGAAATAGTAGTCATCGAGAGATGAGAGCATTTTGCCTGCCCGCTTAATCACGGAAATATAATATGTACACTCTTAGAGTTAACTAATCTATTCCCCAGGGACTGGGACTGGGACTGGGACTGAATGCAACCAAATGTTATGTGTAATCGCCCTAATCTTATCTAACTGTTTGCTGCCCTTTTCGTAATAAACGGCTGAGATATAAGTTAACAAATTAAAAGCCGGAAACCTAATAAGTTTTCGAGATAATTGAGTTTTGAAAAATATTTGGAAATATTAAAAAAGAAACTTATGCCCGATACTGGTCTAGTTTTTCTGGGCTCAAAATAGATCATTTTTTTTAAGAATTTTTTTAGAATCTCGAATAATTAAAAATTTATAAATCGGAGCATAACTAACTTTTAAAATATAAAGTTATAATATATAAATAAAAATAATAATAATTATGAATAAAAACAAAATAAAAAAATATATAAAAAATATATAAAAAAATAATAAAAATAAAATAATAATATTATAAATTATAAAATTTGAAAATTAATTATTGAATTTTTTATTAGTAAATTAGAAATTTTTATTAATTATTTTCGAACATTTATCATTAATTATATAATTATTTTAAATTATTTATTAGCTTAATTTGTATAGTTTGGCAAGTTTAAAAATGATTTTAAATATTTTTATTTTTAAAATTTGATTGACTCAAAAGGGCATATATGATGTTTGAAATATTTTTAAAAATTAAAAATTAAATTTATAATTAATAGTTTTATTTTAAAAAATTTAAATTCAACTATAATAATACATAAACTTGAGTATCAAAGGAATTTCCAAAATTATTTATATTAAAAGTCGAATGCCCCTCAATCGAGAAGGAATCGTCACTAAGTCTGCGAGATCTGAAAAGTAAAAAAACAAAAAAACAAAAAAAAAAAAAATGTAAAAAAAACAATGCCAATACTTTGATTATTTTGCTTATAAAGCATAACTACATCCTGTGCTCTCGGATTACTGCATTCCATTTGTTTACTATAGCAACACTTTTACTATATAATCCGATGAATCACATCCACAAGAGTCCATTAAATCGCGCGTATGGAAAACTTCACACTCGGATCATTCATGAGCAGAGAGCCTTAGGGCTTGGGGGCTTGAGGGCTTGGGGGCTTGGGGGCTTGGTGACTTGAGGGCCAGGGAGCCTGGGGGCTTAGGCTAAGAAGGTTCCTATTCCAGATTCCAATTTCCAGATTCCACGATCATTTTTTTTTTTCTATTCTTTTGCATCCGCTTTAACTGGACTCGAGAGATTCCAGGGTATCGAGTTGAGGGAATGCCACGCAAGCGGAATCATCGCTTCCATGAGAGGAACGCAGGCTCGGATTGTGTTTTTTTAGGATCAGATTTCGCACTTATTGCCACAGACCTAAGGATAACCAAGCCAAACACACACTCACACACACTCACACACACACACCCATAAATATATACGTACATTTTTGAAGTGCCGTATTGCTCGGATTACCCAAGTAGTGCTCCAAATTAAGACCTTTTGAAGCGTTGGAGCTGCCACATTGTAAATTAATGACAATCGATCAAATGTTGAAATGGCTGATGGTCGATTGCATGCACCCCCGGCCAAACATACACACACATACATGGAAGAAGCTAAAGCCAAGAGACCTAAATATGTTGCTCCCTGTCCATCAGCCCCCAACCCTGTCATCATGGCACTTGCGACATCGCAGCCCCCGTTATAAAAATCGTAATACCCAACAAAAAATTATCGGGCCGCTTATCAACGCTATCGGACTTCGCTCTTATTCTAGCTTTCTATCTCCCTCTCTGTCTCACACACACACTCTCCACTCTCTTGGCCTGTAACGAGTCTTTTGTTTTGTACTGCAGTGCAGCTCCCCATGCAACACCTACGCATTATGGCGGAGACTTGGGTAGAGGTGCCCGTAAGCTGCAGAAACCAAGTGACTCGCCTGCCCAACGCATCGCATTGTTTCCGTTCCCGTTCCCAGTTGCATTTTTTTTTATCTTTTTGGTTTTTTTTTCCTTGTGAATGAATATATCCACCCAAAGGGTGCCAGACGCCAAGCCCAGCCAAATGGGTATCTTCTCCAAGTTCACCTACACCTACCATACGATGTGGGCCAAGTGAGTCAGATCGCAATAATTTTGCTTCAACTTTGTTTTTGTTTCATGTTCTTTGTTGTTGTTTATTGTTATTTTATTGTTATTTCTTTTACATGTTGTTATTATTATTATTATTGTTGTTGTTGTTGTTGTTGTTGTTTGTGTTGTTGTTGTTGTTTCTTATTCTAGTTGTTGCAATTGCTGGTGCGGAAATGCGCAGCACTTGGAACCCTCATGGAGAGCGTCTCATATTTTAACAGTAAGAGAATATGATATGTACACATATGTGTGTGTGTGTGTGTGTGTGTGTGTCCTATGAGATACTTAAATTGAATTTTTGTTTACTATCATCATCTTCCCCCCTGTAGCTGGCCTCAAGTGTTTGCCAGCAGCTTGGGAATAATTTTGCATAATTGTAAGTCCCAAAAATATTTTGTGATCTACGGATGAACACGTTTTGGACTGTTAGGAGTGAGCATGGAATTGGATACTCTTTGGCATGATGCACTCTCGGTTTTTAGCTGTGGGAACGAATTCAAGATGAACTCAAATCTTTTCAAATTAAAACTGTACCTTTGTTGTGATTGGAGTCCCCGAATCACGTAGTCACTTGTTTACGGAGTTATACCATAATGTACCTTCCCCTGAATGGAATTAGATATCAAATTAATATCATATAATATTTAAGTCTACGACTTCTTATCTATTGAGTCTATTAAAGCTTTCATTTCATTTATTTGACTCAAGTTTTTGATTCATTGGTGCACTGCGTCCTCTCCCCCTTGCATCCGGGAAGTGTAATTTTGATGGGGCGCAGAGCACAAAGGTTGCACACAACTAATGCTAATGCTTGATATCCAAATGGTTCAATAGCCTTTGCAGTTGATAAAAGCTTGACATCATACAATTTGTGATCCCATGGCAAGTGAACCCACAGCTTTGTGGACCGAAGCTTGAAGAGATCTTTTAATTGACCGCACCCGAAATTCGGTAACCTTTGGCTTCTCAATGCACTTCAAACTGCCAGGAACCAGAATTGAGAATTGTTTTTGTATTGTTGTTGTTGTTGTTGTTGCTGCTGATGGTGGAGATGATGACACCACCAGAATCACTCGGTAGCACCACAAAACAACCACCAATCGCCACTGTAGGCGACCCGCATGCGTTTCAAATGCGCGAGCGCGCGGTTTTTATGCGCGTTTAAAGTCGCACGCGTTTTTTCGCCTCTTTTAATTTAAGTTAATTGCAATTTCCTGTTTTTTTTTTCCTTTTTTTTCTGTTTTTTTTTTTTTTGCTAATAATTTGTTAACGTTATTCAATTTGAAAGTAATTCGAAGCGTTTCGCATTTTACACATGCCCATTTATTGCCTCAGCCGATCAGTTACCATTTCGAATGGAAATTATATATACATTTTATTATATATACATTTGTTGTTTTTTGTTTGTTTTTGTTTTTGTTTTTAATTGTTGTTGTTGTAGGTTTATTTCCAAATTTATTAACGTGCGAGCTCCACATTTCGGAAATTAGTCATTTCCGTGCCTTGCAAGAGAGGCGTTAATTGCACCCAAACTGTTGTCACTAGTGCACGGACATGCCCCGCCCCCTCCACTTATATATACATATATTTATATATACATAAATATATATTTGAATTTTTTTATTATTTTAAGGTTTTTTTTTATTTATTACTATTTTTTTTTTAACGGTGATCAACCGCCGATCGCCATAATTTGTGTTATTAATTGACCAATTTTCAAATTCAAGTTGAAGGCCATGAAGTAAGTGAGGGGGGGAGCAACAACAATGGAAAAAACGCACCACAAATTATGAATCGGTAATTAGAATATTCAAAGTGCTAGATCAGATACTAAGGCGGATTTACGATCATCGGCAATCCAACCACCAAGCATTGGGAAAAGTCTGGCCACGTTCTCCAGCCCCCCAAGGTCTGCGGTAAAGTTGAAATTCTTCCGGCTGCGTTTTTTTTTTTTGTTTATTGCCTTTAATGGAAAATCAAGGTTAAGCTGCAATACAATTTGGTGCACTTCATAAACCAGAAGTCTATTGGCTCGGCGGGTCCAAAAGTTATTAATTTATTTTGAAGCGGCAAATTAAATACAAAGTAAATAATTAATAAATTCGATTCCAGAAAATATGCAGAAAGTAGGCAGGGCAATTTTTCAATAAATTAAATTTCAATACTTGTCAAAAGTACTCATAATAAGTACTTGCAATAAGTACTCTTAAAATGTACTCATAAATAGTACTCACAAGAAGTACTCAAGTTGTTTTAACCATAATTCCATTTTCTTTTTTTTTAACTAAAACAGAGTTTAAAGAAAAGGGTGGGTTTTTTTGTTGGTACATTTTTTGTTTGGGTACATTTTATTTTTGGTACATTTTTTGTTTGGGTACATTTTATTTTTGGTACATTTTATTTTCGGTACATTTCATTTTTGGTACATTTTTTGTTTGGGTACATTTTATTTTTGATACATTTTTCGTTTGGGTACATTTTATTTTTGGTACATTTTTTGTTTGGGTACATTTTTTGTTTGGGTACATTTTATTTTTGGTACATTTTATTTTTGGTACATTTTTTCTTTGAATCAAATGAAATGTACCAAATGAGAGTTACTGGCTAATCTGGCGAAAGAGTATGCGGGCGGCTATTGGATATCGGATCGGAACGGCTTTAAGCAGAAGTTGTAGTTGCCGTTGTTGTTGCTGTCATTGGTGTGTGTTTGTTGTTGTTTTCGTTGTTGTTAATATAGCTCATTTTTACATTGTCAGCTTAGCGAACAGGTAAACAAAATTTTCATAAATTTGTGACTATCGGAGAGCCATGGATAGATGGATAAATAATTTATTGGATGACGTCAGTCTGGGGACATCAGTCGTTTAGGCGATTAGCTTTATGTGAACAGCGGTATTAACCTTATTATTTTTTTTTTTTCTTTGATACCCCACAGCCTGTTCGAGCAGGAGATTATGAGCTATGTTCCTATTGAAGAGCGCAGTCCGCAGGGCTCTCCGGTGCTCAGTTCCCGGATGCCTCAGCGGGCACCACCGCCATTCCGACGTGACTTTGAAGCCAAACTACGTAGCTTCTACCGCAAATTGGAGTCCAAGGGCTATGGTCAAGGTCCACACAAACTAAAGTAAGTGTCCAGAAATTTTGGAGAGTTGGAAAAATTAAGGAAATTAATTTTCTGATCCTTGATATTTGCAGGTTACACATACGCCGCAGTCATCTATTGGAGGATGCATTCCGGCGAATTATGTCGGCCAACAAAAAGGACTTGCAGCGCGGTCGTTTGGCCGTACTATGGGACACGGAGGAGGGTCTGGACTATGGCGGTCCATCGCGCGAATTCTTCTTTCTATTGTCACGGGAGCTCTTTAATCCCTACTACGGACTGTTCGAGTACTCGGCAAATGATACCTACACAGTACAAGTGTCACCACTTTCGGCATTTGTGGACAACTGTCATGACTGGTTCCGCTTCAGTGGTCGCGTCCTAGGACTAGCCCTGGTGCATCAGTATTTGCTGGACGCATTCTTCACAAGACCCTTCTATAAGGCGCTGTTGCGCCTGCCAGTCGCACTTAGTGACTTGGAGTCACTGGACAACGAGTTCCATCAATCTTTGCAGTGGATTCGTGATAATGACATTGGCACGGGCATCGACTTGGGACTCACATTCTGTGTGACCGAAGAGTTGCTGGGACGTGTTGTGGAGCGCGAACTGAAGCCCGGCGGCAAGAACATCATCGTCAATGAGAAGAACAAAAAGGAGTATCTGGAACGTATGATTAAGTGGCGCTTGGAGCGTGGCGTGCAAGAGCAAACGGAGTCGCTGGTCCGTGGATTCTACGAAGTGGTGGATTCCCGTCTAGTTTCCGTTTTTGATGCACGTGAACTGGAACTGGTCATAGCCGGTACGGCAGAGATAGATACCAACGATTGGCGTTTGAATACGGAGTACCGTTCGGGCTACCATGACAATCACCAGGTGATCATCTGGTTCTGGCAAGTTATTGAACGCTTTAGTAATGAACAGCGTCTGCGCCTGCTGCAGTTCGTCACAGGCACATCCAGCATACCGTACGAGGGCTTCTCAGCATTGCGCGGCTCCACTGGTCCGCGCCGCTTTTGCGTTGAGAAATGGGGAAAGCCCAACGCCTTGCCCCGAGCACATACATGTTTCAATCGCTTAGATTTGCCGCCCTATCCCACACCAGAGCTCCTCTACGAGAAGCTACTACTGGCTGTTGAGGAGACCAATACCTTTGGCATTGAGTAAATGATGACTCAACAAATACTAATTCGAAATCCGATTTGGTTGCTAATCCGTGATATCTTCAGTACTGTTGGTGGATGCCATCACCTTGATTTATATACCCATCTAGAAGTGTTTTTTTTTTTTTCCATTTTGACCTCGTATTTACGTATTTATTGTATGTATTAGTGGCTTCTGGCCAAGAAGCTCTTGGTCACCCAATCGACTAGCTCAACAGACTGTTTTACCATATTGCAAATATTAGCTGACAATTTGTTTGCGGCTCCGAATGTGTTTTGAGCGTTTTAATTGCCACTCTAGTTTGCTGTCACCTCTTTACCTTTTACCTTTTACCTTTTACCGTTAACATAAACGTAAAAATTAAATGTAACATGTACAATTGCAAGAAAAGCTACCGCTAGTATAACAGTTACTGTTACCGTTACCTCGAACTATTTTGCTAGCGTCAAAGTGACGCCGCACATCGCAGTCATTAGATTTAAGCCAAACATTCTAAGATACACCCACACACACACACATACATACACACATAAATACACACATACATACATACATTATAAACTGATGTCGATAGAATTTAAGACCTTTGTAGACACGAGTTCTAAATACTTAAAAACTATCCTAATTAACTTTTTTGCTTTGACGACAACTGCCTGAAGGAACTTTGAATAACGACTTCAAAACAAAGAGTAAAGTTCAAAAAATGTTTTCAACATTTCAAAAATCAAAAACTAGAATCGAAAGTATAAAACAACAAGTAAAATAGAAGGAATATTTAAAACCGAAGAATCCAAAAGGATCTTTAAACAATTCTACGCCAATACTTAAATAGCTTGTAATTGCCTAGCCTTAAAGTAACAAATTTAAGCAAATGATAAATTATAGAAATGTAATTCCCCCTTTTGAAACGAGTGCATTCCAATTTTAAGATTGAAATTCGAAGATAATGTTTACGTATATTGGTTAATCCTTTAAACTAAATCCTTAAAATCTATGCTTAACGCGATATGAATAAGTGAACTGTTTTTAAAATTACTGAATCCAAGCTCTAATAATATATATATATATATATATCTATATATCTATATATATATATATCTATATATCTATATATATATATATATATATATATATATATATGGAACACGTGGAGGTATATTAGTGTATACATACACACATACACATACAAACACACAGTTAACCTTAAAAAATAGAAATTGGTCCAGTGCGTTGCTTTTAGCTTTATTGGTTTTTCCGGCGCATGTAATAAATAACTATAAATTATTTGTAAGAATTAAAAATAATAAAAACAAAAATAACAACACAATTTATAATAATTAAAGTATTGAAGTATTGAGAAAAGCTAAAAAAAATTTATAGATTTAAAAAAACAAAATTAAACATAAATACAACTACTAAATGGTGATTTGTTTACATGTATTTCGAAGTCAGGCAGGACGAGAATTTCTCAAATGGCAGGCGATAGAGCCAAATGAAGTAAATGGAAGTGATGGGAGAGCATTAGAAATTATAGAAACGCTTTTTTGAACTATATATGTTGATAAGTGAAAATGTTTTATTGAATTATTAATGTGCGTGTATTTATTGAATAAATGATTTATTGAATAAATAAATTTGAAAATCTCATTTATTTACAATATTGAACTCAATACTCGTTTTATTAGTGCCTGAAAGTATGCTATACATTTTTATTGTCAAGTCATTAAGAAGTTTTCGCTCAATATTAAAAATTAATATTGCTTTGGTCACATCTACAATGGTGAGTACATAGGCAATGTTACCTCCGACTGCTATTTGGGAGTCCACTTGCACAGGACACAATTAAAGCCATCTTGACGCCTACTTCAACTTACGCCATCCCAAGGATGCTGCTTGGCGTGCATCCAGGCTCCCCTGGTACGTCACAAACTGTGCCATAAAAAGGAAGCTACTGCGTCTTCGCGTTGAGAACCAATTGAATCTCCTCGGAAGTCGATATGCCGAGCGATTCAAGCTTACTGGCGTCCAACCTAGCTAAGCCATTAAGCACTCGAACCCTTAAAGAAATGCATTCCTCTGATCTCCCTACTCGTAGGATCTAAGCTATTATCTCAATTTGTAGATATTTGGTTAATAAAATATAAGGACACTTTTGTATCTATACTTCCTTTACCTATTTTAAAGCGCCTGGTCAAGTTCAGAAGGCACTAAACAGTTTCCGGCAAAATGGATAATTGATTAATAAAATAAAAAAAATTAGTAGGCTGCGAAGGATAAAGCAGTTCACAAGCAACATAAATTCTCTCATTCAACGTTGTGTAAGTTTAGAGAAAGCATTGAACAAATTTTCACAAAATTTAAGCCAATATTCAAAGCAATTCATTGTCCTAGGGAATTGGCCTTTTAGAAATCGCAAAATCATATTAAAGAACTTAATAAAGTACTGCATAAATAGAAGCAATAAGGACTTTTAAATGGTTGAAGAACCACAGCGCTTGCCCTTAAAACAGGGGAAAATCGGCAAGATCCCCGACTCACTATACAAGCAGTCATTATATACAATTGTGAATCACCTGGACTGCGAATTGGCCAGTCCAGAGCGCATAAGCCAGATTCAGGAGCTGCCGCGCGTCCTGATCGTTGAAATATATGAATTGGTAAGTCAACTTACAGTACAGGATGTGTTCTTTATTCAATGCACTGTACTTACAACTAAGCTAATGCCACAATAAGTTGGAGTTCAGAGCTCTTCCTGTTTAAATTCCTTTATCCTGTCTTAGATGTCATATCGTGATAATCTGAAGGAAATAGTGGTGCAGCAGCTATGCAATATGGATACTTTTAAGAGTTTCTTGAACGATAAGTCGACTCGCATGAAGATGATCTCTATTGTATCCACTCTTGGGGTCTACGGCGGGATGTTGCTCCAGCGCATCAGCTCTTCTTATGTGGATCGTTTCGGAACTTCGCCCATCGAACAGGAGAAACCCGAATCAGATGATGATAATGCATCTGCAGCGGAAGTGTCTTCCCACGTGAGCACTGTGAAGAGGATTATGCCTATCACTTGGGGCCTGCAGCTGGCAAACTTCGCCTACGAGGCCCGCTGGATACAGCAGAGCAACCGTGTGCTTTCTTGTGTTAAAAAGCAATTGGACGAGATTCCACACTTTAAGGAAGAGATACAGTAAGAGTCCAGTAAACCCACGGGCTTTAATTTGTTACAATAATTTTCCACATCTCAAAAGCCTCATCCAAGTTGAAATACTGGAAATGTATTTCCGACTCTTAAAAGGGAAAATAGAATTGGCTTCCATGTTCCATGATGAAGTCATGTTCTGAGCTGTGGGAACGAATTCAAAATTGCATCATCATCCAAGCAGAATTCTGAACATTCCAGGTTTTATGTTACTATCGTTTTGACACTTGCATTCGAATTATTAATAATTAACACCACACACACACACACAAATCCACATACATACACTTACACACATTATAAACGGATGTGGATAGAACTTAAAGTCTTTGAAGACACGAATTTTAAGTTTAAGACTTTTAACTTTAAGACTATCCCAAATAACTTTTTGCTTTAAGGACAACCGCCTGAAGAAACTTCGAATGAGTCCTTTAAAACAAAGAGTAAAGTTTAAATATTTCAGCATTTTAAAAATCAGAAACTAGAATCGAAATAAAAATTAGAAATAGAAGAGAAAATAAAAATCGAAAAATCCAAATGATTTTTAACAATTTTTAGCCCTAAAGTAACAGATTTAAGCAAATTATATATGATATAAATGTAATTCCCCCTTTTGAAACGAGTGCATCCCAATTTTGAGGTTGAAATTCGAAGATAATGATAACGTGTATTGGTTAATCCTTTAAGCTAAATCCTTAAAGACTATGCTTAACGCGATATGAATAAGTGAACTGTTTTTAAAATTACTGAATCCAAGCTCTAATAATATATATATATATATATATATATATATATATATATATATATATATATATGGAACACATGGAGGTATATTAGTATATACATACACACATACACATACAAACACACAGTTAACCTTAAAAAATAGAAATTGGTCCAGTGCGTTGCTTTTAGCTTTATTGGTTTTTCCGGCGCATGTAATAAATAACTATAAATTATTTGTAAGAATTAAAAATAATAAAAACAAAAATAACAACACAATTTATAATAATTAAAGTATTGAAAAATTGAGAAAAGCTAAAAAAATTTATAGATTTAAAAAAACAAAGTTAAACATAAATACAACTACTAAATGGTGATTTGTTTACATGTATTTCGAAGTCAGGCAGGACGAGAATTTCTCAAATAGCAGGCGATAGAGCCAAATGAAGTAAATGGAAGTGATGGGAGAGCATTAGAAATTATAGAAACGCTTTTTTGAACTATATATGTTGATAGGTGAAAATGTTTTATTGTATTGGGTAATCCTTTAAGCTAAATCCTTAAAGCCTATGCTTAACGCGGTATGAGTAATTGAACTGTTTTTATAATTGTTGAATTCAAGTTCTAAATAAAATATATATATGTATAAAATATAAAATAAAATAAAAGAATTTTAATTATTTTAACAATTAAAGTAAATGTTTTATTGAATAATAAATGTGTGTGTATTTATTAAAGAAAGAAATTTGTAAATCTTATTTACTTTAAACATTTAACTTCAACTTCGATTAGTTAGTGCCTGAAAGTATGCTACAATTTCACTCCATAAATTTTTTTTTTTTTTTTATTAGTATTTATAAAGGTATACAGAAATTTATAGTTATTCTTTTATCACCTTATGGGCACGATATTGCTTCAATAAGCGCTGCGGCTTAACTATTAGTTAAGCTTAATCAATATTTATATACATTAGGCACGATTCTATAACTAATTAACAATAATAATAATAATAATACTGATTCTAATACTGATTCTAATAAAAACAATTCCAAAGTTTATATAATCCTTATGCTAGGTATACGGCTTATGAGGCTGTGGGGTCGACATCTGTTAATACGTCGTCCTGGGCGTGTTGTTGTCAGCCTATTAGCCAACCTGTTGCTGTGATTCATAATGCGGCTATTATATCGACTAGAGTGAAAAGTTTCAAAACTTTGCAACGAAAAAATGTGCTGCCTACTTTCGAGGGCTGCACTGCACAATAGAGAGGATCTAACTCGGCCATATCCTTACGGATTTGAAAAAAAATCAGTGCGTTTGAATCACAAGGAGCAACTCTATCGAATGGCATTCAAGGATAACGGGCTTATCTAGACTTCATTGACTTGGAAAAATTTCGTCCCGGGGCGCGGCCGAAATAATCAAATGTCACAAAATTGTTGATATCTCGAGAACCGTTAGTCGGATCCGGATGTCCTTTGTCCAGATGTTAGTACTTGCTTATACAATTTGTTTAACACATAATTATGCAGGATCTGAAAGGACATTCCAGAGATATGGCTTGTTTTTGAAATAACGAAATATCCTGCAAAATATGAGTTTTAAAGGACTTTTCGTCCTTTTAACAGTCTTATCAGATTTCATAGTTTAAGCCGCACCTCTGTGCCAAAGGAGTTAAAGTTAGTCCTTAAAATGGCCAAGTTATCGTCCTTTTTGTGTTTTCATGACAAATTTTGCATGCCTCACCCTTGACAAAAAAAATTTGAAAAATTTTTGAAAGATCCTGAAAATCCTGGAATGCCATTCGATAGAGCGGTTTCTCAGGAGTATAAAAATGGGTATCCTTTTTAAAATCGAAAGGATATTCAAGGACTAGAGCTCAAAAATGTGCCATCTTTGAGTCAATTGTAGTGCAATTTGACGAGGATTTTTCAAGGACTTTCTAACTGAAGTCGATCTTAAATGATAACAAGGATAACCAGGATAACGGACTGAAAATGATGAAGTGGAGAAAAAAGATAAAAATGCAATGAAAATTATATTATATGATTATGCACTTAATGATTTTTCCCCCAAGTACAATAAGAGCCCAGTGGCTCCCAAACTGTACATGCAATTTTAGTATGGAGAAACCATTGATTAACCAGTAAATGGATGTTACAGGTATTTTTACTGACAGGATACCAGAGCCGACACAGCAACTGAACCGTCAGGACATACAAGTTGACAGGATGCATTTAAAATGTATCCACAGCCACTCGCCTTCCATGTGCATAGCTGTTGTTTTGTATCTGTATAAATCTACAAGATTAAAAAAGTCTTTGATATGAGCTCGAATGAATGTCCTTTGACGATTGAAATTCCTTGTTGGGTCCCGTTATGGTAAAAGCCCGAGCGCTTGGCAGGATCCAAGAGGAAGGATGCTGCGATTGACTTGACTTGAGTGCCCTTTGATTTGTTAAAAGTCCTTGATGGGGAGGACCTTAAGCCAGTGGAATGTCTCGGACTGAATTTGCATATGTTATAAAGGACTTAACGGTAAACAAAAATTTGGACAACAAAATTTGGTGTCCTGAAAGGACCTTTTTGTCCTTGGAAAGAAAACATATACATTTCTTGGCACCGATGCTGGGTAAATTGGTGGGTCAATTTTAAACGTTTGGCTGTGTAACGATATTTTAATGTCCTTTGACAACTTAAGGTCCTTGAAAAAAATGTCTTGCAGACGTTTAAATTCCTTTTTGTTCCTGTATATGTTTTAAAAAAAGCCTCACCAGGATTCGAAATTATGTAACTGAAATTGATTTGATTCGAGTATCCTTTGGCCGGTAAAAAGTCCTTGATAAGAAGGTCCTTTGACCTATTAAATGTCCTTGATTGATCCTCTATATGCTTAAAATGACTTGCAAGGATCCGAACTAGTAAAATGAAGAATTAAACACCATTCCTGTAGAGATATCTAGAGTCCTGAAAGGACCTTTGTCCTTGAAAGGGACACTGAAATGTTCAGACACAGATTTTGTGCAAGTAAGTGAGATCATATAAAAAAAAAGATTTTTCCTCCTATTTTTAAAAGTCCTTTGACCAGTCAAAGGTCCTTGATATGAATGTCCTTTGGACGGTTAAAATTCCATGTTGGTCCTGAATGGATATCTGAAAAAATATATAGTTTAGATATAAATTTTTATAATTATTACATATAAATGTCCTGGAATCCTTAAGGACCTTTGTCCTTCCGAAATGATAATCTTATACAAATAAGCCTCAACTTTCGTTGTGCCAAAGGATATAGCCAGAGTCCTTCAATTGGTGAAGATAGAGAAGATCTAAGCTTTGATCTAAAATCTAAAAAAACCCAAGAGGCTGTCCCAAATATTTTTCAAATTTAAATTTGAATTTTCCAATTTTAACCGCCGTCCAAATTTGCGGGGTTGCCCGCTAGGCGTGTCTGTTCGCCTGGTGCTTTGAAATTTTGCGGGCGTTCAAATTTTCCAGAATTTTACAACAATTTTTGTTGTTGTAATAATTGAGATTTGAGCTTGTGTCACTTAAATGGCCATAACTTGGCCAAATGACGTCCGATTTGATCGAAATTAATGTCGTTGTCTTTGTAAAAGAATTTTCTATCATTTAAAATTGAAAAAATGTGGGTCACAATTTTACAAGCTTTTAAAAAATCGCTTGAAGTTTACATATTTATTTTTATATTATTTATATACATACAGAAATTCATAACTCGGATAGATGCATGGACGTCCAGAATGCCTCGAGTTATTGCGAAATCTAGGCAACTCGGGGACCCTCTTCTGCCATACGAAAATCTAGTTGATTATTTCTGCCAACACCCCATAGCCAGTGCGTTGCATTCCAGTCGCCAGCAACTACACATTTGGAGCCATGACCATCAATCATATCGGAGAACTCATCCGTCGTCCAGGTAAATCTTGGTGGACAGTAGATAGCTCCGAAGTTGACAACACCAAGCTCAGTATTGATGGCTGCAGATGCGATCTGGACTCTTTCTGTAGCCACTGGCACTAGCGGAAAGTGAAGTAGATTTGATTTTATTAATATGGCTGCTCCTCCTTTAACTTTGTCCGTGCTTGGGTGATTGGCTGGGTACGACTGAAAACCATATATTTTAGGTGCATTGATGCCTCGGCAGTGAGTCTCATGTAGCAAGAGAACATCTATGCCATGCCGCTGCAAGAAGCTTTGTAGTTCAGGCAGCTTCGTGGAGACGCCATCAGCGTTCCACACGGCGGTGCGTAGAGGCATCATTATGGCTTTTGAGGCTTGAGGGCAGCAAGCGCCTGCAGTAATTGCAGATGTTGTGATGCTGCATTTGCTGCTGCTGTTTTTGTTGCTGCAGTATGAGCTTGGTCACAATAAGAAAAGAAATGATTATGTTATTCTGAAGTAAATAAATTAATGGATTTATTATACTTGTTACTCATTATGCTTAGAATGATTATATATGAAAAAAAAATGTCCTTTTAAGGGGGCAACAAAAAGGACGAAAGTCCTGCATGTTCTGGATACTGCAGGATAACCTCATCATGTTGTCCAAGAATCAAAGAAATCACTCAACCAATGGCCGAGTTATAACCATTTCTATTTATTTATTTAAATTTCAACATCAACAAATAAAAGCCACTCAAAAAAGTCACTCGAAAAAGTCACTTAAACAATTTTCAGCCTCTAGTTGATTCTGTTAGCCTGGTACTTTTTCATAATTAGGTATCTCGCATCGATCACCGAGATCGGCGGCCAGCGAGCGGCAGCCGCCCAAATTTCGTAGCATACTTTCAGGGGGAAGATTTTTGTTTCAAAACTTTGCAACGAAAAAATGTGCTGCCTACTTTCGAGGGCTGCACTGCACAATAGAGAGGATCTAACTCGGCCATATCCTTACGGATTTGAAAAAAAATCAGTGCGTTTGAATCACAAGGAGCAACTCTATCGAATGGCATTCAAGGATAACGGGCTTATCTAGACTTCATTGACTTGGAAAAATTTCGTCCCGGGGCGCGGCCGAAATAATCAAATGTCACAAAATTGTTGATATCTCGAGAACCGTTAGTCGGATCCGGATGTCCTTTGTCCAGATGTTAGTCCTTGCTTATACAATTTGTTTAACACATAATTACGCAGGATCTGAAAGGACATTCCAGAGATATGGCTTGTTTTTGAAATAACGAAATATCCTGCAGAATATGAGTTTTAAAGGACTTTTCGTCCTTTTAACAGTCTTATCAGATTTCATAGTTTAAGCCGCACCTCTGTGCCAAAGGAGTTAAAGTTAGTCCTTAAAATGGCCAAGTTATCGTCCTTTTTGTGTTTTCATGACAAATTTTGCATGCCTCACCCTTGACAAAAAAAATTTGAAAAATTTTTGAAAGATGCTGAAAATCCTGGAATGCCATTCGATAGAGCGGTTTCTCAGGAGTATAAAAATGGGTATCCTTTTTAAAATCGAAAGGATATTCAAGGACTAGAGCTCAAAAATGTGCCATCTTTGAGTCAATTGTAGTGCAATTTGACGAGGATTTTTCAAGGACTTTCTAACTGAAGTCGATCTTAAATGATAACAAGGATAACCAGGATAACGTACTGAAAATGATGAAGTGGAGAAAAAAGATAAAAATGCAATGAAAATTATATTATATGATTATGCACTTAATGATTTTTCCCCCAAGTACAATAAGAACCCAGTGGCTCTCAAACTGTACATGCAATTTTAGTATGGAGAAACCATTGATTAACCAGTAAATGGATGTTACAGGTATTTTTACTGACAGGATACCAGAGCCGACACAGCAACTGAACCGTCAGGACATACAGGTTGACAGGATGCATTTAAAATGTATCCACAGCCACTCGCCTTCCATGTGCATAGCTGTTGTTTTGTATCTGTATAAATCTACAAGATTAAAAAAGTCTTTGATATGAGCTCGAATGAATGTCCTTTGACGATTAAGATTCCTTGTTGGGTCCCGTTATGGTAAAAGCCCGAGCGCTTGGCAGGATCCAAGAGGAAGGATGCTGCGATTGACTTGACTTGAGTGCCCTTTGATTTGTTAAAAGTCCTTGATGGGGAGGACCTTAAGCCAGTGGAATGTCCCTGACTGAATTTGCATATGTTATAAAGGACTTAACGGTAAACAAAAATTTGGACAACAAAATTTGGTGTCCTGAAAGGACCTTTTTGTCCTTGGAAAGAAAACATATACATTTCTTGGCACCGATGCTGGGTAAATTGGTGGGTCAATTTTAAACGTTTGGCTGTGTAACGATATTTTAATGTCCTTTGACAACTTAAGGTCCTTGAAAAAAATGTCTTGCAGACGTTTAAATTCCTTTTTGTTCCTGTATATGTTTTAAAAAAAGCCTCACCAGGATTCGAAATTATGTAACTGAAATTGATTTGATTCGAGTATCCTTTGGCCGGTAAAAAGTCCTTGATAAGAAGGTCCTTTGACCTATTAAATGTCCTTGATTGATCCTCTATATGCTTAAAATGACTTGCAAGGATCCGAACTAGTAAAATGAAGAATTAAACACCATTCCTGTAGAGATATCTAGAGTCCTGAAAGGACCTTTGTCCTTGAAAGGGACACTGAAATGTTCAGACACAGATTTTGTGCAAGTAAGTGAGATCATATAAAAAAAAAGATTTTTCCTCCTATTTTTAAAAGTCCTTTGACCAGTCAAAGGTCCTTGATATGAATGTCCTTTGGACGGTTAAAATTCCATGTTGGTCCTGAATGGATATCTGAAAAAATATATAGTTTAGATATAAATTTTTATAATTATTACATATAAATGTCCTGGAATCCTTAAGGACCTTTGTCCTTCCGAAATGATAATCTTATACAAATAAGCCTCAACTTTCGTTGTGCCAAAGGATATAGCCAGAGTCCTTCAATTGGTGAAGATAGAGAAGATCTAAGCTTTGATCTAAAATCTAAAAAAACCCAAGAGGCTGTCCCAAATATTTTTCAAATTTAAATTTGAATTTTCCAATTTTAACCGCCGTCCAAATTTGCGGGGTTGCCCGCTAGGCGTGTCTGTTCGCCTGGTGCTTTGAAATTTTGCGGGCGTTCAAATTTTCCAGAATTTTACAACAATTTTTGTTGTTGTAATAATTGAGATTTGAGCTTGTGTCACTTAAATGGCCATAACTTGGCCAAATGACGTCCGATTTGATCGAAATTAATGTCGTTGTCTTTGTAAAAGAATTTTCTATCATTTAAAATTGAAAAAATGTGGGTCACAATTTTACAAGCTTTTAAAAAATCGCTTGAAGTTTACATATTTATTTTTATATTATTTATATACATACAGAAATTCATAACTCGGATAGATGCATGGACGTCCAGAATGCCTCGAGTTATTGCGAAATCTAGGCAACTCGGGGACCCTCTTCTGCCATACGAAAATCTAGTTGATTATTTCTGCCAACACCCCATAGCTAGTGCGTTGCATTCCAGTCGCCAGCAACTACATATTTGGAGCCATGACCATCAATCATATCGGAGAACTCATCCGTCGTCCAGGTAAATCTTGGTGGACAGTAGATAGTTCCGAAGTTGACAACACCAAGCTCAGTATTGATGGCTGCAGATGCGATCTGGACTCTTTCTGTAGCCACTGGCACTAGCGGAAAGTGAAGTAGATTTGATTTTATTAATATGGTTGCTCCTCCTTTAACTTTGTCCGTGCTTGGGTGATTGGCTGGGTACGACTGAAAACCATATATTTTAGGTGCATTGATGCCTCGACAGTGAGTCTCATTTAGCAAGAGAACATCTATGCCATGCCGCTGCAAGAAGCTTTGTAGTTCAGGCAGCTTCGTGGAGACGCCATCAGCGTTCCACACGGCGGTGCGTAGAGGCATCATTATGGCTTTTGAGGCTTGAGGGCAGCAAGCGCCTGCAGTAATTGCAGATGTTGCTGATGCTGCATTTGCTGCTGCTGTTTTTGTTGCTGCAGTATGAGCTTGGTCACAATAAGAAAAGAAATGATTAGGTTATTCTGAAGTAAATAAATTAATGGATTTAATATACTTGTTACTCATTATGCTTAGAATGATTATATATGAAAAAAAAATGTCCTTTTAAGGGGGCAACAAAAAGGACGAAAGTCCTCCATGTTCTGGATACTGCAGGATAATCTCATCATGTTGTCCAAGAATCAAAGAAATCACTCAACCAATGGCCGAGTTATAACCATTTCAATATATTTATTTAAATTTCAACATCAACAAATAACACAGCCACTCAAAAAAGTCACTCGAAAAAGTCACTTAAACAATTTTCAGCCTCTAGTTGATTCTGTTAGCCTGTTACTTTTTCATAATTAGGTATCTCGCATCGATCACCGAGATCAGCGGCCAGCGAACGGCAGCCGCCCAAAATGCGTAGCATACTTTCAGGGGGAAGATTTTTGTTTCAAAACTTTGCAACGAAAAAATGTGCTGCCTACTTTCGAGGGCTGCACTGCACAATAGAGAGGATCTAAGTCGGCCATATCCTTACGGATTTGAAAAAAAATCAGTGCGT